>ML786350.1:117917-195556 GCA_009831015.1 Picea engelmannii | reverse complement strand
GGATACAAGGAGCAATACCTTCTTTAGCCAATTGATAAATCTCAAGAAAAAGGGTTCAGTTACCGAGCACATTGAGAACTTCCAAAGATTGAATATAAAGGTAACCAATATTCTAGATGAGCACTTGATTGATGTATTCATAGAAACTTTAAAGGATAACATTCAACATGAGGTTCACCTTTGGAAACACAAATCATTGGAGAATGCATTTAAGGTGGCAAGAAATGTTGAAAGTAAAAATATGGCTATGGCTACTAGAAGGACCAATCCTAACATCTATAGAGAGAACAATGCTCCTTCTTCTTAAACACCTCAACCTACAAGGTTGACACCTCAACAATTGGAGGAAATAAAATCAAAAGTTTTATGCTTTAATTGTGACAGCAAGTACAGTAAGGGACATAAGTGTGGTGAGAAGAAATTATTCTACATAGATTGTGGAGAGGAAGAAGAACAAGAACAAGAACCATGTCAAGATGAAAACATAGAAGCAATTTCATCTAAAGAGTTTACTCCCACGATATCATGTAATGCATTGGCTAGAATTAGCACTCCTCAAACCCTCAAGATCGAAGGATACATCAAAAAGAAAAAGGTAATAGTCCTAATTGATTCTGGCAGTACTCATAATTTCATTCACTATGAATTAGCCAAAGCTCTCAATTGCTTTGTATATCCAGCGCCAGAGTTTCAAGTAATGATTTCGAATGGAGGAACTATCAATTGCTCAAGAAAATGCAATAAGATCAATCTTACTATGGGGGAATATGTAATGAATAGTCCAATGATTTCTATACCCATGGGTGGTGCATATGATGTACTAGGAATCCAATGGTTACAATCATTAGGAGCAGTGGATTTTAATCATTAGGAACAGTGGATTTTAATTTTCAAGAACTAGATGTTCAAACATCTAAGCCATCTATTCCTCAAGATATCCAAAGGATCATTGATAATCATTCTAAAGTATTTGAAGATATTCCCAAAGGTCTTCCACCCACTCGAAATCATGATCATGAAATTCACCTAATTCTTGGGAGTGTTCCTCTGAACATCAGGCCATACAGATACCCCTACGCCTAGAAGAGTGAAAGCATGGTTTAAGAAATGTTAGAGGTTGGTATTATTATACCTAGCCAAAGTTCTTACTCTACACTAGTGGTAATGGTATTCAATAAAGATAGCTCATGGCGTTTGTGTCCTGAGTATAGAGATCTCAATAAGATCACTATTAAAGATAAGTTTCCCATTCCCGTCATTGATGAATTGTTAGATGAACTACATGGAGAAATCTATTTCACAAAATTGGATCTCTATTCAGGGTATCATCAGATCAGAATGAAGGAAGAAAATATCCCAAAAACAACATTTCAAACTCATGAAGGCCATTATGAATTTTTGGTCATGCCTTTTGGCCTTACAAATGCACCTTCCACATTCCAAGGGTTGATGAATTCCATTTTCAAGCCCTTCCTTCAAAAATTTGTGTGAGTATTTTTTGATGATATACTAATCTATATAAAGTCTTGGGAGGATCATGTGTGACATGTTGACAAGGTGCTACAACTACTAAAGGAGAAACAAATATATGCAAAACCATCCAGATGTTTCTTTGGAGTAAAGAGGTAGAGTATTTGGGTCATATTGCATCTCATGAAGGTGTCAAGGTAGACCCTAACAAGATTAAGGCCATGATGGACTGGTTGATTCCCAAAACATTGAATAATCTTAGAGGATATTTGGGTTTGACAGGTTACTACTGCAAGTTTGTTCGAAACTATGGAAGAATAGCCTCACCTTTAACGACACTAACTAAGAAGGATGCATTTTCATGGAATCCATAGGCAACTAAATATTTCGAGCAACTTAAAGAGGTGATGTGTAAAGCTCATGTCTTGACCACTCCAGACTTCACAAAAACTTTTATTATGGAATGTGATGCCTTGGGAAATGGAATTGGTGCTATCCTAATGCAAGAAGGAAGGCCCCTGGATTTTGAAAGTTGGCCACTCAAGGGACAATACTTACACAAACCCATTTATGAAAAGGAAATGATGGCAATACTACATGCATTGAATAAATGGCGTCCTTACCTAATAGGTAGGCACTTCAAGTTCAAAACGGATCATGATAGTTTTAAATACTTCTTGGAACAAATACTATCTTTAGAAGAACAACAAAAATAGGTAACCAAGATATTGGGTTATTATTTTGAAATTGTCTACAAAAAGGGGAAGAAAAATGTTGTGGCAGATGCACTCTCAAGAAAGGATGAAGATGTTGACGCCTTTATTGTGCTATCTCGATCATCCAACCTGATTGGATAATAGAAGAAAGGGATGAATGGAAGAATGATGAAAAAGTGTGGACTCTCATTCAAAGGTTGGAGCAGGATTCTAGTGCATCAGATACATTTACATGGAAAAATGATTCACTATGGTACAAAGATCACTTATATTTATGTAATAAATCCCAACTCAAAAAAAAGGTACTATTGGAATTGCACACCTCTCCAGTAGGAGGGCACTCGGGATTTTTGAAAACCTACCATAGAGTCAAGAAGGATTTTTTTTGGGATGGCCTTAAAAAAAATGTTCAAAGGTTTATGGCAGAATTTTTGGTTTTCCAACAAAATAAGGTGGAAACAATTAAGACCCCAGGTCTTTTACAATCATTATCCATCCCAAGTCAGCGCTAGGAGGATCTTTCCATGGATTTCATCATAGGGTTACCAAAGTCTGAAGGAAAGAGTGTCATCATGGTGATTGTTGATAGACTGACCAAGTACACACACTTTTGTGCACTCTCTCATCCCTTCAAAGCTAGTACAGTTTCCACTGCATTCATGGAGATAGTTCAAAAGCTACATGGAAGCCAAAAGATTATTGTAAGTGATAGAGATCGCATCTTCACTGGACATTTTTGGATAGAATTATTTTCTTGTTTGGGTAATCAATTGGCTCATATCTCATCCTATCATCCTCAATATGATGGATAAACCGAGATAGTGAATAAATGTCTGGAAGGTTTCCTTTGTTGCTTTATCTTTGATAAACAAACACAATGGTTCAAATGGTTACCCTTGGCAGAGTGGTGGTATAACACTTCCTTTCATACTGCAAACAAAATGACACCATTTATGGAACTTTATGGATACCACCCTCCTTCCATCACTTCTTCTCTAAAATAAAAATATAAGGTTCAAGAAATGGAAGATCACATCGAGAATCAACTACAATTTCTCCAAATATTAAAGGACAACCTGACCATGGCACAAAATCGCATGAAACAACAAGCAGATCAACATCGTAGCGAAAGAAGTTTTGAAGTAGAGGATTGGGTGTTTTTAAGACTACAACCATACAAACAGATGTCCCTCAAGCAAGCCAAGAATGATAATAAACTATCGCCAAAGTACTATGGCCCTTACAAAGAGTTGCAAAAGATTGGTACTATGGAATACAAATTGGAGTTGCCTTCATCTTCACGAGTAAACCCAATTTTCCATGTTTCATGCTTAAATAAGGTTATAGGCGACAAGATCCCAGTTCAAACTATATTTCTAGAACTTGACGAGGAAGGAAAAATCATATTGGAGCCTGAAGCCATCACTGACACAAGAATTCACCAACTGAGGAATAGATCCATTTCAGAGTATCTCATTAAATGGAGGAAACTATCAGCTAAACATTCCACTTGGGAAGATGATTCTTTTATACAGAAGCATCCAGATTTACTCAAGCATTGTGGACAACACTAACAGATCTCCCTAGATCCACCTGGATCTAGGACAAAACAGGACATGACCTGACTCTCTCCCTAAGTTTTGACCATTGAATTAACTAGTAGGAAGGAACAAGTAACATACCTTTATATCACTTCCAAGGGTCTCTGTTTCTCCCACTTCGCTCTGGTGCTCTTGTGAGGTCAAGACCAAGACAACACAAACCAACCAAAGTGAAGATAGAAAAATATATTCAACAGTCAACCTATGTGTATGATCAAGGAATTACACAATAAAGTGAGAATAGATTTATGGGAAAGGGACATGCCACTGTATCATATTAATTGAAAGTAAAGATTACAACCTGATAGCCTTGATGTCACAAGCTTCCTTTCGATGGCTCTTCGCTCCAACACACACATTTGCTCAATCCTTGCATGAAGAAGATCAAATCCTCTTGATAGACTTGCTAGAGTCTCCAAGCTCCTGTTCAATCTAAGTCCTTCACACAATTCTTTCACCAATTCTCCAATGAATCTTGCTTAACCTTTTCCATGAGAATTCCCTCAATATATAGGATAGAATGAGTTAGTTACTTGGATAAGAATGATCCCACCATATCAGGGAATCCAGTACAAGGATAACCATTCGAATGCCAACCCATCCTTCTAGAAGATTCCCTTCTAGAAACATCGAGAATTCATATTTTTTCATGCTTTAGGAAGAGTTCATGGACAGTAACAGATCCACCTAGATCTAGAACAAAACAGGACAGGACATGACTCTTTCCCTAAGTTTTGACCATTGAATTAACTAGTAGGAAGGAACAAGTAACATACATTTATATCGCTTCCAAGGGTCTCTATTGCTCCTACTTTGCTCCTGTGCTCTCGTGAGGTCAATACCAAGACAACACAAACCAACCAAAGTGAAGATAGAAAAATATATTCAACATTCAACCTATGTGTATGATCAAGGAATTACACAATAAAGTGAGAATAACTTTATGGGAAAGATACATGCCACTGTATCATATTAATTGAAATTAAAGATTACAACTTGATAGTCTTGATGTCGCAAGCTTCCTTTCGATGGCTCTTGGCTCCAACACACACACTTTCTCAATCCTTGCATGAAGAAGATCAAATCGTCTTGATAGACTTGCTAGAGTCTCCAAGCTGTTGTTCAAGCTAAGTCCTTCACACAATTCTTTCACCAATTCTCCAATGAATCTTGCTTAACCTTTTCCATGAGAATTCCCTCAATATATAGGAGAGAATGAGTTAGTTACTTGGATAATAATGATCCCACCATATCAAGGAATCCAGTACAAGGATAACCATTTGAATGACAACCCATCCTTATAGAAGATTCCCTTCTAGAAACATCGAGAATTCATCTTTTTCCATGCTTTAGGAAGAGTTCGCACCCTAGCTATTCAACACAGTGTGAGAATTTCACACCCTGGCTTAAAGAAGCCTATGAGAATCAGGAATTCTCGCACCCTGGGATACTAGCAGCCTGTGAACCCTCTTCAAAAATGAGTTTTCTGGGAAGAGATGAAAGTAACTTTTCTCAGGAGAAAGTTCTTATGAAGATCCTGAGTACACCATCATCAATACATCATCATGACGACCAAAATCATGGGTAACAGAATGCCCCCCAAAGTATGAGGTTGGAACCAGTGACAGCCAAAAGACTTTGTAAGATACATGTGTGTGTAAGACCTAATCGGAAACCTACGAACAACCAAGCATATGCAGAATATCATATATATTAATTTTGAGGTAGTCATTCCCATACTCATATCATAGACAGATGACATTGTAGACATAGGTCATGGCCACCAATCATACACTGTGGATCCATGCCATCAAAATATAGCATAGCCACCAAGAATACACTATGGATCTATGCGAGAAATTTCAAATTGAGACGACATAGCCATGAGACATACACAGTGGATCTATGTGTCGCAGATTATACATACTCCATCACAACCTGGACAAAAAGATGATATCCAGGGTTTTCAATCTTGTCGCGCAATGTCTGAATCTAACCATGTGATTACATGTGTTGAAGTCAAACATGGCAGAAACCACTTGATTACTAGTCATTGAGGAAACCATTAACAAGTGCGAGGGAAATCACCATTGATGTCAATGACTCCCAAGGTACTCTAGTACAATCTATCGAATGTGAATGAATGAGTTGAAGTTGAACATCTGATGGAATCTTTCGATCAGGGGTCAATGATGTAAACCCACTGTTGAAAGTGAGGAAACCTGCCATTGAGGCATGCAAGCTCCAAGGTACCAAAGAATTTCTAAGTCTTGATTCTAGATAATGAGCTGAAGTCGATGGAACAAAACTCATCACAGGAGGGCCTTGATGTATCCCCCATCAATGACACAAAATGAGTAACATATTTTGAAGGTGAAACAGAGTATGATGTAAATTGGAATGTACACAAGGAAGGACGACATAGAGAGAATGGATAACTGCATATGGCTGACTCAATATAGGTTTCATATGGACTTCTCTTGAACATATGAATGACACGACCAATAATTTGGCAGCATTGACTCAAATACGACACAGGGAATGACCTTGTAGAAAATCGAATGAGAGGCAAATGGATTTCCCAAACCGTCTTCAAATGATGAATAGGAGGTGTCATGTTCAAGAGCGACACTTACTGCCAATCAATACGAAGATGAAAACATATCCCTTTCCCAAATTTTCCCCCACCATTTCTGGCGAGTACCTCTTTATTTTTACGCAAGCTTGAGGAGGATAACATATGCTTGTTGATATAAGTTTATCCTTCAGATAAGTCCTTCAAAGCATGTTTAACAAACCCTAAGAAGGAGTGGTTCGGTCCCATTATGGGTCTATCAATGTTTGTTTAACGAGTCCAGAGATAGAAAACTCGAAGGTTTTTCATGATTATAGAGTCTTGGAAAAACACTTAAAAGAGAGCTCTCTCAGTTCCTTTTTCGTAAAATAGTGTGGATGAGACCGAAAAAGAGATAAATTATCGCTCACCAGCTGCTTACTTCAAATACTTTATCGAGCGTGAAAATAGCAAGGTCTCTTGGCTATCTTTTCATGTTTAGAGAGTCTGAAAAGAGCTTAAAGAGGACTCCAGGGGGGTTCCTTTTTCATATAACCTTGTTGAGCCTGAAAAAGTGATAAAAGTATACTTGATCGCATTCTCATGTATTTGCGAGTGCAAAAACGGACAAAGACCATGCTCGAGGTTTTATACAAAAACCATAAAAACAATCAAAACATGTGATGACAAAGAAAAAATATGTCTGTATCCCTGTTTAAGAACATGAAGTCATTATGCCTGCAAAAGTTACACTCAAAAGGACATTAGGGATTAGGGTTTAATAGATAAATAATCATAAAAAACAAATGACATAGTAAAAGTAAATAAAAAGGAGTAAAAACGCTTTTTACCATATCATTTTTACCTTTCCACTATTTGACCTCAAAAAACCCCTCTTTTACCCTCAATGTTCGGCGTCAGATTGCGGGAGTTACGAGCGTCCATTCAGTGAGTCGTCAGCGAAAGTAAGGTAGGATCTTTGTCCTTTACACTTTCATGGTTTAATTTTGCATTTCCATTGGTTAAAAATTCATTTATGAGTTGGTTTTAGGATCCCTACTTGCGCGCTTCCATTCTTGCAGGTGGGCTACATGCGACTTGCGAGAATGGGGCATTCTCATAGGTGAGCCCATAGCAGCCTATGAGGTTCTCTCACTGTGCACAAAGGGAACCTGCGAGAACCACAAAGCTCAAATTTTTTTTTAAAATTTACCCAATGAAAGAGAACCAAATCATGAAAAAAATTGCTAATCTTCTTTTTGTGTTCCTTATGCAGATAATTGGCCATCAAAATGGTTCTTGAATGGCGTGAAAGGGAGCATGAAGAAGACAATGCAATTGCCGGAAATCATCCACCTACTATTGATGCTTTGAGAAACTGTGGCCTCCTGAAGTACTTTCGTATCCTTGGCATGAGGGCCCAAGTCAGGTTATTAGAGTACCTGGTGCGTATGTGGGACCTTGATCAGCAGGTATTTCATCTGGGGGTCCACACACTGTCCTTAGACATTGAGGACATTAACTTTTTGACTGGATTGTCACGGAGGGGGTACTATGTGAGCTTGACTGGTAGCAGAGGTGGTGGGTTGCCCATGTGTGAGTACTGTCGTTTACACTGTGTTCCTGAGGCAGAGAGAAAGAAAGGAAAAGTAGTTATTTGGGGGGTACGAGATTTTACCCTCCATACTATTCTATTCACCATAGCTCATATGGCTGGCAGTTTTGCTCCTCACATGGTGTTACAGAGTTACTTCCAGTATGCTATTGAGTGTACTGAACCTTGGGTGTTCAACTGGGCAGATGCAATGCTTCGTAGAATAAAAATATAGTTGACCAAATGCAGATGAGGTAACCTGAAGCAATTCAGGTACGGATCTTTTCTAGTGTCCTTCTTCCTTGAGAGGGTTCCCTTACTGAGGCTGCAGGTTGAGTGGAATTTACCGGCTCCCAGGGATGTAAGGATGCTGAGATGGTGTCATCTTATGGCCCGGCACGTAGCTGGACTGATAATCAAGTATGATGATACGTTCTTTGACTGGATTCAACCACAAATGTTGATGATTGACGACTATGCTTATGATAGGTTGGATTTCCGAGGAGATACGGACTTAGTACTGCTAGAGGATACTCAGTGGGGGGATCTTGGTAAGAAGCACACACATTTTTCTTTTTAAATGTTTTTTGTGAATTTTTATCATATTCAAATGTTTTTGTTTTATAAATTCGTCCAAAGACTAAACACAAAATTTGTTTTTGATGACACAGATGTTGGACCTTACCGACCTCTCGGTACCTCTCCCATTCAGCGGCGAGGAGAGGTAGCGGTGGCACCATAATATGCTAAGGATTATCAAGTAGTGGAACAAAACCTGGAGGGCTTGACCTCAGATATTCCAGACATGTCTCTCGAAGAGGTTCCACGACGCGATCAACATCATACTGTAGGAGTGTCAGGGTCCATGAGTCGAATGCTCCATAGGGTTGCTCAGGAAGTCGTGTGTTACTGTGAATGTCATCCATGACGTCACTTTGTAGAAGCTATGAGATTTAGATTTTGACATTTTTGTCTTCGGACAAACTTTTTGTAAAAAATTATTTTGATCATTATATATATACAGATGGTTTCTATCAGTTTATCATGTGTTGTGTGAAAATTGATGTGATTGATTTATAAATTATTCAAATGTCTGTCTAATACATAGTTAGCCAATGCATCTGTTAATGTATTTAGACATCTAGGAATATGTTGATATTCAATGTGATCAAAATAATGTTCCAAGAGGCGAATTCACAAATACACCCGTAACAAAGTAGGACTTCGAATAGTATAGACATTACTTAACTGTAGTACTACAAGCTACGAATCAATTTGCACAACCAAATGATGAATTCAAAGCGAGATAGCATCAACCAATAATTCAATAATGACGTTATACTATGCAACGTTGTTGGTCACACGGCCGAGGCACACACCTCGTAAGGAGACAAGTTCGTTTGTAGGGGCGTAAATTTCCCACGTAGCGGAAGCAAGGTTCTGAGTACTATGGCTAGCGCCATCAGCGAAGTCAATATAGGGTAGCGAAGACTCTGACATATAGAAATCAAAAACAACGTCACATAAGCGCAGAGACCAAATAACGACAAAAGAAATCTATAGTAACACACAAGAAGTATGATACAATAAAAATACAAGTACTTGTGCACAGATGATTTTATGCATAGTACTTCTTCAAGTACAACCCATTCCTGGGTTCACTCAAAGGGATACCATCGTAATCTACTAACTCATAAGCTCCTTTTTCCAAAACTCGTCGAACAATATAAGGACCTCACCACATGGGTTCAAATTTCCCAGCTCCTAACATATCTCGATCTTGTTCATAGAGAAGAACAAGATCACTTTTGGAGAAAACGCGAAGCTTGACATGCTTTTCATATTGGGCCTTGAAACGCTTTTTTTGAGCTTCTATGATTAGGGCGGCATCGCGTCGAGTTTCATCCAATCGTATAAGATATAATAGATGTTCTTCCTCAGCAGAAGTGTTGGGTAGGAGTTCAACAACGAGTTTTAAAGAAGGTATCTCGCATTCAATCGGGAGAATGGCTTCCACACCATAGACTAACCGAAAAGGTGTAAACTCGGTAGCGGACTTGACGGATGTCCGGTACGCCCACAATGCTAAAAGAAACATTGTGTGCCAACTTGTTTTATGAATTCCTATCATTCATCGAAGCATAGTTATGAGAACTTTGTTGATTGCTTCGACCTAGCCATTGGCTTGTGGATAATAGGGTGTTGAGTTATCATGACGAAGACCCAACTTGTCAGTAAGTTTGGACACCATAAAATTCCTAAAGTGGCTACCGTGACCAGTGAAAATAGCTTGGGGAACACCAAAACGAGCTATGACGTGATTAAAAATGAATAATGTTGCGGTCTTTCCAGTGTTGTCAAATGTCGGCATTGCCTCGGCCCATTTCGTAAAGCAATCAACGGCTACAATAATGTAACTATGTGTTGACAGGCAAAAAGGAATGCTCACCAATTGGAAGAGTGGATCCGGTCTGGGGTTGTCTAGATAACCCAAGCCATTTGGGATAACCCACCCTGACGGGTTTAGTGGCTCCGTTAGCCGATCTAATTCCTAGGAAAACAAAAGAAAACTACACTAAGGAACTAATCTAAATGAAAACAATAATTAAAGCAAGCTAAATAACAAACCTAAAATGCATATATACAATCTATTACCTAAATTATACAACTATAATTCTATAAAATTAAATGTTCTATTACCAACATAATCAGATCCAATTATAAATATACAATATTTACAGATTACAGATTTAAATGAAAACCTGCAAAAGTCATTTGTAATCTGTCCTTAGACAGCGAAACTATTGTTTTTTTATTTTTATAATTTTACAAGAAAGAAATTGAATAAAAACTATCTAAGCTAAGCAACTAAATATTAATTCTAACTAATAATCTAAACTATACATATATCTATCTAAACTACTTATATTATACTAACAAAACAAAATAACAAATAACAAACTGACTTGAAGTAAAGCTTCAGGTTTGTCTTGTATACAATAGTTGTTTTAGTTGTTCGGAGGGAGGAAACCCGCACAAGATTCTCCACGAGCTTCTCGTAAACGGGAAGTTGTTGTGCTCTTCAAATATAATTACAGGACAAACAAGACATAAAAAATTATGACAATCTTATGATTTACAAATCATCGCAGTTAGATAAATCTGTGTGCAAAGATCTGTACAAAATGATTCATTTAACGAAAAAGGTAAACCTATAATTCATTAAACTGAAGTAGAATAATTGTTGTATCTTTAAATAAGAGAGATCAGATATGGACAACATATAAACCAAGTCACATCAACCTGCAATGAATTACGATAGCTAAAGTAGTCTATAATCGACTGCAAACTGATATGAATAAAACTTGAAACAAAAGTTTGATATATTGAAAGTGAAAGCTATTGCAAGACATCAACTTTAATCTCAGTCTGAATCATAAATCCATAGTCTGGTTCTCCCACAGTAATGATGATTGTTTTTTTTACAAAAAATAACAAGTATTTAAAGACTTCCCACAGGGTAAAGCATCCCTGTGGGAATTATCAAAACAGTTTACACAAAATCTGGGGATAATCTCCCAAGTCTAACTAAAACTAACAACCTATAATAAAACAAAAACATATCTCAAACTGCCACAGCATGCCCCATTGATCATTGTAATTCATATGCACCTGAAAGAGGACAAGAATAGACAAGTTTAGAGGACATTTTATTGATAAAATTGACAAAAATCTAATTTTTAAGACTAGCTACAGAATCTTCCGATTCTGTAGCTGGTCTAAATTGAACACATAATCGTTTCAAAACCAATTCAAATCTTAAATAATTATATTCAAACTATTAAACAAATATCTAATTGCTAATTAGAAACCAAACGAATCATTCAAATCAAAACTTCTATGCTAATTTGAGAGCAAACGAAATTGTGGTCAATCAAATGATAACAGAGATACATGCACTCTGTTCAATTTGTTATCACCAATTCGGGGTAAACATAATCGCATTAGATAATTTGAAAGCAATGAAATCATTTTCATGAACCAATTCCAATCGACACGAACTGTAACCGGTTAAACAAATCATGCATGTAATAGTTTATGTCGCTTCAGCCATTAACAAAATCATTGTCGAATCCAAACGAAATCATCAGGATCATTTTTCAAATTAATAGAACTATATCAAACATATACAAACGATCATGCTAATCGTGGCACACAACAATCATTTGCAAATCAAATCAGACAGGAACGAATCGAAACAGTTTGGGGTCGACACAATCGTTATGAATCAACACAGCTCCACGATTTTAGCAAATAGATCTTTTGTACAGGTTGAATGTAATCAAAATCCAAACGAGAATATTGATTCAATACAAAAAAGAGTCATTCCTGGTAAATCGAAGTCAACAGGGTTGTTTTGAGTCTATTAGAAACAAACGAAACTAATCAAAATCAAACCCAATTGACTATCCTAAATCAGACGAACAGAATTGTTTCAAAAGAAAGCCAAACAGAATAAAAAACAAATCAATTGCTTATACTAAACTAGGCATGACAAAAATGGCATAACCAAATCATATCTACATTTAATTTTAGCAAAATGAATCTACTATGCAGGATCCACAACATAACCATTTTTTATGATCAAACTATAACAAAATCATTTTGAATGTATTAAAATGAACAGAGCTCATCGAAATCAAAACCCAATTCGTTATATTAATTCAAGCAACTCATAAAACGAAATTAATATTGAAATTCATACCTGAACAATAAGAAAAGGCTTCGATTATGATAACTTGGAATTGACGAAGGCTGTTGCAGCCTCGACATTCCTGAAGACAATTGAACCTGTGGTTTTTTGTTTCTTGTCGTTAGTCTGTAACCTATCGTTCTCCTTTGCTAGCACTGTCACCTGTTCTTATAACGATTTGATCTTTGATTGCAACAAGGGAATGTCGGTGTAATAACGCTCCATCCAAGTGTTACATTGGACGCATGATGTTTTCTTGGGCTCTGGTATCACATGCGAGGGTTTTTTCATATTACCAGGGGTTTCCTTGTGCAGCTTGATTCCTGGGTAATTTGGGTCATTTTTGAGGCACGGGGGTAAATTAGAGACATAGTCATAGGGTTTCTTGGAGCATAGGCCATGAGAATACGGATACTCCTCAGCAAGGAAACGCTCAATATCGGAATCTGAGTCCTCGCTCAGCACTATGGGATTTTGGTCGATGTTTGTCTTGGGTTTGTTCCGGGCAAGTCTTGATATCAATCGAGCATTTTTCTTCCCATTTCTGTTGACAACATTGTCAGCTCTGCCTTTCTTACTCACAAGTCTTTTGACAGCCTTAATATCATCCTTAGCACATGGGTTAACCAAGGCATCAGGAAGGTCCAAGTCAGGGCAAATTGAGGGTTTAACAGGGGGTAAAAGGATATGAAGTGGCATGGCTGGTCCAGCCAAAGTCTCACTGACCACAAACTTGTCAATTTGAGTAGACTCCGAATTAGCAAAGCCATTTTGAGATAGAAAGGCTTTCCAATTATCGCCATGAAGGCTCAAATGGTGGACGATAATGAGTCTAATCAAGCCGTGATGAAACAAGCTTCTATCAGCCTTCTCACGTTTGAACCTCTTAGACATATTGTAAACACTACGCAATAAGTAATGTGGAATATCCAAAGGATAGCCCATGAAATTCATCAATAACCTGAGGTGATACAAAAATACCAAGCCATACCAACCTTCACAGGTCACAAAATGTTTCACAATTACCAAAAGATTGTGCCGCCTGGGTTTGAGTGTAGAAATAGGCATACCTTTATCACAGGACACAAACTTTCGTGATATGAATAGTAATGGCCACGACACTTCGTTGACTTTGGAATTTTTAAACCACCTTTGGCCTGTAGCCGACAATCCTGTAGCAAAGCTTATGAATTCTTCATTGAGCTCAAGCTGTATGTCATCGACTTTAGCCCTGCACCTGTCAAAGGTGAGGGAGAATTGTTGGGCAACTGAAATGTTGAAACCCTTGAACCTCTGTATGAACACCAACCAACCACTATTTTCTAAATCCTTACGGGCATTATCGAATAGCAACAGAGCTTGGCTACCATTTGTCTCTATGCGCACCACTGGTTCCATAGACAGGAGCACACGGTGAGCAGGGTTTCATGGGTAAGGGTTCAAACAGAGTATACGCAGGGGAAAAACACTCACAGGCTCGCTCGAAAACTAGCAAAGGTGAACTGGGATAGGGGGGAAGCATTAATGACAGAAAGTGCGAAGGTGGTGGAGCTAACTCAGCCCATGCAAAACAGTCATTTCCACAGTACAAACAATGGCGCATAAATCATTTCAAATCACTAATGCATATGTTAAAAACCATGCCAATCAATTAATGAAATCTATGGTAAGTGGACCAAACACTTGCACGAGCAATAGTTTTACCATGGTCTTAAAACAAAAATAATGATTCGAAAACAACACCAAGGGTTCGATCATATGAAGTATGTGTTGTATGAAATGATCACACCAAGGGTATAACCATAATCGTCAATGTGTTTTCATGAAACCAATGTGTAAAAGAAATCAATGAAGGAACATAGAAATCAAACCACCAATGCATCAAAAACTTGATCATAAGAATATCATCACAGTCTTGTAAAAATGAAGTCATATTAACAATTAAAAATGACAAATGAGTAAAGATCTTGGGATCTTGTCGACTGTGCGAATGCAATGAACACATAGACAAGAGTAACCAAAATAATCTAGTGATGACTTTAATTTGACTTCGAAAACAAAGTTTTTACACTTGCAATCGTGAAAATGAGAACAAAGGTAGGTGTGCAAATGCACAAAATAATAGTGTCGTTTTATTTAAAGATTGTGATGCAAATCAAGGGTTGTGAAACACTGGTGTAGGAATCTTATAAGGACAGTATAAAAATATGAATTGGATGCCAACAATGGCTACACACTAGTAGAAGCAGTTATCTCTGCCAAAAGAACAAATTCAGATTATGATAATGAGAAAAATTCTAACTCAAAAATAACAACCAAAAAATCATGTAAACATCATCATTAACCAAATATTCCAGCAGTGTTTAAAGGATGAAAACTGATAACAGTATTAAGATAAGCGGGCCACGATATTAAAGATAAAATATCCAATACTATTGACAGAGCCACTGCTGCCAGCAGGCGTCCATAGCCTCGACAGGGTTTCCATTTAACCCACTCTGACATCCTATCCTGCCCAAAAGTTCTAGATCAAAATAAAGGACATTTTAAGGTCAAGAGGTTTCTTATTTACGAATTTTCGTATACCCAACATTGCTTCGTTGCCAGCGGGCCTGTTCAGTATCTCGACGAAGTTGTCTTAGCGTCATGCATGCATTTACCCATTGCCAGCAGACCTATTCATCATCCCGGCAGGTTTACAAGCACTTCCCACAACTCTTTTATTGATTTATTTTGTTTTTTAAAGATATATAGTCGAGCGGGGTGACGCTAAAAATTATGAAATTTTAACATATTTTTTCAGACCTCAGCAGAATTTTTTAGAACTGTCCTTTATTAAGATCCAGAGATGGTTTATTTACGGAACCAACTTTCTAAGGCAGGGAGACATCTTCTGAGTCATTCCTTTAAGGAATAAGGACAACGTAAAAATATAATAGATGATCGTGACAGGCTTTACTCAGAGATCGAAATCAGTTCACTTCTTTCAAACAACAGTTTTTTGCCAACTCAAATGTAAATTTCAGAAGTATATAATTGATGTTTATACAATTTTTTAGCAGTCATTTCAATGAAGGAATTTTTTGTTTTCTTTGTCCAAATAGTTCAGCATGCAGGTATTTGTATTTCCAAAAACACAAAATGATAAGCACAAAGGAGAAATCAAAACCAAAACAGTAAAAGAAAAGAAAACAAAAACAAAATATGTACATAATATACAAAGAGTTGTCATCAACCAAAATTTCTTTTCAGAGCTTGGCCATTCACCAGATAGGTGTCAGGATGCCCTTCTAGATTCTGCAATCGGAAAGAGCTGGGACCCAACTTCTCAACAATTAAAAACGGTCCAAGCCATAAGTTCTGAAATTTCGTGTGCTCTCCCTTTCCCTCATGTGGTTTGTCCCATTTCAAGACGAGGTCACCTACTTCAAAGTTCCTATTAGAGGCAGAGTTAGAATCGAACCAGCTTTTAACTACTAGTTGATGTTGATCTAACTTACCTTTAGCTTGGGCTCTTACCTCTTCTAGCTTCATTAAGGCATTAATTCGGTTTTCCAAAGGGGGACAGTCTTCTTCTTGAATTTTATGTGATAGTTGTAGTGAGGGAAGAAGAATGTGTGGTGGAAGAATTGCTTCTCTTCCATAAACGAGAAAGAAGGGAGAGTTACCTACAACATTTTTTGGTGTTACCCTATCAACCCAAATCACGTTTAACAGTGCATTATGCCAGTTTTTGTGATTTTCAGCCACCATTCTCTTGATTATTTTAATCAGATTCTTATTTGTTGACTCTTCCAGTCCATTGCCGTGGGGGTAATATCTAGCAGAATACTTCAATTTAATTCCTTTTTCTAAAGAGAACCCGCTCATCTCAAGAGACGAAAAATAAGAAGCGTTGTCGAATACTAAACAATCAGGTATACCAAAACGAGTGATAATATTCGAATTTAAAAAGGCAATTACCTGACTGGTATTCACGGTCCTTAATGCGGTAGCTTCAGACCACCGGGTAAAGTAATTTGTGGCTGTTATGATAAACTTATGTTGTTGAGAGGATGGCCGATTGATTGGACCTATGATATCAAGGCCCCACTGTTGAAAAGGAGAGTCTACTGAAACGGGCTGCAAAGGAAAGGCTGGTTTCTGTAACTTCCCTGATGCTTTTTGACAAATAGTACACTTACAGCACAAGGCATGGGCGTCTCTAAAAAGCATGGGCCAGTAATAACCAGCTCTCAAAACCTTATGGGTAGTGGTGTCACCACCAAAATGACCACCAACTTATCCTGCGTGCAACTCTAGTAAGACTTTTTCTGCTTCGTCTTTCTCAAGACAGTGCATTAGTACGCCATCAAAATTTTGACGAAATAGAATACCATTAACCAAATGAAAGGAGGCAGAATTTAATCTCAACGCACTTCTTTTAGTGGGATCCAGGTGACAGGGGGCTGACCCATGTTCAAGACATAATTTTATGTCGTCATACCAAGGACTGACAGAGTTTTGTGCGCAACAGATTACATTTTGATTGTGATGTCCTAGATTTGACATATCGTTTTCTTCTTGATGTCCTGTTGTTGAATCAACAACTAACTTGCATAACCCTTGGCCTCTCACTATCTGAGATGGGGTAATTTCTATGTCATACTCTTGCAAGGAGGTAACCCAGTTAGCCCTCTTTTCTCCCAGTTCTTTCTGCACTAACAGGTTCCTGACGGCTGCATATGGGACAATGATCTTCGTCCTGGATTTCAAAAGATAAGACCGGAAGTGCTTGACTGCTTTGAAAATAGCGTAGGCTTACTGATCTACCACTGGGTAATTAATTTCAGCGCCTTTGAAAGCAGAGCTCATAAAGGCAATGGGTACTTCGTTGTTTTCAGCGTTCTTTTGAGTTAGGACGGCGGCGTAGGAACGGTCAGAAGAAAAAGTGTAGAGCGTAAAGTCTTGGGAAAAGTCGGGGCTCATGAGAGAAGGAGCGTCTATTATGGCCTTTTTTATTGCATTAAAAGCTTGATTTTCTAAGGGTTCCCAATGATATCGGGCATCTTTCTTAATTAAATTTTGTAAAGGTCGGACCATTTCGGAGAAACTGGGGATGAATCTCCTGACGAAGTTTATCTGGCCTAAGAAAGACTGCATGGATTTTTTGGAAGTAGGAGGGGGAAGTTTCGAGATGACTTGAGTCCTTTCGGGATCGATAATAATCCCTTTGCTTGACACAATAAATCATAAGATTTTACCTTGTTCTACTGCAAAGATGGATTTTTTAGGATTCAAGGAAATGTCGTATTTACGACATCGTTGTAGAATGGCTCGTAAATGATCTAGATGATCAGTTTTATTTTTAGAAAATACAATAACATCATCTAAGTAAATTATGACGGACTGATTGATTAAGCCTCAGAAAGCGATGTCCATCGCTCTCTAGAAAGTGGCACCGGCATTAATCAATCCAAAGGGCATTTTTCAATAAGCATAGGTGCCCCATGGAGTGCGGAAGGTAGTTTTAAGTTGGTCTGGAGGGGACATCAAGAATTGGTTGTACCCCAAGAAACCATCCAGTAAGGATAGCCTCTTAGAACTAGATACCTGTTGAAGGATCTGTTCCATGGGTGGGACAGGGTAGTTATCTTTATCAGACACTCTGTTAAGGTTTCAAAAATCGACGCATAGTCAGATTTCCCCACTTTTCTTTCGGACAAGGACAAGTTTAGAAACCCATTGAGTGTGCCTAAGGAAAATTATCTTAGCATTCAGGAGTTTATTTAATTCTTTTTTGACGGTCGGTTCGAGCTTAGGGTGCATTTTCCATAATTTTTGTTGAAAGGGTGAGGTTTGGGGTTTCATAGGAATGACATGTTGTATGATATTAGGGTCGAAAGTTTTAAGGTCATCATACGTACATGCAAAAACATCTTTAAATTATTTGAAAAATTTAATAAATGAAGCTTTTTCTTGTTCAGAACATCCAACCCCTAAATTAATGCACTGTGGGTTTTCATTAGTTCCTAAGTTTACTTTCTCATACAATAACGAGGAACTATTGGTTTTACAGTTGACCTCTTTTTTTAATTTATCTTGAAGATCATAAAATTTCTCTAATATAACTACAGATTTAGGGAGCAAATTTACCATGTCCGATGAAGATTCAGGAATTCTCGGATCTGGTATTACCGTGAAATCACACAAATTGTCATCGTGAGTGAATTCGTCTATCACCACACCTTGAAAAGTTTCTTCCATGTGCAGGAAGCTAATAATTTGTTGATCATCGTTGAAGACTCTCCAGTTCGTGATGTTGTCGGGAACGGATGGCCTAAACAACAGTTCGACGGAGAATGTGTCTAGGGACAAGCCTTCTGCAGGAAAGAGTTTAGAAGCTACGTTAGCTAATAGATCAGCTTCAGAATTATTTAATCTAGGAATAGAATTTATATTGAAAGCAAATAATTTATTCATTAAATTCCATACCTCGAATTGGTAGATTTTAAGATGTGGAGACAGACAGTGGATAGAATCTCTCACCTGTCTAACCACGATTTCAGAATCGCCAAAGACAGTCAATTTTTGAATGTTCATGTCTAAATCTTTTCTGAGACCTTGCAGTAAAGCCTCATATTCTGCTGTGTTATTAGTACATTCAAATTCTAGCCTACATGCAATCAATGTTTTGTTACCTACCGGATCGATAATAACGCAGCCTGAACCAACTCCTTCTTTGGATTTTGACCCGTCAAAATAAAGAGACCAAATTTGATTTTTATCGGGTATATGAGACCATTGTGTAGAAGTTGTTGGCTGCGCATATGCTACAATCTCGGACTGTTGTTCTGGGTTGGTGATAGCTAAAGCCTCAGCCATGAAATTGATGAAAAAGGTATCCATCCCTTGTACTTTGGGTGAATTGACAAAAGGTGTAAATGGTTCATTGGGATCATTCAAATCTGTGACCGTGAACTTAAGGTAGCGTTCACGATTTACCTTGATCTTGTTGGGCTTGTCGTTCTCTGGGATCCATAGGTGAGACCAATCTGTCGCGAAATAGCCATGTAGCTTCTCTGACCAGTCCCTGCTTAAAAATAGACCATACACTTCTGGAATATCCACAAAAATAATATCAATGACTTGATGAACTTTGGGGTTAGATGATAATCTTATAAGCACATTCCTTAATTCGCCTACAACTTTCACACTAGTTCGATCAAG
Source organism: Picea engelmannii (assembly GCA_009831015.1). Classification (NCBI taxonomy): domain Eukaryota; kingdom Viridiplantae; phylum Streptophyta; class Pinopsida; order Pinales; family Pinaceae; genus Picea; species Picea engelmannii. The sequence continues at coordinate 175,659 of ML786350.1, read as the reverse complement.
TTGTATGATTTTTAAAGTAGATGGTTCAACTTCAGCATTAATCTTTTGACACACAGACCGTGGAATCACATTGGATGACGCTCCTGAGTCTACCATACAATTTTGCACATTTCTATTAAAGATTTTGAAAGTTAACAAAAATGGAGGTACATTTCGGCGAGTACTGAGTGTGGTAGCTTGTGGTTTTTTACTCGCAATTTCTAAAGCTACTTTAACTACATTATTTACATTATTTACATTATTTACAGGAAGGCTTCCTTTATCATGAGGATCAAGATTATTCTTAGTGGAAGTCTTCTAAGGAACTTTGTTCTAAACAACTTTGTTTGCGTTACCATTTTTGCCATTCTCGGCGATATTCTGTAACATCTTTTGTAGCAAAAATGGAAATTTCAATAATTCATAAACAGAAATGTTAGCCCTTAACTTTTTAAGATCTTCAACTAAATCATAATCTAAGTTGGGGTTTACATGACTCTGTTTAGTATCAGCTGGTTTAGATTGCTTTGGAGTCAAAGTCGTAGTGTTTTCGAAAGAAGGTTTGCTTGTTGTCTTACTCCTAGTATTGTAAGGATGAACCGTCTCGAAGTTATCTTGAAAGATGTTATCTGAGAAGTGTCCAAAAATGTTTGGAGAAGATTCTTCTTCTTGAACTGTTTCTTGTTCAACTACCTCCTCAGGAATCTCAGGAGGCTTCAAGTTATCCTGGGATTCTAGAATTGTTTGAAGGGTGTATTGCAAACTTTCTAGATTAAGGCCTTCAGTATTCGGATTAGGTCAGTTGGTGGGAAAAGGCTTCCTAAACAGGGGCTTGTAAGGCCCTTTTCTTGATGAAGCTTCTTCGACCGTCCTTTTCAAATCTATAACTTGATTTGACAGTTTTTGAACGAATTTAGTTAATTTTTCTAAATCAGAGATTTCAGGTTGTGTTTTACTTTGAGTAGGTCTAGGGAGGATTTCGATCTTTTTTTTGGAAGATGAACTAGTTTCTATTTCGTTGCTAGTAGTGTCTTTTAAACTAAGTATGATTTTTTCAATCTGGCTGGCCTCCTTGAAGGCCTCTAAAAACGTGGCTTTCTTAGATCGTTTAACCCAAATAGCTATACTTTTATGCAAGGCTTTAGTATAGTATGCTATGATAAGATTCTCAGCAGGCATCGAATCCGTGGGGATTCGATTCTTAAGTGTTAAGAATCTTTGATTAGAGTCTTTAATTTTCTTTTTTGGGTTCATTTTTAAGTTAGAGAGATCAATGACTAGGACTTCCGGAGGCTTACCATCTCCAAATTTTTCCAAAAAGTATGATTCAAATTTCTCCCAAGACGCAATGGTATGGGGTTGTTGGGAAAAATACCATGTAGAGGCATTGCCCTCGAAAGTATAGGGGAACAACCTACAGACTACGTATTCATGCTCGACATTGCGGAGTCTTATGGCTAACATAAACTTTTTAATGTGATCTTCTGCAATCTATTTAGAGTCAGGGTCAAACTTGGGAAGCCACTTCTCTGGATGTTTGGGTAAGGGATCCTGGTCTCCAGGTACAACTACTGCATCCTAGTCGAGCCAAGGTCTAGCAGAATTGTTCTGATTGGCCATTGGTGTAGTCGGTGTGGAAGGTTGCGAAGGGGAACTACCTTCGTCAGAAGAGTCTTCTCCCAAAGAAGAAGGGGATGATGGAGGTGGTGAGGGTGGTATTCCAGATCCTCCTGCAGCAGGAGTGAGGATTGGATCTGTAGGGTTCACAATGAGGTTAGTGCCTCCTAGTTGTTCTCTGATATCAGAGAAATCTAGAGGTTGGTCCAAAGGTCGATTTGGTTGCCTCAAACGGGCTAAGGCACTATGTGTTCTTATGAGAGATTGGTGGACAATCTCTTGTATGTCACCACCTATAGGATTTGGGGTTGTTGGCTCAACTATGATCCGTGGATCATCGTTTGATGTGGTTGTTGTTTGAGGGGGAATGTTGTCATTTGAATGACTTCTTTTCACTATAGGTGAGCGATTAGGTGGTGGAGGAGTCTTACGACAGCCTCGTGCCATTAATAAATTGCAGGTCCTCCTTCTAGCACCATTTGTTGACGGGTGAAAATGAACGCTCGCCAACTGGAAGATTGGATCCGGTCCGGGGTTGTCTAAATAACCCAAGCCATTTGGGATAACCCACCCTGATGGGTTTAGCGGCTCTGTTAGCCGATCTAAGTCCTAGGAAAACAAAAGAAAACTATACTAAGGAACTAATCTAAATGAAAACAATAATTAAAGCAAACTAAATAACAAACCTAAAATACATATATACAATCTATTACCTAAATTATACAACTATAATTCTATAAAATTAAATGTTCAATTACCAACAGAATCAGATCCAATTATAAATATACAATATTTATAGATTACAGATTTAAATGAAAACCTGCAAAAGTCATTTGTAATCTGTCCTAAGACAACGAAACTATTGTTTTTTTATTTTTATAATTTTACAAGAAATAAATTGAATAAAAACTATCTAAGCTAAGAAACTAAATATTAATTCTAACTAAGAATCTAAACTATACATATATCTATCTAAACTACTTATATTATACTAACAAAAAAAATAACAAATAACAAACTGACCTGAAGTAACGCTTCAGGTTTGTCCTGTATACAATAGTTGTTTTAGTTGTTCGGAGGGAGGAAACCCACACCAGATTCTCCACGAGCTTCTCGTAAATGGGAAGTTGTTGTGCTCTTCAAATATAATTACAAGACAAACAAGACATAAAAAATTACGGTAATCTTATGATTTACAAATCGTCGCAGTTAGATAAATCTGTGTGCAAAGATCTGTACAAAATTATTCATTTAATGAAAAAGGTAAACCTGTAATTCATTAAACTGAAGCATAATAATTGTTGTATCTTTAAATAAGAGAGATCAGATATGGACAACATATAAACCAAGTCACATCAACCTCCAATGAATTACGATAGCTAAAGTAGTCTATAATCGACTGCAAACTGATATGAATAAAACTTGAAACAAAAGTTTGATATATTGAAAGTGAAAGATGTTGCTAGACATCAACTTTCATCTCAGTCTGAATCATAAATCCATAGTCTGGTTCTCCCACAGTGACAATGATTGTTTTTTTTACAAAAAATAACAAGTATTTAAAACATCCCTGTGGGAATTATCAAAATAGTTTACACAAAATCTGGGGATAATCTCCCAAGTCTAACTAAAACTAACAACCTATAATAAAACAAAAACATCTCTCAAACTGCCACAACATGCCCCATTGATCATTGTGATTCATATGCACCTGAAAGAGGACACGAATAGACAAGTTTAGAGAATATTTTATTCAAGAAGTAATGTGGCATATTCAAAGGATAGCCCATGAAATTCATCAATAACCGGAGGTGATACAAAAATACCAAGCCATACCGACCTTCACAGGTCACAAACTGTTTCACAATTACCAAAAGATCGTGCCACCTTGCTTTGAGGGTATAAATAGGCATACCTTTATCACAGGACACAACCTTTCGTGATATGAATAGTAATGGCCATGGAACTTCGTCAACTTTGGAATTTTTAAACCACCTTTGGCCTGTATCCCACAATCCTGTAGCAGAGCTTATGAATTCTTCATTGAGCTCGAGTTGTATGTCACCGACTTTATCTCTGCACCCGTCAAAGGTGAGGGCGAATTGTTGGGCAACCGAAATGTTGAAACCCTCGAACCTATGTATGAACACCAACCAACCATTTTTTTCTAAATCCTTACGGGCATTATCGAATAGAAACATAGATTGGTTACCATTTGGCTCTATGCGCACCACCGGTGCCATAGACAGGAGCACACAGTGAGCAGGGTTTCACGGGTAAGGGTTCGAATAGAGTATACGCAGGGGAAAAATGCTCACAGGCTCGCCCGAAAACTAGCAAAGGTGAACCGGGATAGGGGGGAAGCATTAATGACAGAAAGTGCGAAGGTGGTGGAGCTAACTCAACCCATGAAAAACAGTCATTTACATAGTACAACCGACGACGCATAAATCGTTTCAAATCACTAATGCATATGTTAAAAACCATGCCAATAAATTAATGAAATCTATGGTAAGTGGACCAAACACTTGCATGAGTAATAGTTTTACCATAGTCTTAAAACCAAAATAATGATTCGAAAACAACACCAAGGGTTCAATTATATGAAGTATGTGTTGTATGAAATGATCACAGCAAGGGTATAACCACAATCATCAATGTGTTTTCATGAAACCAATGTGTAAAATAAATTGATGAAGGAACATAGAAATCAAACCACCAATGCATCAAAATCTTGATCATAATAATATCATCTCAGTCTTGTAAAAACGAAGTCATATTAACAATTAAAAATTCCAAATGAGTAAAGATCTTAGGATCTCGCTGACTGTGCGACTGCAATGAACACATAGACAAGAGTAACCAAAATAATCCAGTGATGACTTTAATGTGACTTCGAAAACAAATTTTTCATGCTTGCAGTCGTGAAAACGAGAACAAAGGTAAGTGTGCAAATGCACGAAATAATAGTGTCGTTTTATTTAAAGATTGTGATGCAAATCAAGGGTTTTGAAACACTGGTGTAGGCAGCTTATAAGGACAGTATAAAATTATGAATTGGCTGCCAACACCATGCCCCCCGGCCGAGTGAGGGTGACATGTCATGAAATCGATGCCCCATTTTGAAAAGGGACCAACTGAGACCACAGGGTGAAGAGGAGCAGGATGTGACCTTATCTTGTGATTATAGGTCTGGCAAGCATGGCATTTTTGAACTGTGATTATGCAGTCGTTAAACAAAGAAGGCCAAAAATACCCTTTTCATAATATCTTTTGGGCAGTAGCATACCCAGACATATGACCACCACATGCTCCAGAATGGCAGTCATTCAGAGCTATCTTCACTTTGTCGAACGTTAGACAATGTCGAAAAATAGAGTCAATCCCCCGACGATAAAGGGTATCCCTGAGGATAATGTATTGACGAGCTTGATAGCGTATGTGACATTGTTCAGTACTGGACAAAGTTGGCCAGAAAGTCTGGGTTTGGAGATATATAATGATATCACCATACCAAAGATCGACAGTGCTAATAAAGAAAAGAGATTCATCGAGTAATGAATCATCCGCTACATTTTTCGTTGCAGAATGGGGAAAGTCGCATATCAACTCAGCAAAAACTAAGGATTTCTTGGACTTGGTGTGTTTGAATTCCAAGTCAAACTCCTGGAGTATCACAATCCATTTGGAGTATTTTCCCCCTAGCAATTGACGTGTCATAATGTGTTGCATAGGGTTGCAATGAGAAATCATTGTAGTCTTGCATGAGAGGATATAGTGTTGTAAGCATTGGATGGATTGGACGAAAGCCAAGTCCAGTTTCTTGACATGTTGATACTTGATTTCAGTCGGCGTGAGACATCGAATCAAGTAGTAAATAACATGTTCGTCGTGAGCATCATCCTCTTGGACGAGAACCATGCCAATGGTGTAATCTGAGGCAGCAAAGTAAAGGAAATAATTGAAACTGTAATCGGGGAGAAAGAGAAGTGGAGATCGCATTAGGGACAAATTCAAATCTTCAAAAGCATTGTTGGCAATGGTATCCTAGATGAACTCTGAATCCTTTTTTAATAGCCGTGTAAATCCATGAGTTATCTCGGCGTAATTTGGGATAAAACGACGAAGAAAGTTTGCTTTCCCCTGCAAACTTTGCAACTGGCGAAGTGTAGAAGGAGGAGGGAGATTAAGAATCACCTTAACCTTCAAAGGATCCACCCAGATCCCTTGACGCAAAATGATAAAACCTAGAAGATGGCTGGATTCTACACAGAAAACACACTTATGAGGATTCAAACGTATACGGTAGAACTGATAGCGAATGAAAATGGTGCGGAGGTGGGTCGGGTGATCGACTTGGCGCATTGAATGAGTGGGTAAATCGTCTAAATAGGGTTGAACGATGTGCTTAATATCCTAGAAAGCATAAGACATAGCGCGTTGAAAAGTTGCACCAGCATTCTTGAGACCGAAAGGAAGTTTTCGATAGGAAAAAGTACCCCAAGGACAAATAAAATAAGTCTTGTGTTGATCCTCAGGAACAATTTTGATTTGATTATACCCGAAGAAACCATCCATAAGAGAGAATATTTCACTTTCGGCACAATCATCGATAATTTGATCGACGAAAGGGGTAGGAAAGTTGTCTTTTGGACAAGCTTTGTTGATATCCCTATAATAAATGCATACACGAATCATACCTTGTTTCTTGTCAATCGGGACAAGATTAGAAACCCAGTCAGTGAGAACCACTGGATAAATAAAGCCGGCTTTCAGAATTTTCTCAACTTCAAGCTTTATAGCAGCCGCTTTATGTGGGTGAATTGGAAGAAGGCATTGTTGGACGGGTTTAGCATTAGGGTATGTCTTTATCTCATGTATCACAATATCAGGGTCGATACTCGACATTTCTTCGTAGCTCCAGGCAATGATGTCATGAAATTCTTTGAAAAGGGACGTATAGGTGACGATTTCGTCAGGGGAACACGAAGCTCTAATATGGACATTTTCGACGACTCTAGGTTTGATGGATATGTCAAGGGGAATAGTGGGCGAGATATTTCTTAAGTTCCCTTCGGAAAACACATCATGTGCAGACTCGGGAACGGTTGAGATGATGACAACGGTCGACGGGGTCAAAATCCATTTGTAGTTCTCAAGAGTATGTTTCTCGAGAAAGAGGATGGAACGATGATTCCCATCATCCAAAGGGGTGTCCTCCATGACAGACATGATCATCTCGTCTGTGGGAAAAATCACACGGAAAGGATCAGGAGACAACTCATCAAGAGAGGGGGTAGAAGGTGTTGCCAATTGAATGGCCTGATAGACAGATTCAACTGGACTTAATGGAATTTCATCGCCGAAACGAAGATGATCTCCAGGGTCAGGGACTATCCAAGGGTCGTGAGATGCAGGAAGTTTGTGAGGCAAGGTGGAGATCATGTTGATAGAAGCAACCGACGAGCGTGGAACATCAGGCGGTGGAATGGGGAAAGTACCCATTAACGAAGAGTCCTTGAGAAGGCCTACACCGACATTCTCATAACCCGGTGGGGTTTTAGCGATAAACGGTATGTTGCTAGTATGGGTATCGGAATTAAAGAAGGTGAGTTGGTTGATGGTAAAAACCTTTCCTTGATGAGGGAAATGTAAGACACAGAAAAGGGTCGACACAATGGCGCGCATGGAATCAATCCAGCTGCGGCCAAGCAGAAGATTATAATCAAGGGGAGCGTTAAAGACTTCCACTTCGACTTGGACCGTTTTTCCTTCTAACATGATGGGAAACGAAGGAAGAACACCGTAGGGCTTAAAAATGGAGCCATTGAAGGATTTAAGAGTGTTCTGGGATTCATTCAAAGAAGGAGAGCCAATGGCTTTCCAACAAGAAAGAGACATGACACACGTTGAGGCACCCTCGTCGATGACGGTTCGACAAATGTTTTTGTCAGAGACAACCACTTGGATCTGGAATGCAAGTTGAGGGGGTAACCTTGGAATGTGATCTTCCAAGTCAAAGATTATTAAATTCGTATCCATTGGGTCAACTCCACCGATAGCTTTAAACAATGCCTTCCATTGTGCGGGACAAGTTTGAAGGACTTCAAGGGCTGACATCGTAGAAGGTGCTTGGGCCAGATCTTCAACAATGTTGTAGTTCTGGGCAGCACAAGCATGAGGATTGAAAGCCAATTTCCAAACGACGCTCTTTGGGGGTGGTCGCAGAATTGTGTCGATGCTCGGTCGTTCAAGATGAAGAGGACCATTGGTAGGTGGAGTCGCTAGAGAGGGTTGTGCCGAGGAAGGCGGTAGATCATCAACCTTCTCCTTAGAGGGAGAATAATCTTTGGCTCGAGTAGTGAGTGCAACGTTGTTCTGCTTAGAATCACCAGTACACATCAAAACATATGATGTAGTAGAAGATGAGGGTTGGTCATGGATGACCAACTGAGCCTGTTGTTGAGACGGGAAGGGTTGGGACAAAACGACTGGTGCAGGTGGTTTTGGAGCTCCTTGAAGGAACTCCCTAGAAATGAAAGTCAAGACAGAAGTGACAAGAAGAGACTTTGAAATCCTAAGACTATTCATGCATGAAAATGAAGACAAGAAAGACACCAATCAATGGTCCAAGAAACTCTTATGAGGCACCTAGACTGATCTAGGTAGTTGAAGATGCCAAAACTCAAATCCAAAAATTTGAAAAAATGGGTTCACAAGATGGGAGTGTTACACAGTGCGAGCATTAGTGATTCTCGTAGGTGGCCCTTTAGCAGAGTGCGAGAATTTTTCACCCTGGCTTAAAGAAGCCTGCGAGAATCAGGAATTCTCACACCCTGGGATACTAGCAGCCTGTGAACCCTCTTCAAAAATGAGTTTTCTGGGAAGATATGAAAGTAACTTTTCTCAGGATAAAGTTCTTATGAAGATCCTGAGTACACCATCATCAATACATCATCATGACGACCAAAATCATGGGTAACACTTGGGAAGATGAGTCTTTTATACAGAAGCATCCAGAGTTACTCAAGCGTTGTGGACAACACTTGTCTCAAGGGGAGGGGCATTTTAAGCCCTAATATTGGCTCATTAACCCTTAATTGGGGCATGTTATATTAGTAATGCTATTTTATTTATGTCGACTTTAGGCCATTAGTTGTAATTATACCTCCTAGTCTCCTCTATATACCAAGGAGACATTTTCATTTTGAATCATCTTATATTGAACATTTAAGTGGGGTAAAAGGAGTTTTCCCCCTTAAAGAGGCTTATTATCTAAAATTATTTCTTTTTCAAGGGGTTGAGTACTTTTTTCTGAGGTTTTTCTATGCTATATTGATATTTGGTTCTTAACAACAACCCTCAAATCCACGTAACAAATCGATATGACCACGACCTTCACCCGAAAATGGTGTTTTATATTTTGTGATTTCACGATTCCTGTTGTGAGTCCCCCTCACTCCTTTAATCCAAGAAACCCTGAAATGGGCTAACGGGTCCTCAACTCCTCCCTTATGCCTCAATCATATGACATTTGTCACGTCCCAGGGTCCACCTTCGAGGGCATTGGAATTTCATGACTCAGGAGTTCATGATGAAACCTCCTCTCCTTCTCCCAAAGTCCAAACTCATGACCTCTTTGCTGTAGATCAATTCTACGATATGATGGCCCAGATCCTGTCGAGATTTCACGAATCGAGATTTCTTGTCACGAATTTATCAACACTCCCGAATCCTGAAATGTCGAAATTCAAAGTACTATATCAACAACTCTCATCATTCCAGATCTAACAACAATTATTCCTCCTGTGCTTGTGAGTGTTAAAAAACACTTAGTCTTAACTCCTCTACTAATCCAATGGATCCAACGATCCATGATGAATCAGTGGTTCTCCCTCTAAGAATCTCGACCATTCATTGAGTTCCTTAGCAACTCGTGGCCAAACAACTTGGTGTCTTTCCTCCTGAACTTGGTTTTCTGTGAAGCCTCTATGAGCCTTATCCTTCCTTTGAAATCCACGAAGTCTATATCCCTCATGAGATTATACTTTTCCTCAAACTCAATATTTCCAAGGGATTCTCGCATGCACTTCTTGCATCTTCTCGATAATCTCTGATTATATGAACTTCTCATTTCTGAGCACTCCTTGTGACAATAACTCTTCAACCACTCACTAGGTTGGAAAAGTTTAAGACTTCAACTGGCCTGCACAATCCTTGAACAACTATATGGTATACTCACACTTTTGCTGGTATAAGAACAATAATATCTATTTTGAGTTTTTCTGAGATAAAACTTAAAACTTGTCAAGGCACTCCTTGCAGACCTTCACTGCACTCCTTGCAGGAATTCTTAGGATGAGAGACAATTGAAACTCATACTATTCTTCTCATGGACTTCATACATTCAACATGAAATCATACATACACACACATCATTGAAACAAATGCATAACAAATCATCTAAGAAAACTGTAAACATACCATTCAATATATGTAAACAGAATTCATAAACACCATGAATTTGGATCAAAGATTTCTTATATTTATCCAAGTGCATATGTACATGGGTTCAATAGCAATCACTATCTTCTTATACAATATTCTATAACCTATCTTTTTCTCTATTCTCCTATTCTCTCGCTCTTCTTCTCTTACAATTACAATAATGATATTACAATGCATGCAAGGGAGCTTCCTTAGAGTTTTCCCTCCTACATTACAAGCTATATTATCAAAATTAAAAGATACATCTACCTTACATTCATTAGAATAAATTCCTCCTTTAAATGGCAGATGAGAGCAACCGCTCAATATCTGTATTACAACTCAAAACATAAATGCAAATGCATCCTTTCAAGGTATTTCATTAATTTTTTATCTTTTAAATTCAAGACATTCTCAAAATGTGCGCTGGTGCATTTCCAGTTGTCCTCCTCTTTGCACTTGCATACGATGCTCCTGCATCAGGGAACCTTGCATATGGACCTCACCTATGCTACAATTCATGTGTTTGGGGGGGAGCATAGAATAATTTACAGGGAAGATCAGTTGGCCTACATTATTAGCGACAAAGTAAACCCCACCAACCATCCTATTTTTTCCCTTGATAATGATTTGGGATCCAGTTTATTGCAGCTCACTGATGCTCCTGAACCTCCCCTTGAAATCATAAAGCAGTCCATTACTCTTTATGAATATTCTCCCCCAATTACCTTTGTCTGGAATATGTTCTTTGATGGAGCCTCTTCTAGGGAAGGTGTTGGTGTTGGAGTGGTCTTTGTTTCACCTGTTCAAGAGACTATATCTTTGTCCTACAAGTTATAATTTGAAACTACCAATAATGTGGCAAAGTATGAATATCTTGTTTTGGGTTTGAGGGTTGAAAAATACATGGGTATTGAAGTGATTTCAGTGTTTGGGGATGATGAATTGATTGTCCATTAGATAAAAAATATTTATCAAGCTAAGCACCCTAGGATAAGAAATTATAGAAATGAAGTGTGGGACCTAATTAAAAGTTTTTTCTTATCTTTCAACATTTCATTTATTCCAAGAGAAGATAATGTCATGGTTGATTCTTTATATATTTTAGCAAGTAGTTTCAGATTCCTTGTGCCACCTAAACTCAAGTATGATGTAGAAGTGAAATATAGATCCTCTGTACCTAACAATGTCAAGCATTGGAAGGTGTTTGAGGATGACCTTGAAATCAAAAGATTCTATGAGACTGTTGGTGAGTTTTCTACATTACATATTGATCAATATTATGATTCTGAAAGTAATCCTGATGCCGATGTTTTCCTAAACAATATTTTTGATCATCATATTGTTCATCTGCCTAGCAATCATATTCCAGAGGGACTATTTCCTTTGGAAAGACTATTTGATAGAAATGATGTGGCAGTGAAAGTTAAAGGATCAACTGATGATGTTCACGTAACTGAGTGCAATATTGGTACAGAGAAAGATCCAAAATTTGTCAAGTTGTCAAGTAGTGTGTCAAGGGAACAAAGGATTGAATATTCTAAACTGTTAAAGGAATTTTCTGATGTGTTTTCCTAGACATATGAAGACCTCAGGACATACGACACAAGCATCATTGAGTATAAGATCCCATTGAAGGAAGATGCCAAACCATTTAGGAAGAAATTGAGACAAATAAATCCTATGTTGTTGCCTATTATGGAGAAAGAAGTAAAGAAGTTATTGGACACCGAGATCATTATCCCCTTGAGATATTTTGAATGGGTAGCCAAGATGGTCCCAATAAGAAAGAAGAATGGAGAAATTAGACTTTGTGATGATTTCTAGAACCTGAACAGAAGCTCTAAGAAGGATAATTACCCCTTTCCAAATATGGATCACAAATTAGAGAGGGTGACAGGTGCATCTAGGATCTCCATGATTGATGGATTTTCTGGCTACAATAAGATCTCTGTCTTTCCTGAAGACAGAGAGAAGACAACATTCACTACTCCTTGGGGTACATTCATGTATGCTAACATGCCCTTTGGATTGATGAACGTAGGGGAAACCTTCCAACGAGCCATGGACATAGCCTTCATTAGAGAGAAGGAAAATTTTGTAGTCATCTATTTGGATGACATAATAGTATTATGACAATCTGATAAAGAACATTGTTATCATCTGAGGATTGTTTTTCCTAAAGTGCAAAAAAATTGGTCTCTCTTTAAATCCCAAGAAGTCTTTATTTTCCATGCAAGAGGGAAAATTGTTGGGGCACATTGTGTCAGCTGAAGGGGTGAATATTGATCCAAATAGAGTGGAGTCCATCCAGTCCTTGTCGCCTCCCAGATCAAGGAAAGAGGTTCAGTCTTTCTTGGGTAAAATCAACTTTCTGAGAAGATTTGTTTCTAATTTTCTGAACTAGTCAAATACATTACAACCATGCTCAGGAAGGGAAATGAAGTGAAATGGACTATTGAGTCCAAAGATTATTTCAACCAAATCAAGAAGTTATTGACTGAAGCACCTATGCTCATCAGTCCAAACTACTCTAAATATTTCTTGATTTTTTCCTTTTCTTCATTTGACACATTAGCAGTTGTTTTACTACAAAAGAATGGTGAAGGGTTAGAGAAGCTCATCACCTTTTTCAGTAGGGCATTGAGAGATGCTGAGCTAAAATATGACATCATGGAAAAACATGCCTATACTTTGGTTAAAGCCCTCAAGGCCTTTAGGGTTTATATTATACATTCAATAATCATTGCATATGTCCCTTCAACTTCTTTGAAGGAGATTCTCATCCATCTTAACATAGATGGAAGAAGGAGCAAGTGGATTTCCAAAATCCTTGAATTTGACCTTTAAATAAAGCCCACCAAATTGGTTAAAGGCCAAGGTTTATATAGGCTTCTAGCTTAATCTAATTGAAAATATTTGGGGGTTAATTTCATCAACACTTACTCAGAAAATCAGCCAACTGAGTTGTCTGATATAGGCCCTCAAGTCAACCCTCCATTGGCATAATGTACCTAGTACAAGGACACTATATTTTTTCTGCAAAAGATGTGACCTCCTGATGGTATGGACAAGAACAAGGTAAGGGATTTAAAGCCCAAATCAATTAATTATTGTATCATTGATCAAATTTTGTATTGGAGAGACCCTCTAGGAGTTCTTTTGAGATGTCTAGACCCATAGGAGGCCCAAAATATTATGTTTGATTTTTATGACATTTTATGTGGGGGACATCACTTATGGAGAACTACAGCCTATAAGATTCTCAAGGCTAGGTATTTTTGGTGCAATCTATTCACTGATGTTTATGCAAATATCAGGGCTTGTGTTAAGTGTCAAGAATTCTCTGGAAAGAAGCAACTCAAGTGTTTTCCATTGAAGCCTGTGCTAGCTTCAGGACCCTTTTGGCAGTGGGGCCTAGATTTTATTGGGGAAATTCATCTTTCTTTGATTGGTCAGCACAAGTGGATCTTGACTTCCACTGATTACTTTACCAAGTGGATAGAATCCATCTCTATAAGAAGTGCTTTCCACAAAGTAATCATTGGTTTTCTTGAGGATATTATGGAAATATTTGGTTGTCCAAACATGATTGTCACTCATAATGATGCATCTTTCAAGGTTGAACCATTGATCCAGTTTTGTGATCAATTTGGAATCACATTGATTCACTCAACTCCTTACTACCCCCAAGGGAATGGACTAGCATAATATTCTAACAAGAGCCTTATAAAGATCATCAAAAGATTGTTAGAGGACAATAAGAAATCATGGGATTCAAAGCTCAAATTTTCTTTGTGGGATAACAGAGTGACAACAAAGAGGTCTCTCGGTGTCTCTCCTTTTAAGCTTGTGTATGGAGTTGAGGCCATATTTCCTTCTCAGCTTTCCTTTCCTGTGGAAAAAATATTCCAAGACTACCAAGGGGAACCTAATGATATGATCAGAAGAATACTACAGTTGGTAGAAGTGTAGTAGACTAGGGGACAGTTATTGGACAAAGCACATGACCATCAACAAAATATCAAGCGGGCCTTTGACAGGAATGTAATAAAAGAATATTTCCAACTGGGATATCTAGTACTCAAATGGGATGCACCCAAGCAGGAAAAAGGCAAGATGGTAAATTCCAAGCCTTGTGGATTGGTCCCTTCAAAATCTCTGAGATATTTTCAAATAATACTTAGAGGTTGCAAAATTTGGAAGGAGCTAAAGTTTTTGGTCTCCCTGTAAATGGGCATTTTCTGAAAAAGTTTTTTTTCTTAATCCATGAGTGGGTTTTTCTTGCCATTGTAAATATCATTCTTATTTTTATTTTGATAGTTGACTCCACAACCCAATGGATAAGGAACTGGAGCTGCAAAAGAGTCCTTAGAGCCTTGCAGGGAGGTTTCTATCCCCCATGGAGCTTAATGTTAGCACATATTATTGATAGAAAGGTGTTTTTCCCATAGGAAATAACCCCTTGGTGAAAACATTGAAGAAAGGGGGTCTTAGCATGACCCACTTTTGGTTTTTATCATAAGTTTTTGGAGATTTGATGTTTGGGTGCAATGTGCTAAAGAGAGTGCTCAAATCTATGGTTGAGTGAGGTGAGCTCATATCTACGGTCCATATCCAATATCAGGCATGTTATCACTCCAGGAGTCCTTCTAGGCTGTAGGTCAAAGGAGCCTGGTAACTTAAAATGTGAATGATTTTGTGTTTTGTGTTTGGATCAAATAGGAAATACTGACCTACTAGATTTGTATCAAGATAGACAATTGTATACAATAGATGAGACAATGCTCTCAAGAATCAATGCTTAGGTAAATAGATTAACTGGTGGGTGAAGAATTCTAAATTTATCAACTAGATCAGATGGGTGATGGGTTGAATAAAGATAGTATTGATTGATTATTTGATCAAGCTTATGAACTAACTAATGAGATAACATTCATTAGTAGTTAAGACAAACTTAAATCAATAACAACCATCAAAGTACAGGAAAATAAGTAAATGGAAATCTGACATGAATAGATGAGAGGAACTTGTGATCTATATTATATCATATGAAAATTCTATTACAATATGGTGTAGCCTCAGTCTCTCCAGACTTGAACCCCTTCCTTCTTATGAAGTCTTAGGCTTTATAGACCTTACAAAACAGTTCCAGATCCTCAAATCATGGATCTTAGAATTACAAGTTAGTACAAATCTAATCAATTACATGATTCTAGGATCATATTCTCAAGGAGAAATTTGATTCATAATTTGATCTTCAACATATTCGACCTCTTCAACAAAATTCTAATGATGACAAGGCAACTTGAGATCCTTCTTTGAAATGAAGGTGAAAATGATCACATAGAGTTGTGATAAATATCTAGAAGTTAAAATACAGGCTAGAAAACTTTAGAAATGAGCGTATTGAATAAAATTTGAGAAGGCACTCCAAAAATACCAGTGCGTTTTTTATCTCTAACATCTGGCTCCAACTGGAATGGAGACCACCCTGCGAGGTTTCCAAGAACCTAGTAGTTCTAGTCGCCTTTAGCATTGGGCATGAGGTCATCTGGCCTTTAGAACTGATCCTCTACAAACCTGTAACCTGTCTGTAGCCTGCCTGTAGCCTACTCTGCTTATTCATGAAACCAACTGAAAAGCAATCTAGTTTCTCATATGAAGAGATTATTCTCTTATCTATTCATACTCTAACTACTGTATTGATGCTTAATCAAGTAAACTCATGCTTCCAATGAAGCCATGTCATAAATTGATTTACTAAACCTGTTCTTGATATTGACCCAAAAAATAATGGAAGCCATATCAGGTAGAAATATAACATGAAAAGATGATAAGACTGTCCTTTGTTTGACAAAAATGTTTTGATATTTATGTTTCTCATGGATTCTATAAAATCAGCAAAAGGGTCATGAAATACCCAAATAAATACCTCTTCATGCTTCTAATCCAACTAACTGTATTGCAGCTGCTAATTGCTTTCACTGATGTCAATGATGAATGTGGACTGCTCAACCTTTGTCAGAGAAAAATGCAAGCTCAATAGATGATCTGAACCTTTCTTCTCCCCTTCACCATATCTCTATAATCTGAATCCATCATGATGCTATGTTGGCTCTTCATAGCTAACAATTTCCTCTCCAACAATAATATCTTTGCAAGACATATCAAAACTAAAAATATCTTCATTGGACTTCTAAGCAACTGAAAAGTAACAAGCATCAATCACAGCATGCACACATTTTTTATCATGTCTCTGTTAAACAAAAGAACTAGATGAAATTTGAGTAAACAATAAGTCTTCACAAGACTTAATATATTCTTCCTCGTCACTGTATTGATAAAATATGGGAGTATCAAGGTAAGATCCTAATGATAGAGATGAATCTTCTTGAATAGAAGGATCAACAATAAAATCTTGAAACAAATCTGGAAAAATATCACCTTGTTCCTTATGGTTACTGCAACTTCCCCTGATCTACAAATCTGGAAAATGTGGGCTTCCCTCAGCATCTACTACAGATTCAAATTTGTCACATGCTAATCTGTCCATCTTCTCATTTTTATCTGAGATATCAAAAGAAAAGACCTGGGTTTTATGTGAATTATAAACAACTGGTACATTTGATATGATGTCAACAGTATCTACAAACTTGATGTCAAAATGGAGGTCATCTATAACCTTTGTGTATTTAAGAAAAGTATCCCCTTCAACCACATACTTTTCAGCACAATCATACTTTTCATGTCCATTAACTTGACAAAACAAATTATATTCATGACAACATTCTGGGAAAAGGGCATCAGCTGAAAAGTCATCTTTACAAAACAAATTAAATGCATCATGAAAAACTTTCAAAGAGCTGATACTGGTGGTTGGAAGAGATCTACACCAGTCAAGGATTGATCCTTTCAATGAAAATCTGAAAAGCTTGATCTTGACATCCTCGTGCACAATATGACGTTCATGAATAAACTCATGGAAATCTAGCAGATGTTCAGCCAAAACCTCCCAATCTTCTCTTTTAAATGTATGAAGAATACCTTCCCATTCATATCTACCAGGTACTAGATTAGGGAAACCAACAATCTTGGAAAAATCACAAAAAGCATACCTTTTCACTAAGATCTTGTTCATTTCATACCAGTGGAGTCGCCAACATATTTTTGAACAATGAAATCGTCAATGAATCTATTCTTCATGGACTCACCAGATAGATGATTACAACTGAAAATATTTCTAGACTTTATCCATCATCAAAGCTAGATCTTTTCGTCTCCCAAGGAAGTTGAGCTTCAATATCCTCTCCCCGACAACAGCACCAATTTGTTATCACTCCAAGAGTCCTTCTAAGATGTAGGTCAAAGGATCCTGGTAACTTAAAATGTGAATGATTTTGTGTTTTTTGTTTGGATCAAATGGGAAATAATGACCTACTGGATTTGTATCAAGACAGTCAATTGTATACAATAGATGAGGCAATGCTCTCAAGAATCAATGCTCAGGTAAATAGCTTAACTGGTGGGTGAAGAATTCTAAATTTATCAACCAGATCAAATGGGTGATGGGTTGAATAAAGATAGTATTGATTTCTTATTTGATCAAGCTTATGAAATGACTAATGAGATAATAGTCATTAGCAGTTAAGAAAAACTTAAATCAATAACAACCATCAAAGTACAGGAAAAGAAGTAAATGGAAATCTGACATGAATAGATGAGAGGAACTTGTGATCTGTATTATATCATATGAAAAGTCTATTACAATATGGTGTAGCCTTAGTCTCTCTAGATTAGAACCCCTTCCCTCTTCTAAAGTCTTAGGATTTATAGCCCTTACAAAATAGTTCCAGATCCTCAAATCGTGGATCTCATAATTACAAGTGAGTACAAATCTAATCAATTACATGATTCTAGGAAAAAGATCCAATTCTCAAGGAGAAATTTGATTCATAATTTGATCTTTAACATATTCAACCTCTTCAGCAAACTTCTAGTGATGACAAGGCAACTTGATATCCTTCTTTGACAGTTGGTCATATCTTCAACCGAAAATTGGAAAACTTCATAACCTATTTGCCTTTTATATGCCTCAAATATATGATAACCTTTATAGTCTTCAATAGTTGCACAATTTTTCATTAGCTGCTGGACAAAGTTGAAAATACCACCTTGACAGACAGGTCATTTTTTGCCAAAATTAGGCAGCAAACACAATGTTCTCCTCTTGTTGGCACCCTTTAAAACTGGAACAGAAACCCAATAATGATGCCATTAATTATTGTATCTTTAAAAACCATCTTCATGGCATTCAGATCAAGGAAACTCAAATCTGTGAAAAAAGAGTGTTTCTCTGCCCTGTCTGTGCTTTTAGTGGCTTAGAGGCCTGAAATGGAGTAGGGTTAGCTACTCAAAGAGGAGCTTTCGGTGGCTTATAGTGCCTGTTGAAACCTGTGAAAGCCGTCAAAACTGTAGGCTTGTGAAATCCTTTAAAAATTTCTCCCATCTCTGGAATTCCATTCATTTTTATCCAAAGCACTTATTGGTGATCCTGTAGGGCTCAGGAACAAAGGATATGATGTTACATTCCTGTCTTAGATGGCATAAAACTTTTGTACAAGCTCAAGATTCTTTCATCGTAGACATGGATTTTTCAACACCTTCAAAACCTTTTGTATCAAGAAATAAATGTCTTCACTCCTTCAATATTCGTTTCTATGGTTTATCCTAAACCCAAATGCCTTTTTTTTTGTGTCATGCATATGCCCAACACCAAAATGGAAACTGTTGCGATAGGAATTTCTAATTCTTTTGCAAGTATGTTTTTTTATGCCTAGAGTTTGGCTCTACAATAAGCAGCACTCAGTGATAATAGGAATCTTCGACTCTGTGTTGTGAAATAGTGGAGGAGCATCCCATCCAACCCTTAGAGAATGCAAGTTTGTCTCTGTGATACCAATCATCTGCCACATGTTGCAGAGAATTCCTTTGTCTACAAGATCTCTTCCTACGCACCAAGACCATGAGTCATAAAGATTATTGTGACTCTTTAGCTAGAATACATGGTAGAAGGCATATTCTACAAGCATAATACTGCCGCTAGATTTTAAAAGGATTAATTCTGATCGTCCAGTATGCAATTCTATATGCATGTATCGTAGTAAGCATGAAATAGATGATCATATCTATGTGAATTCAGTCACACCTGTAATTCATTGGAGGATAAAATGAACATCTACCATGTCTATTGACATTTCCACCTCTATGTGGCACTTTGACATTTTAAAATCCTCTACCTATAAACTTTGTGGGCACCTACATCATCAATTACGCGGTTCATTATTTTTCGTGGCCCGATACCTGCAAATGAAATTCCTTAGACATATGTGAAATCATAACTAAAACTTGACCTCCCTTCCTACTCCTCGTGGTGCCCTTTGCATGTGGTCTCATGCCTGAATTAATTTTAACTAACAGTGCATGGACAGATTCCACATTTCACGGGAATTCAGATATTATAATCTTTACATATGGCAAGGTTTATTAGGTAAAATAAATGAGATATATTAAATATTGATGTTGTCTCATCGTTCAGAATGTGGTTTGGTAGGTTACTTAACATATGGTCTTGGTTGATAGACTAGACTCATGGATTGACTACATGACTTAACTCATGGGTGCTCCAAAATAAAACCATAAAACCCAAGAGATCTTTAGCATGAGAATTGGCCTAGTGGCTAAGTACGAGAATTAAACATATGGCTTGGCTCAACTCATGGAGTTAGCATAAGAATATGACATGTAGTTTTGAATTATGGTTTTGGTGTGATATGGCTTAGGTTTAGGATAGTTTATGAATAAAACACTTAAGTGCACACATCACTTTTTTCTTAGGAATTTTAGAAATAAAATATACATTTCATTTCAAAGTATAAAGAAGTCATAAAAAATAGGGTCTAGGAAGCACTGATGATACTTTGAAATGAAGGTGAAAACGATCACATAGAGTTGTGATGAAGATCTGGAAGTTAAAATACTGGCTAGAAAACTTTATAAATGAACGTATTGAATAAAATTTTAGAAGACACTCCAAAAATACCAATGCATTTTTTATCGCTAACAAGACTCCCCCTCTGACCTTCTACCTTTAATGGGGGGGAGGGGGGGGGGTCTGAGTTGGTGGTTTTATGTCGCGACCCACCCACTATCATGTCACCTCCTCAGTAACTCGGAGCCCCCCCCCCACTTACCACCTATCCCCCCCTCCGATCTAGCTTCCAGACTTCCTGCCCATATCGCCCATGCTCCCGCTGAAACCTATCCTCCACTCGACTGACCACATGCCTGTACCTTACCCACTATAATTCCTCCCCCTATCACCCCCCGACATCTTCCATCACCCCACTATCATGTCACCTCGAATATTATTGTCATTCATCCCTCTGCCTCCACATCCTCTTCCCTTGCCACATCACCCTCACGCCTTTACACCTCAGCTCCTCACACACTGACAGACCCACATTTCCAGTCACCACCAACCACAACCATCCACATGACCACCATTCAATCATTTTATCCTGGGAGTTTGTGCCAAGAACCTCCCCAACTCATCATCATCAACGTCCACGGCCGCCTGTATTCCCTGCAAAAGTCTGACAAAGTGACAAGTGTCGAGTTGACTAAGGCCCATCCTAATCCTGATGCAGGTAGTTAATGAAAGAGAAGGAGGTGGTTGAGAATCCATCTCCCTCCATAAATGCAAATCCATAAAGTACTTGTAGATCTAAGCTCATGTTCGATAGACAACTGCATGCGCAGTTTGACAGAGAATGTTCAGACATAAAAGCTCGCATCTGATAAAGATATGCATTCACATTCTGTAGAGAAAGATCTGACGTAAAGCCTTCAATGCCTGACTCAATCACTCTTATGGTGGTGGTAGTCAATCATGAGTATAAGGATGGATTTTTTATTTTTTATTAAGTTCAATGGTTGAGAAAGGCTCCCACATTGTAGATTTTTGATGAAGCATTGGTTCTCTAGTTATGTATTTTGATTTGAGATTTCTTGCTTAGTCTAATTCATCTTCCTCCTTCACCTTCTGTGCCTTTGATACTGAAGTATCCATCATTGAAGGATTCACATGGATTGTTTTAACTGTATTGTGATGTATGTTTGATTACAGTCCTATATTAACGTTCCTCAATTTCCTGAAACTTTGAATTCAAAGAGGATCTTGTGTTTAAAGTTTTTCCTCCTTAGGCTACTCAAATACCTGATGTCCATAGAAGACCTCTACATTATCCTCACCAGTTCTTCCTCCTATTCACCTTTACTACAACTTACTTACCAAAGTTGATCAAGACCTTAATTGCTTATGCATGATGGTCCATTTTTCTGAGTTAAAACGATATTATATTGAGTATGCACCCATTTGACCTCTTTAAAATTATTCATTGTGACATATAAACTGATGGGTATTGGGCTTACCTTCAACACATTTTGAAGGTGACTTCTAGTGCTAACAACTGGAACTTGCGGTACTGGAGAAAGTGGTGGGACTTCTATTTGTTGACTCTCTATCGAGGACAGAGTGATCGAAATTGGTATAAAAGGAGCAACTAGCTAGCTCGAGGCTGTAGTAGTCAAGGTAGTTGGTTCTTCTAGGTTCTTGGATGGTTTGGGGATATCCAGTTGCATTGGTGTTGGGCTCTAAATATGTCCTAAACACAACCTTAGTATGACATTAATTTATCAACCAAGGATTCGTCTTCTTTTTCAATAATGTTAGCAAAGTCTATGTAGATAGTCGTAGAGGTTTAAACCGTGTAGATAATTTAGCTAAATCAAATTTTAGTCTATCTAAATTACTGAAATAATCAAGTTCTTCACTCATTCATTGAAAACTCTAAAACTGATAACTCACTCAACAAAATTGTAATCTGATCAATAACAGACTGTTGTTACAGGTGAATCTTCCTGCAGACAAGCGAATTCCCTCTTGGTATATAGACCCATAAAACCAAGATAGAAATAGTGATATCATTGGTCATTGACATCTAATTAGATCTAATTAAGCTAATGAATGAAGAGGAAGAATAAAAGTGTACCATTTTAAATGGCGTTTGTCCTCGCAAATTCCAAATTGAGATTCAATCCAAAGCTCCTCGATAGGTCCCGTAGAACAAACAAAGATACAACAAGCTTCCTATTCTACTGAGATTATCCCAAATACAGATCTATCTATTGAAGACAAGTTCATGTGGAAGAAACACAAACTTGAAAGAAACAGGACAAGCATGTATGTATATTAATGAGAACAAATGAAGAGCACTTACAATCCTCTGATGAAAGAGCAACAACTTCTTCCAACTCTCCTTGTCCAACCCCTTTTCTCAAGTATTCTACACTAATTATGCTTCAATGGAATCTCACTTATGGGATCATAAGTTTGGTGTAATTCTCAATCTCTATATATCCTTTCACCATGAAGAGGCCTCCTTATATAGGCTTAGAGAGACCTAACCACTTGAGAGATCTTTGGGATAAGTTGAGGATTTATCTCCTTCAGTTGAGGATATTCCCTAACATCATGCCTTGACCTTCTATTCAAATCCAACCACCTTTAGAAATTGAGGGGATTCTTCCCTGATTTGTCTCAACAAACCAAGATTCATTCCGAAAGGGTAGCACTCCCCCAAAATGGGGCACATATCATTATATCACTCCCCCAAAGAAGCCTAGGGAGAATTAACACTCCCTGACAATGCATAAGGGAGCGTTGCCTTCCAAATTTGATATTTGAGTGGATTTTGCATTGGAAAAAGGTTTGTACTCCTTATCAAATGATTTATCTTCTTCAAAACTAGCCTTTGAGGTGTCTTACGTGTCCTTGTGATGTCGCTAGAGGCACAACAAAGGAAAGATGGTAATATGATGTTTGTGACACTTGAGACAATTGTGGTCAATATGCGACACTTGTGGACAAGTTGAGACACTTACAATACTTGTAATGACAACACTTGCAACATTATTGAAGTGAGTAATTTTGATGTGTAATAGATTGCCCCCCAAAGTGTGAAGTTAGAAGACATGATGATTGAATTACTTTTTAGACTTCTTCAAGAAAGGGTATGGACACAGATAAACTGGTAGAAGCTACACACAACCATCCAACAAATAATAATGACATGTTTTAAACCCAAGGTAGGCATACCTATGCTTGAGTGATAAAGACTTTTTAGGTATGGCCGCCATAAAATACACTGTGGATCCATAATTATATTGACAAAATGGTATAGCCACTGAAGATACAATGTGGATCTATACTCTGATGACCTGAATTGATCGTAGCCATGAAGAATACAAAGTGGATCTATGAGATGACAGGACATAGCCATGACCAATACAAAGTGGATCTATGTAACAATATATGTGTCATAGTTCAAAAGAAAACTCCTTCACAACCTGGGCAAAGTACATATAAGAGTGATGACTCAACCCAGGGTATTCTTCCCGATCCCGATGTAGTATGAATCTAACCATGTGAATAGATGTCCTGATGTTGAACATGGAAGAAACCACTTGATTACCGATCAATGATGTAAACTGTTAACAAGAACGAGGTAAATCACCATTGATGTCAATGATTCCCAAGGTACTCTAGTACATTCCAATGAATGTGAATAGATGTGTTGAATTTGAACATCTGTGGAATCATCTGATCAAGGGTCAATGATGTAAACCCACTTTCGGAAGCGAGGAGGCATGCCTTTGAGGCATGCAAGTACCAAGGTACTAACTGGTTTCTAAGTCTAATTCTTGGATAATGTGTTGAATTCCACAGGAATAGACTCGTCGCAGGAGGGACTTGATTTATCCCCCATCAATGACATGAAACAGACACAAATATGTAAATTGGGAGATCAAATGAATAGGGATTGACACGTGTATTGAAACAAGAATATTTTTGATGGCTGACTCTCAAGGCAGATACTTCCCTTGAACACTGAGGCACAATAGTAGAAACATGACATGGAATAAAACATGATGATGCAATGGATACTGTGACTTTCATCGGGTGACCCAAAGGAGTAAATAAAACTCAGAGGATTGGCTCAGTGCAGAGGTTCAAAAGATTAAAATGTATGAAAATACAAAGTGCCATGTTCAAGGGAGACCATAAGAGTTACTGGAAGTGTTCTCAAAAACTTCTTGGCTTGATTTCTTCAATTTTTCCCCCATCCAGATAGACGCGTACCTATTTTTAATTTAACGAGCTCGAGGAGGGTAACACATGCTCGATATGACTCACCTTCAGTAAGTCCCTCTTCCTTTATTTAACGAACTAGAAGAAGTAAGGTTTCAACGACTGGTCCCATATGGGCCCTTCAATGTGTAATTGTTTAATAAGTCCAGAGAAGGTAAACTTGGTGGTTTTTCATATTTAGAGAGTTTGAAAACAACTTAAAGGTGACTCCAATGTTGTCCTTTTTAGTAATGTTAGTCTTGCGAGGCCAAAGAAGAGATAAATTATCACTCGAAAGATGCCCTTTCAAACCTTTTAACGATTGGGAAAGGAAGCAAGATCACTCAAAAATATTCTCATGTTTAGAGAGTCTGAAAAGATCTTAAAGGAGACTCCAGGGGGTTCCTTTTTTGTGTAACCATGCGAGCCCGAAAAAAAGATAAAAAGTTTCTCGGTTGCATTCTCATGTATTTATGAGCACGATAAAGAAGAAAGACTAAGCTAGGTATGCCCCCATCTTGAAAGATAGTGTCTTAACTCTAGAATGATCATCAAAGGCTAGAGACATTCCCCCAAGATTCAATTCATTCACCGACTTTGAGTTTGTCACCAATTTCTCTACTAGATGGAGAAAAAGGAAAAGGGTGGATGAAATGAAGGTTCAAATACGAGACCTAATGAAAGAATTGACTTCATAGGAGAGGTGACTGTTTCATTTTTTAATGAGATTAACATAGGAAAAGAACTATGCTCAGGGCTCTGGGTTCAGTCCCCAGACCTCTATTTCATTTTTTAACAAGCTGGCCATAGAGAGGAAAACTATGATCAAAGCTTCAATTTCATTTTTTAACGAGCTTGCCATAGAGAGGAAAATTGTGCTCGTATATTTTTCTTGATCATGGATTCCAAGAGGATAATTCTCTGGAAGGAAACCATGTCAAGGGACAAAAATCATTCATGGATTCCAAGAGATATTCAATGGATGGAAGAAGAATTCTCTGGAAGGAACGCATGTCGAGGGTCGCTTCAAGGGTAAGGAGATTAGGTTCCATTATCTCTACCGAAGAGATTACCATGTCAACTACCATATATAAGTCACAAAGGCTGAGTGTACAGTGAGAGGCTCATCTTCATCGATAGCTAAAGGCATGGGAGATAGTGGAAAATCAACATCGGAAGGGAAGATAGAGTGTATATATTCCAGAATTTATTCACGAGGGGGAAGAAAATAGGATCGATGATGGTTATCATCCTGAGGTAGCTCGTCAATCCTCATCATTTCCATAATAGATTCATCAGAGGGAAAAATTTTGGAAATGTAGTCGATTGCAGACGATAAGGAATTTAACCATGATGGCATCGAGTAACTATCAGGTGCCAAGAGATGTTGTTCATCCGAGGCGGGAGAGGATGATTGGATAGCAACGTATGAGGTTTCAGCTAGACTAAGTGGCATGGTGTCACCTAGTGCATCAAATTCCAAAGGACTAGGTACAATCCAAGGGTCAGATGATTCCAAACATTGATAAGTTGTGGTCGAAATCATATCGACGATGGAAATATGATGTGTAGTTGGTGGAAGTGGTGTAGGGAAGGTACCCATAAGACTATAATATTCAGCAAGCCAACACCAACACTTTCATATGTGATTTTGTGGTCTCCCAAGAAAGGAATGTTGTTGGTAGCGAGAGCATGAGCATCGGGTGTACAAAAATATAACTGATCGACAGTGACAATTTTACCTTGATGAGGAAATTGTACACATCAAAATACCGACTAAGAAACGAAATTCATAGCATAAAACCAACTTCTTCCAAGTAAAAGGTTGTAATCAAGGGGAGCATCGACCACCTCGACATCAACAATGACAGTTTTTCTGCCCAACTGGACAGATAGGGACTGTAAAATCCCATGGGGATGAAAACCTCACCCATTGAATTCATGTAACATCGTGGGGGATTTGTTAAGTGCGGGTGATTTTATACCTTTCCAACATGCTAAAGACATGACACAAGTAGATGCTCCCTCATCCAAGATGGTTTGGTGAATTTGTTGATTGTGAACAACAACATCAATTTGGAAAGAAAGTTGGTGGGAGAATTGAGATGTATAATTGTCCAGGATAAACATGATATTGTTGGATGACTTAGGATCAACATCACCAATAGCATCCAAGAGCATTCTAGGTTGACTGGGGCATTCCTGTAGAACTTATAACGTAGACATAACAGATGGTGCTTGAGCCAAATCTTCAACAACATTGTAGTTCTAGGTGGCACGTGAACTAGGATTAAAGGTAGATTTACGGATAGTGCTCTTAGGAGTGCGTAAGATAGATTCGAATGTAGGTTTCTCAATCTGAAGTGGTCCATACGGAGGACTAACTAATGGAGGGCTAATGAAGGACGATGATGGATCCGGTAAAGTACCGGTACCGTTAGTGACTTTTCTTTTGTCAGGTTTAACTGGTGTGTTGTATGTTGTAGAGAGAGTGGTCAAATTAATCCCATTAAACATATAAATATGGGCACTTGTCGAGAGCTCATCATGAGGATGGCTAGAACTGCCCCTAGGAGAGGGGGTTTGAGCAACCATGGATTGTTGTTGTGGAAAAGGTTGAGTAAGCACAATGGGTTGTGAATTTCCCTAGAAAATTTTGGCCACTTCATCACGATGTGGATAGTCTTGAGTGTAGTGATCGTCACCACAAATGATACATGGAAATTTTAGTTTTCGCTGTGGTTTATTTTCGGTAGTAGGTGTTTGAGCTTCATTTTTTGGTTGTTCATTGTTATTAGTATTTTTTGGTTTAGTTTTTTCCTTCTTTTTAGCTTAGGATTGTTGTGAAGGGGTAGATTGAACTGCATTCACCTTAGATATTTGCATTTGGGGGGAGGTACAAGAGAGTGTGGTCGAACTAGGAGTGAGTGTCGAAGCATATCGATTTGCAGTTCTAGTCAACTGGGAAGTAGATTGATTTTTGATGGAACCGATAACATTGTCTGCATGAGATGATGATGACGAATTTGATGGGTTGGCATTAGCTTGAGTATCATTCGAAAGAAACTCATACAAAGTACCAAATTATGAATAAACCAAATCTAATTACTGAGCCTGAGAAATGGTTTCTTCCTTGGTGACCACGCCACCAATAGCAACATCATGAGCGATCGGGGGTAAAAGTGATTTAGTAAACCACTCCGCCAATAATTGGTCAGGAATGATTTCTTTGATCATCCTTCTTCATCATCTCCACTCATGAATATGGTCAAAGATATGCACAGAGTCAGTTTGATGAAGGTAGGTCAAGATTTCAGTACCTGTCTCGTAGTGAATAGGTAGTTGAAAGAGAGTGAGCAAAGATATGGAAAGGGAGTTGAAATCATGAAAAGAAGCACATGGTAGTTAAATATACCACTTTGTTGCATAGCCCATAATTGTTCACTGGAAAAGACACAAATGTATAGAATCATCTATGAGGGAGTTTGATGAACACCACAACTGGAAAGTCATCACATGGTTATTTGGATCTTCTCCAGGTTTTTCATCAAATTTCAGAATATTAGAAGGAAGTTTAGCTGGAATAATAACCGAGACAAATCTGGGAGATCCAAAGTCGCAAGGAAAAGTAGTTGTCGGTTAACTTGCGGATGATACTGGTGTGGCATAGGAACACTAGTAGGACCATAAACTAGGTTAGGTGGATAATTGTAACCAGTAGGTCCTCCTACATATGGTTGTTTTTGACCAAGATAGGAAGGATTTGATGATGGCTGAGAAACATTTGCATAACCCGGTGGGTTCTGAGCATTATAAGCTAGGTGATTTTCTTACCCATAAGGAGGATAAACATTTTTACCTTGATGAGGTTAAGAAGTAGATATCGAAGGTGGATATATATTAGGCCCATGGGGAGGATAAACATTAGACCCTTGGGAAGGATAAGGTTGTATTCCTTGAGGACTCTAGGGGGTGTTTGGGATGCCCAGATAAGGTTTTCCATAAGATGGTTCGGAAGGAATAGGATTTGATACTCCTCCTTGTCGGTTATGATATGAGTTTCCCCCAATGTGGGGTTGGGTAAATGTGCCTCCCGAAGATACTCCCCAATATTGTGAATGGTTTCTAGAAAACAAAGGTTTCCCCCCCTTCCAGTGGTCAATTAATGACTGGGGTATGACTGGCAAAGGGAGGTTTCCCTCTGGGAGGAACATGAAAAGGGGGTTTTCCCCTAGGAGGGGTAGGCCTGCCATAGGATGGTGGTCTTCCATGAGGGATAGGTCCGCTAGATGGTAGTTTCCCTCAATTTGGTTGTATTTGGCTGGAAAGGGTCTGTATTCTCTGGTGCAAAGATGTCCCAATAATATCGTGCAGAACATGTAGAGCTATAGAGTGAAAGTTTGTAAAAGTGGGGGTAGGGATCGAAGTGCCTTGGGAATGAGTAGAGGTGATGAGTCCAACATTAGTATGGACTTATGATGATGTAATAGTAGGGTTAATGAACTAATCAATGGGGTGATTCATAGTTTGACTGGATGGCCCCATTTCAATAGGAGGGTCATGAGGATTAAAGGGTTGTCGAATGGATTCAAAATTCTCATAGAGATCGCATCCTGATGAAGTCCTCCATATAGAACAAGAAGGTGTAGGATTTGTATCTATTGCAATGGTGGGATGAATAGGAGTCTTATACTCATCACCAAATATTGGTTCTGGGGATCCCATATATGTTTCAGTAAATTCTCTTTCAGGTAACTATGGGACCTCTTCGTCTATGACAATCCCAAGGGAGTCTAAACAAAGAAAAAGTGGTTCAAGAGAGGTTTCCAACATAGATGTAGTGCAAGGAGTGGGATTCTCAACCGTAACCAAAGTGCCTTCTGGATTGTATAACGGAGGAGAAACAACACTCCCAATATCAGATTGATTTTCTACCTCTCCACGGTAGTTGTCTTCTAGAGGGTTAGGAGGCAAGGGTTGGTAGCCTTCTGGAGGTAGCCCTTGCATCCTACGTGAACGATGAATACCTTTATCGTCTACAGGATCAATTTTGGAGAATAACAACACATGCTAAAAATCTAGGGCCAACGAATGAAAAGAAACAACATACGCTAATAAAATCTAGGAATCAAAACCAAGCAAACAAAACCTTCTCTTGATGACCGTACTAGTTGGTAATGAAATCCAACATCACATGATCAAGTCAAGAAGGGGCTAGGATATGGTGGAACAATTACGATGGGGACCTGCTTAATAAACTTACGCCTTGGTGCAAGATTCCATGCAATAATTGTGGATTTACCCTCCAAGGCACCCGAGTGAGTTTGACCATCGTTTGTTCCAGATACAACAAAGACTTCCCTTTAGCATCACCTTGTGTAAGTATCTAAAGATTATGGCTACTAAAGACACAAACTCCCAGTCAACCCCTGGGTGGGTACAGTCGATATTCCAGTCTGAACATATGGGCAGGATAACAAGTCCAAAATAAAATCGAGAGGCTCCCACACATAATCGTGGGTATACCCTCAAGTGACCCCCAATATACAATATGACCACTACAAACAGTTGAACCACGGAGGGATAATCCCCATAATTCTCCCAAATGTGACCTCATGCAGAACCCCTGTGTGATAGGGGGATCCTAGAAAGCCTATATGACAATTGGATTTTCTCTCCCTATCGCAAGATGCTAATGTTTGTTTTGAAAAACTTTGGAGAGTTGTACTCATGGCCTAATCCAAAGTACTAGTCCTAGTCTAATGTTGGTGGAATATTCTAAAAACAAAAATGTTCTAGATAAATTTTAATTAGCGATAATTTTACAGTTGTTCTTTACTCATGGGTGTATGAAAGTGAAACTGATGGTATTATGACTCAATTCCCAAAAAATGCACAAGAAAATGATAAGAAGTCTTGTCTTTCGATGAATGCCTATTTAATGGAAAGAGAGAAAGTTATTTTCATTATCAAACACTGAGATGCAACATCCTCATACAATTGTTTCTCAATCAAATCCAATGTAATACTAAAAAATTTCAGAAATTCCTTCTAATATCCAAACCAATCACTAAAATATGTCCTTTTGCTTATATGTGAATGATACTCAGATGTAAAACATGTAATGTCAATCAAACTTCAGGATTAAACAATCAGAAGCAAACCTCACACAAACAAAAATACACTCTCATCGTGATTAAACAAGAAAGACAAAGATAACTAAATTTTCAAACAAGAACCAAAAATATCAAACAAAAAAGAAATGCTAGAAAATTGACCTCAAAGATCAAATGGAAAGGTTCACAACCTTTGTATTTCCTCATAAAAGCTTCCACTCGGTCAGATAAATGAGAAGAAAACAACAAGTTAACTCTAGATCATCAAAGACAAAGAGTGACTTCAAGGCAAGGAAATAAAATGTCAAATTTCCAAACAAAATATGATAAATTCTTAGAAAACAAGGTGTTGAAGGCCAGGACCAAGATGAACTAAGATTTTTAAACTCCTGAGTTAGTGCCAAAATAAAGAAATGAATCCAGAGAGTGAAAGTCCTAGAAAAATTCTCATAGAAAAGGGGCAGTGCTCTGGTGTAAAGGGAACCAGAGCGTTCCAATGCTCTGTGTAAGACCAAAAGGGAGTGTTAATGCTCTGATAGCATGGGCATGGGAGCACTAGGATTCAAAAGTTCAGAACATGCCCAAAAACTCAAAAACTCAAGCAAACTCAGTCAATCAAATTGAATATGATGAAATCAAGAGTCAATCAATCAGATCTAAGAATAAAAGCGATAGTATGGAGAAGGTCAAATGATGAGCAGAAGCCAAGACAAGACCTAGGAAATGAAACAAAAATCATAGCTCCTCCCCAATAAAGTCACCATCTAATTAGATCTAATTAATTTAATGAATGAAGAGGAAGAAGAAAAGTGTACCTTTATAAATGGTGTTTTTCCTCGCAAAGTCCAAGTTGAGATTCAATCCCAAGCTCCTCGATAGTTCCTGTAGAACAATCAAAGATACAACAAGATTCCTATTCTACTGAGATTAGCCCAAATACAGATCTATCTATTGAAGACAGGTTCATGTGGAACAAACACAAACTTGAAAGAAACAGGCCGAGCATGCATGTATATTAATGAGAAAAAATGAAGAGCACTTACAATCCTCTGATGAAGGTGCAACAACTTCTTCCAGCTCTCCTTGTCCAACATCTTTGCTCAAGTAATCTACATTGATTATGCTTCAATGGCATCTCATTTATGGGATCATAAGTTTGGTGTAATTCTCAATCTCCATATATCCTTTCACCATGAAGAGGCCTCTTTATATAGTCTTAGAGAGACCTAACCACTTGAGAGATATTTGGGATAAGTTGAGGATTTCTCTCCTTTAGTTGAGGATCTTCCCTAAGATCATGCCTTGACCTTCTATTTGAATCCAACCACCTTCAAAAATTGAGGGGATTCTTCCCTGATTTGTCTCAACAAACCAAAATTCGCTCATAAAGGGTAGCGCTCCCCCAAAATGGGGCACAAAGTGTTATGGCACTCCCCTAAAGAAGCCCAGGGAGAGTTAACACTCCTTGACAGTGCATAGGGGAGCATTGCCTTCCAAATTTGATATTTGAGTGGTTTTTTCAATGGCAAAAGGTTTGTACTCCTTGTCAACTGATTTATCTTCTTCAAAACTAGCCTTTGAGGTGTCTTAAGTGTCCCTGTGATGTCGTTATAGGCACGACATAGGAAATATGGTGGTATGATGTTTGTGACACTTGTGTTCAAGATGTGACACTTGCAGATAAGATGCGACACTTACAATGCGTGCAATGACGACACTTGCGACACTATTGAAGTGAGTAATTTTGATGTGTAACAACTGTGAATCAAAAAATCGATCAATTTGTTGAATTCATCTAGCTAAGAAACAATAATTTAATCTGCGAAAACACTTAATGAATAAATCTATCAATGATTATTTTACCTGCTGGAAAAGAACAAAGAATTACTAAATATTAAAGAAGGAACAACAAATGTGAATTAACCGAAAGGATCAACAAATGTGAATTTGATAAAAGGAAGAGTGTATGCGAAAATGAAAGGAATACACAATAAATAAACTAACATCAATTGGAAATGGAACAACAATCGATAATCTTTACATCTATTATCTGCAAATGAACAACATAATCAATTCATAAAATAATCAACACACTCACGAATTTATCTTAACTATTTCAAGGAAATTTAAATCACAGAACTAAAATACAATTGATACGATTACAAATGAGATAGTTACTCCTTCTGACTGGGTCCACGATCTTCAGAAGGTACTACTACTAAAAACTCAATACGCAAATATGATCAAAACACTTGAAGCTTTCATTAATTCTATAACTCATAAATCATTTGCAACAGATTGTTATATAGAATGTCAACAATTCAAAGATCTGAATGCTTGGTCGAGTTTCTTGGGTATGTTTTTTTCTCTCTATTGTTCACTATCCTTTATATATTACAATGGAATGAGTAAATTAATCTATCCTGAGGATCGAAAGATCCTCAAGATTTCTTTTAATATTTATGAAGATTACAATAAAGAGTCAATCTTCCTTTAAACAGTTTTGTGCCCGATTTCTTCGATCTCCAATCTCCTAATCATATTCATGATCTTCTTAAATATCTGGAGTTAACATCAATTTGTCTATTTCTGCAATAAAATCAAAACAATTCAAACCAAATTTCATAAAATAAATAATATCATTCAATAATATTTCTAAAAGACTTTTTAATCATTTTCTTTCCTAATTACTTCTAATTAATATAAAAGTCGATCAATAATATATCATAAACCATGGTAATAAGGATAATATTTATACCTTTTTCTCAACTCAACATACCCCCCAAATTACCTTTTTGCATGTCCACTTGCAATCAGAGAATTTACATGTAAATAAATGATGTTGAAGGGAGGAGAGGTCTTTTCTCTAGGCCTCTTGAACCCATTAGAACCTGTAATCTTTTCAAAAGAAGAATCTTCCTCCTTACAAATTTCATAATTACTCTGATAACCCTCCGGAGGATACCAAATAATGGGAGGATTTTACCTGCATCCAATCCAGGTAGGCCCTTCATCCAGGAACATTATTGAATACCTCTTTAACCTTAAGGTGGCTGCATGAAATTTTATGAAACCAAATGGTTCCATGTTCTAAACGTCATTCGAAGAGACATTCCATCTCAATTTAGCAACATAAATGGATTCTTATTTAAGATCTCTAAAATATTGTAGACCTGAATTTACAACATGTATATGGATGGGAGACAAAGATTCTACAACGTTCTCCCTCTTCATGAATGTTCTATGTTGCATAATGGTGTCCAAGGATTTAGGGAGTTCCCCTCTGATCCATAGGTGTAGTATAGTCTCTCTTTTCATGAAAACATTATGTGCTTTAGCCCACCTGGTTTGGTTTTTTGAAAAAAGACAAGAATGATTGAAATTGTATGTCCCCAGTGAAAGGATTGGGGTTATCTTTTATGTTTTCTCCTAGGATGAAGTTGTGAAGGTATAGTTCACACATAAAGTATTGTACTCCATCCTCTTGTTCTTTAAAACATGAAACAAAATTAGAAACAATGGTAAACTCAAAAGGTTTTCCTTCTCTAATATATTTCACTCTTAGCAACAGATAATGTTCTAATAGAAATAAGGTGTAATTTGTATCAGGGGCTCTACAAGCTACTATATCAGAATAAATAGAGAAAAATTATTCGATCTGCTCCAAGGATCCATCAAGTTGGACTTGTACCATTTTCACCTTTTCTTTAGCTCTGCTGAGCTCAACAAAGGTCTCATTCTCTGTTGTTGACATGGCTTGAAGTTGTTTGACAACTTTATAATATTCTGACACTATTACCATTTTACTTCTGCATTGAGTTACGGTTTGTTGGGTTTTCTCTAGTTCTTCTTCCAACCTTTTAATAGTGGCATCCTACTCAGGGGAGTGAAATACTTCCTTAGTATGAAATTTTTTTTCCATTGTTGCTGGAGCCTCTGTCTGGCTTCCTATTTCAATTGTTTCCAAAGGAGTGGAAAAATATGTAGGAAACACTCCTTCAGTTTGAACAGTTGTTTCTTCTGTTGCTGGAACCTCTGTCTGAGTTTCTATTTCATTTGTTTCCAAAGGAGGATGCAATTTTGTTTGTGTTCCCACATAATTGGTGTGAACTATCCTTATGGGAAGTGGATTTCTTCCCTGTACTCTAGCCCTCTTATATTTGTTTTTCTCATGGGATTTGTCATCTTGTTCCAACTTCTTCCTAATTTGTCTAATTGTTTCTTTCAATCTGCGAACTTCTTGTTTTAATACTTTTATTTTCTTAACCCTTTTACTCAATATCTTGTTTTCATGTTTTAATTTGATAATTTTGTTGTTGCCTTTTCCTGTCTATGGGGAATTTCAAGGTATTCCCCACCTTGATCAACTGGTAACTTCTTCCCTGTGTCTTATGAGTGCTCTAATTGTTCTAAAGGATTTTTTACCTCAATGCAAGGTTCTAGTTGTTTTTTTCCCTCAAGCGATGGCATCTCCATATCAAGAAGATCCAAGACAAGGTTCAAATGAGAAGAAGTTGGTGTTTAAGGTTCTCCAAACCTGTCTGTGTCTTCAGTAAATGACTTCCCTAAATTTCTCAATACGTGGGCCATCTCTTCTTCATAAATCCTAAATAAATCATCATGTTGTTCTATAGGGGTTTCATGTGATGGTTGTTCTGTCTATACAGTTTCCTGAGTGATTTCAGGTTGTACTATCTTTTTACCCCTTCTTCTCTTCACAGTGGAGTTTTCAGGAACATAAATTGTTCTATGTCTCTTATTCTTTGATGTTCTTTCCTGAATGCTCTGAGTTTCTGCTAGGTGAATGGGGTTTGATTCCATTTTAGGTTCAGGTACTGGAATTTCACTTTGCACATTGTTTCCAACTGTATGGGCTGCCTCAATTCCCTGTGGGGGAATTTCATGGTGGACTTCAGGTTGCTCTATTTGTAGGGGCCTATCGGGCTCAATTAAATCTCCACAAGTTATTTGTGTGTGGTTTAAGTCCTTGTTTACTATGAATTTTACTAGCACATTGTGACTAATTACATTGGCAGGGTCTTTGGCCTTTTGGGTCCTTGTAGCGACTTCATGCGGCATGGCATTAAAAAAGAATGGTAAATTTATCATTGACCTTTGTTTTAGTGTTGCCAACATTTTGAGGTGGCACGGTCTCACCACATCATATCATTTGTCGCATGTGATATATCTTTGTATCAGTCATGCTATCTCTTTCCATGGTTCGTTGAGAGTAGAGGGGTTGAGTCCTTTCCTCTTTTTGTCAAATTCTTCTCTTGGTTCCACAAAGGACTCCACAACCTCCTTGAGTGTTGTGTAATTCCCGGTCCACTATGCTCCTTCATTTGGGAGGCCTATTACCTCAGCTATAATTGCATCAGTAATTAGAATTTGTATGTCTCTAATTACTGAGACTCCCCTCTGTAAGTTTTGGAAAAATGCTAGCGTGATATTTATGTTGAATCCCTACAATCTGTTGAAGTATTTTGTCCATCCAAGATGATGTAAAATTTCCCTTTATTGGTTGGTTACTTGCAGCAATGTGGGCTCTCGGTGGATTCTTTGGCCGCCCATGTCTTTTGTAAACAAGTCAGCACAACTATCATTCTCGACTGCAAACTTAGTTAGACCAGCCTATGAGAAAATATTACCAGAAATGGTAAAAATTACAAAACAACAAATGTATATAGAAATATGAATTTTCCCATTAATTGTAATCATTATGATTTATCGATAAACATGAAGATTATCTGCCCCATGATAAATGAAAAGGTCAAACTCGATCGTCGATATGTGCGAGCATAATGATGGTAATAAGTTTAAGCGAAGGATAATTACTACGCCACCGCCGCTAGGAGAACAATCATTAATAACTTTAAAAGCACTTTAATGTTAATCATGAATGATAATCACACCTTTTGTGGGAAGTAAAAGTTTAAATACCCATTTTCAAATATATTTAAGGAAGAATATTCTGAGTAGTCTAAATTTCTTCACATTATAAATATTCCACATGTCATAACTTTGTTACTTTACCTTGTGTTGAATATAATTGAAATGATAGCCTCTTTGTTTTCAAGGAAGGAAGTCTAGGAACACAAAAAAACTTAGCATATTTGAAGATAAACTTCCATACCACATGTAGAGCCACTGCTGCCAGCAGGCATCCATAGCCTCAACATGGTTTCCTTTTAACCCATAGATGATCTAGTGTCCTCAATAAATAGTTTGAATCATCTTTTTCCAAAAAGGCCACTATCCTAGTTTGGTAGCCAGATAACGACAATGCCACTCACTAGATCAAAACCTAAGTGAACAAGTTGTCTCGTGATGAAACCTCTTGTCCTTTGACGCTAACTACCAAATTACATTGCCTTGGTGTGGTAGCCATAGTGGTAATGTCACTTATGTTACTCTCTTATGATCGTGGTAGGTTGGCTCATGATGAGACCCCCTATCCTTTTTGGCAGAAGGTTATTTTCTTTATTCATATTTATTTATTTTATCATTTCCAAATTTTTTTTTTAGGCTTTATTAAGGGAGTCTCATCTACTCCTTAAGAGTGCGGGATGGTGTAAGAAGTGTAAGAAATGGAAAGTAAAAAATGTACCTTAGATGCCTTATTATGATGTGAAGGAAAATTATCATTAAAGTATATGTATATATATATACAGGAGAGAAACGAATTATAGTGGTTAAAGATTATGAACAATATTAAGATAATTAAGAAAAATCAATCAAATTTCTTTTTGATAAGGTATGCTAGATAGTCCACAAAATAAAATGACAAATTGTTACTATGATAATTAGAAATGGCGTTGTTGAAAATTAGTTAGTGAAGTCTGTACCCAAATGAGTGGCTAAACATATCAGAAGGACATGTTGTTAGTGAAAAATCGTTAATTTCAAAGGCAAGGAACAAGAACAAGAACAACCGTAAAAGGAACAACAGTTGTTTCTTTCAAATGAACAACGCTAACCGAAAAAAAGGAACGACAATCATGACAAAGGGAATGGCAGTTGTTACATTCAAATGCACAAAAGGGAACGACAATCACAACAAAGGGAATGACAGTTGTTATGTTCAAATGAACGATACTACCACGAAAAAGGGAATGAGAATTGAAACAAAGGGAATGACAAGTGTTACATTCGAATGAACGTCAACGATGATTTTCAAAATTCAACCATTTAATTAAGTAATTGAATACCTCCCACAACCATTTTTGTTTTAGTGGATCTAGGATTGATTAGTCATCAACTAAATTCATTTAATTTTTTTTATGGGTAGGTTTATTCAATGATCGAAGTATTGGATGGTTTGTAGTGCCATGGATTCATTTTCTATTTACTACAACTGTGCATTTTTTTTTCCAGTCACTTGACTTTTTGCTGCGAAACATGGAATATTCATCTCCTATGTAGAACAAGGTTTATATTCGATGGATTTTTCGAAGTGAGGTAGGGGAAATTTGAATTCTGAATGAGGAACATAAAAGAATGCTAATTATATTGATTACAATCATCTTTTTATTCTCCAAATATATTTATAGTGACTTTCCTAGAAAGTAAAAACCTAAAAACTCAATCAAATTCTTAAAGAAAACTATATACAATATGTATAGTGCTGATAAGGACAACAATTTTATGAAGCTAAAGTTGTTGGGTTACCTTCCTAGCCAGCTAAACTCTGAACAATAGGATCATTACTTACTTCTTGGAAAAATGATTCTTTTGAAAGAAGTTGATGGTAGAGTTGTAGTCGATGTCCACTTACCATAAAATGAGAACCAGACCCGTCGATGGTAACTAAAGTGACAGTTTCATTATCATGAAATTCATTAATTTCATACGATCCTAGCCACCTTGTCTATAATTTCCCAGGAAAATCCTGAAGTCTGGAATCATAGAGAAGTGCCCAATCACCTTTTTGAAAGGATTTCTTCTTGATGTGAATATCACTCTAGCTAGCTCTCTGCTATTGAATAACATATGTGCACTGGAGGGAGAATATGCATGATTCATCTAACTCATTGAACTGTTGTAAGTGTTGTGTGTGTGCCTCTGTAAGATCCAGTCCAATTTCTTGGGCCATTCTTAGAGTCTCGATCTCAAATTCAATTGGAGAAATAGGTTATTTGCCAAAGACTAGGTGATAAGGAGAGTAACTAGTAGTGTTACGCCATGTTGTGTGATAGGCCCATAAGGCATTTGGAAGCTCGGTTGCCCAATTTTGATGGTTTGTTG
The DNA here is from genome assembly GCA_009831015.1 of Picea engelmannii. Lineage (NCBI taxonomy): Eukaryota > Viridiplantae > Streptophyta > Pinopsida > Pinales > Pinaceae > Picea > Picea engelmannii. Next base: position 136,965 of record ML786350.1, on the reverse strand, counting down.
AGACTTTTTTTGTCAATATTTCCTCCAAGACTTTATTGGTACTTTCCACTTGTCTGTTTTCCTATGGGTGGTATGGGGAGGTAACTCTATTTTTAATGTGGTAATTGCGCAAAGTAGCCATGATTTTATGTGATGTAAATTGAGACCCTCCATCATTGATTACCTCCCTGGGTAATCCATAGAATACAAATAATTCAAAGAGAAACTTAATGAATGCTTCCTTAGTTGTGTTTGGCAAGGCTACTGCTTCTACCCACTTGGTCATATAGTCTATTACAACTACTATATAAGATTTCTGATTTGATTTTGGGTTGAAGGGGCCAAAAAAATCCAATGCCCATCTCTCCAAAGGTTTCGTCACTACTTGTGCTTGTAGGTGAATTTCATCAACTTGGCCTGGTTGACCCATCCTTTAACAGTTGTTGCAGGCCTGGACATATTTCTTTGCCTCTTTGAATATTAAGGGCCAATAGTAGCCCATCTATAAAACCTTATGCTCAGTTCTACGGTCTGAAAAATGTCCACCATAGGGCTCATCATGACCCACCTTCAAGGCATAGTAAATTTCATCATCTCTTATGTTAGCACAAGGATTTTCATCTACAAAATTAGTGTAAGACATTAGTAAAATCTATTCTTGGAAAGTCACTGCCAAAAGTGCTACCAAAATCTCCTAAGACTGGTGAAACGATGGCGCTACAAATTCCACAGAGCACTACCAAAGATGAAGTCTTTAAGAAACATGGATGTAAAATTGTTTTTTTTTTAATAAAGTCCCAAGGGACCAATCTCCATACTGCCATCTATCAGCACCTACATCAACAACAACACATGTCAATAGTTAGTCACACAAGTCAACACTCAAAGCAATTGACAGAGCCATGGTAGAAAGCCCATGAGGAGGGGCCAAAAACACTAGTGCGTTGTGAAATCAGAGGTGCGCTATGAAATTGCATGCATATACATAGGCAAATGCTACCAAAATTTTAATAGAGAGTGAATTACATAGGTCGACGCTACCGAAATTTTTTGAGTTATTTTGCAAGGAAACTTCTGCAAATTTTGAGTGAGTAACTTAAAACTTGGACTATGAACAAATGGGAAGTAATTTTTGAAAAATGGAGGATTTTTTTGTTCATCACACACCAAATATTTTTTCCAAATATTTTATGGTTATATATATATATATATATTATACATAGAAGTTGTGCTACAGAATGTGATGCAAAAACTCTGTTCTAGATTGTTGAAATGATATTTTTGACCAGTTGACTTCCAGGATCATTTCCAGATGAACCAGGATGAATTTTCAAAATATGAATGAGGTTATTGTTAAGAACAGACCCATTAACATTAAACTCTTTCATTTTCCATACAGGTGTCATGGATTGTGATATTCGAAAGAATATTTGAGCCCTATGTTTTCAGTTTTCATGATTTCTTGTTTGAGACATGTTTTTGTGACCCCTGTTGTGGCCATATGAAGATGAATTTAAAGAAACGGAGAGAGGTTTTACTTCATAACGATCTTCTATACACAAAACGTTATCATATTGTACACAACTATTGTGGTTTGGGAATTAAAGGTGGAGTTTGTAAGCCTATTTTACAGAATTTCACCTTCTGAAAAGGAGGAAATTTGTTAAAATGTGTCATTTTTTGTTTGTAGTTTTTTATATTTTGGGAAAGGGGTTGGAGTTCGAATGGGTGAGCTGGAAAGGACTTGTATGACTATATATTCATTTTACAAGAGTGTAGGGGGATTGGATTCATGAGAAAGAGAGATGACAGAATTGTAGTAGGCACTTTGTCTATGATCATTGTAACCCTCAGGGGTTTTTGTTTGTGTAAACATTTCTGCTATTGAAGGTTCATGCTATATATGTTATCAGATTGTATATATTGTTTTATTTTCCAATTTGTATTCTTACTTGAATGAATTTTACACCTTGAGGATCATGGTTTCCTTTGATTAATGGATTCTTGAGAATTTGAGGATCTGATGTATCTTGCCTATTAGTCACTATTTACATTCAAGTACCTTGGATTCATTTATGCAGAGAAGATGTCTTCTTTATGGATGTTCTTCTTTGTGTTATTTTTTTATTCCTCTATTTAACAAACTTTTATGTGATATGCAGATTTATTGCATTTAATGAGAAGGGTATTTTCTTGACTCCATAGCCCAATGGTCCATCATTGATTTACAACAACTTATTGTCCTTTCCCTTCCTTGTTTTCCTTTTCTTGATCCAAAAAATCAATCAAGTATTTGTATTTATATGTTACCAAGATTACTCTCATTTTCATTCTCGGAGTGACTCTTGGAGTGATAACATATTACACATCTTTGGATCTAAAGATCTGACCCTCTGTGGAAAGGATATCCACCAATCTAGGTCAACTGTGCACTGCACTGAAGGATTAGTTTCCTTTCTCTTGATGACATGTGTGATGATAGTTTCCTTTCTCTTGATGACATGTGTGATGGTAGTTTCCTAGCTGCCATATAGTTCACCACATCAGTGTACCACAACATCTTAATAGTGATAGTGAACAAGTGTTTGTCTAAAAATTGGTCTTCAATTGTTAAAGAGTTATATGTTTTGGGTACGCAAGACAAGAAATCTGCAATGCGATTCTCTCTTTCTGGTTGATCCTTGATGGTGATGTTGAATTCCTACAATAGTAATAACCACTGAGTAACCCATCCATTAGTAATTGGTTTGTTTTATAAATATTTAATAGCAGAATGATTAGTATATAGAATAATTGGATAGCCTATTATATAGTGGCGAAATTTATTAATAGCATGTATAACGGCTAAAAATTATTTTCTGTTACTGTGTAATTTAATTCAGCAGGAGTAATATTTTTGCTAATAAAATAAATAGCATAAGGTTTCTTGTCTTCTTCCTTTCCAAGGACAACGCCTATGGAAATATCTGATGCATCTGAAGAGATGTGAAATGGTAATTTCTAGTTTGGTCCTCTCAACACCGGTGTTGTTGAAACTAGCCTTTTGAGTTCTACAAATGCAACATCACACTTATCAGACCACTGAAATTCCACATTACCAGTTAAAGAATGTAAAGGTGCAACTATTCTTGAAAAATTTTCAATGAATATGCAATAATATCTTGCACAACCAAGGAAACTATGTACCTCATTTTCTGTACAAGGTGTAGGAAGATTAAGGATTACCTCTATTTTTGTTGGGTCTACCTTGATTCCATATGCAGAAACATAGTGTCCTAGTACCACACCTTCAGTCATCATCATATGGAATTTCTCATGACTCAAACATATCCTAGTAGAAATGCATTGTTCCAGTACCTTCTCCAGATTGCTTAGAGATTGATCAAAGTCATTTCCATAAGGGGTAAAATCATCCATGTAAACTTCAAGTCCTTCATTAATCAAATCAGAAAATATGCTTAAAATAGCTCTTTGGAATGTAGCAGGAGCATTACATAATCCAAAGGGAAATAATCTCTATGCGAAGGTATCCCAGGGACATGTAAATGCAATTGTATCATGGTCTTCCAGAGCAATATGAATATGATTATAACCGCTAAATCCATCTAGGAAGGAGAAAAACTGCTTCCCTGCTAAAGTATCAAGGACCTGGTCAATAAAAGGTAGGGGAAAGTGGTCCTTCTTTGTAGCTTTATTGATTTCTCTATAGTATACATAGATTCACCACTTCCCATTCTTCTTGGGGACGATTACTAGTGGAGAGACCCACCGATTGTCTGAAATAGGATAAATGAAATATACATCCAACAGTTTTTGTAATTATTCTTTAAAAACATCCCTGAGATGGGGGTTAAATATTTGTTGGGGTTGTCAGATGGGTCGGGCATATTTTTCAATATAGATATGATGTGTACATAGTTTGGGATCAATGCCCTTCATGTCAGGATACTTCCAAGAAAAATCCTAATGACATTTAGAAAGGATCTGAATCAATTTATGTTGTTGTTGCTCATTCAAATTGGCATTAATATTCAAAAATCTTCCTGGTGCAATTTCAACTGAAATGTTGTTATGGAAAGTAGTAGTGGGAATTTGTTGCTCCATCAATTCTTCCAAAGGATATCCCTGTTCTTCATTATATAAAACATATTTTAGCATTTGGCATGTTGGGTTTCTTACCACAGTTGGGTTGTTAATGAAGTTTTTGATCACATCATCTTCTAGTTGGTTTTTGAGCCCAATATCTTCTTCCATTGTGAGGGGAGATCGTAGGTTTTCTTCTAGATATCTAAGTGGTTGCAACTGTTGATGTATGACAGACATACTTGGTTTAGCTGGAGGATACAGGATAAGGTTCTTTATAGCACTTCCTCTAGAAATTGTCATGTTTCCTGTGCGACATCCTATGTATGCATCTATTGTTGTGAGCCATGGTCTTCCCAATATCAATGGGTGTCCATCGAGATAACTTCTTGGGTTGATAACTAGGAAATCAATTGGGTATTCCCAAGAGTCGACTGAAATTGCTATATCTTGTAATGTGCTGACTAGTTTAACCACCGATCTATCAACCAATTATAACATAGTTGAAGTAGGTTCAAAGGAGGTGATACCCAAGACATTACAGGTCTCCATGGTTAGAATATTAATGGCTTCCCTCAAATCCACCAGTGTATTTGGAAAAAAACAAACATGTACCTGAACCGTTACTATGATATTCCCTGGGTCTATGTACTTCACTGGCTCCTACGTTCCTATAATAAGATCGGAAAAAGTTCCTACTACATGAACAGTTGATGGATTCTTACTTTTCTTTATTAGCTTCTTCCCAGATAATTCTTTAATTGTTTTTTCATAAATGGGAATATCTTGCAAAGCCTGTAGGAGTGAAATTTTAACACATAGATTCTTTAGTTCCTCGATGATATCAAAGTTAGGATATACAACTGGTTTTTCTATCATTAGCCTCTCAGGAAACGGGGGAGGAGGAATTACATTAGGATTTTGTTGCTCGACTGTGTTTTCCCCTTGTTCTGTTTCTTTTGTTATGACCACAGCCGATGGTTTTATTGCTGGTTGTACATTATTCTCGTTCTCCTTTTCTTGATTAACATTTCTTTCCTTAGGAGAAATTATATGCCCTAATCCCAAATGGAGTTCGTTACACCCTACAAAGTTAGTTTCACCCTCCAAATTTTCAACAATTTGTACGATATGGATTGGTTTGTTGTTAGGATTTGGGTTGGGTTGAGATGGTAGTTGAGGGTGCATTTGAGGTTGAGGATTCGAGGGTAATTGAAGTGGAGCTTGTAAAGTGGGTTGAGCTTGAGGATCCATTCCCATGGGTTGATTGGTTAGTCCCATGGGGCATTGCCAGTTTTGATTCCAATTGGGGCTTTGGGTAGTTGTGCTCGTCCACTGTGAAGGATAGGGGTTATTATTTGAATTATGCCAAAATGGGGTAGGGTATTGCAAGTCAGGCAAAGTAGGATTAACAGTCGGTTGATTTGGATAGGGTGCAGTAGGATACTGTTGTGACTTCCAGGTGGGATTAGCAAATGGTTGGCCCTGCTATGTGTTTCCATAATTATGCTACTGATTATACTGCCCAAAAAAGAAAGAGGAAGGATCTTCTAGCATACCTAGGGGTCAAACCTTCCATTGGCGATGCTGAGCCATCAGATATATTGGTTTTGTTTCCTTTTCTTCTTCTTTAAAGACAATTTTTAGTCCTCTGAGTGATGGGAATTTCTCTATCGCATGGTCTTTGGCATAGATAGCGCAAGTCTGAACCATGTCCAAGGGACACTCTCTTGAACCATGTTTCCTCCTGCACCGTGGAAAAAATATAGCCAATGAATTTTCTTCTTCTACTTGTTTCTATTTAACCTACAAAACATCCAATTGTGTAGTCAGAGTACCCAAAATATATGTTTTAAAATTTTATAAAAGATTACCAATTTATTCACGGGTGACACTCCCGCTAGTAATGTTTCTACTTCTGGTGAGGGGAGCCCATATTCCCGATCTGGTTCATGAACTCCCGCGTGAACACCTGATGCACAATTGGACAATGTCATCATATGTTTCTTGATAAATATCACCTTTTCCCACTAAATTCAATGTTTCTACCCATTAATCCTTCACACCTTTTATCAGAGTGGATTTAAGTACCTCACCTCGTAATGTACTGTAAGGTGATCTTTGTAGTTTATATTGAAATATTTCAACATATTCTTCTAGTGTTTCATTTTCTCTTGTAGTCATTTTAAAGATTTAATCCTTTAAATCCCTAGTTATACAATAGTCTTGATATTTTGTAAGGAAGGATTGTTCCATTTCATCCCATGAATTTATAGTTCCTCCCCTAATCCCATAAACCATCGTAAATATGCTCCTTTAGTGGTGGAAGGAAATAGATTTAGTTTTTGGGACTCAGAGGTGTATTCATAGCCTCTACACAGGACATCAAACTCGAATAAGAATGCACCAGGGTCCTCTGAGATCAATTTGTTGAAGGTTGGAAGATTCTGTAGTGGAATGGCTTTCATTGGGGCATTAACAACCTGATCAACTATAGGATATTCCAAAGTGTAAGTCTGGTTTCGCAGTTGGGTTTGTTGTGCCATTTGGTCGAAGATATACCAATATCCCTCAGGGATTTCTTGGTTTGGGTGTTCTATTCGGGGTGGTTGATTACTTGGTCCCCTAAAATATTTAATTGCACTACCTATATCTGGGATTTTAGGTGTTCCTTCTACTATCAGAATCACAGGAGATCCAGGTTCAGGTGGTGGTGGGTTTGCCTCAACAATTCCACTAGTTTCCCCTTCTCCTTATTTCAAATTACAATAATTCCCCTCATCTAAAGGATTGACGGGTGGAGTAACTGTATTTTGGAAACTTTTTTCAGTCCCTTTAGTTCCTCTATGAACCTCAACATGAGATGCATTTGGTGAATTTTTTGCTTGAGATATTTGGGTAGAACCTTTTCAAGGTCCAACCGAGGATTGAGATTCAACTTTTCAAATGATTTCATCTATGAATGTGCTCCTTCTAGGGGGCACCGGGCCCTGGGATTTTGTATTTTTTGGTGGGGGTTTTAATTTTTCAGGTTCTTTCTTCTTAGTCATACATAGAAACACAAATTTTATGCACCTATATAACCTCTATGCATCAACCAAAGGCAGGTGTTGGCACAAGCATTTTACTTGTTTCCTATGTAGGTTCTTACCTTTCGTTTTCAATACCTCATCCTCCAGAGATGAAACCTATGATATCTTTCACATTCTCCTTGACAATGGAACAAAAATGTTGGGTTCTAAATATGTCCTAAAAACAACCTTATTCTGACATTAATTTATCAACCGAGGATTCATCTTCTTTTTCAAGAATGTCAGCAAAGTCTATGCAGATAGTCGTAGAGGTTTAAATCGTGTAGATAATTCAGCTAAAGAAAATCTGAGTCTATCTAAATTACTGCAATAATCAAGTTCTTCACTCATTCATTCAAAACTCTAAAACTGATAACTCACTCAACAAAATTGCAATCTGATCAATAACACACTCTGAATCAAAACATCGATCAATTTGATGAATTCATTTAGATAAGAAACAATAATTTAATCTACAAAAACACTTAATGAAACAATTTATCAATGATTATTTTACCTTTTTGAAAATAACAGTGAATTACTGAATATTAAAAAAGGAACAACAAATGCGAATTAAGTGAAAGGAACAACAAATGTGAATTTGATAAAAGGAACAACGTATGCGAAAATGAAAGGAATCCACAAGAAATAAAATAACAACAATTAGAAATGGAACAACAATCGATAATCTTTACATATATTATCTGCAAATGAACAATATAATCAATTCATAAAAGAATCAACACACTCACGAATTTATATTAACTATTGCAATGAAATTTAAATCATAGAATTGAAATATAATTGATACGATTATAGATGAGATAGTAACTCTTTCCAAATGGGCCCATGGTATTAAGAAGGTATTGCTACTAAAAACTCAATATGCAAAGATGATAAAAAAACTTGAAGATTTAATAAATTCCATAATTGATAAATCATTTACAACAGACTGTTGTAAAAAATTTCAACAATTCAGAGATCTGAATGCTTGATTGAGTTTCTTGTGTATGTTTTTTTCTCTCTATTACAATGGAATGAGTAAATTAATCTATCTAGAGGAGTGAGAGATCCTCAAGATTGCTTTTACTATTTATGAAGATTACAATAAAGAGTCAATATTCATTTAAATTGTTTTGTGCCTAATTTATTCAATCTCCAATGGCCTAGGAATATTCATGATCTTCTTAACTATCTCGAGTTAACAACAATTTGTCTATTTCTGCAATAAAATCAAAACAATTCAAACCAAAATTCAGAAAATATCTAATATCATTCAATAATATTTCTAAAAGACTTTTTAATCATTTTCTTTCCTAATTACTTCTAATTGATAGAAAATTCAATCAATAATATATCATAAACCATGGTAATACGAAGAATATTTATACCTTTTTTTCAACTCAACAATTGGTGTGGGTGAAGTGGGATGTGAGGGAATGGTGGTATCTTGCAGTGGTGATGGGGATTGATTGGTAATGAGTGATGTGTATGCACTGGTGTTTGAATTAGGGTCATCTATGATGTTAATCACAGTCTGAGAAGCATGAGTGGTTGCCCTGGTACGAGGTAGAGCCGTGGATATTGGTTGTGGGTTTATAACTTTAGAAGGGGAAACACCTGTTCGGGGTTTATTTATGGATACATATCCTATGAATGAAACAAATAGGATATCATTGACATCCTTACTTGATATAACTGCATGTTCTTGGAGCTATGGAAATAATGGCAATGTCCTCTTCTTACACTCCAGGGTTTTCTCTTCCTCTTCTTCTTCTGAATCTCTCGGCGTTTGGAACTTTTGTCTCTTCTCTGTCGTGCCAAAATTTGTCCCTACTTCACCTTCCTACCCATTTTTATTCAAAATCTCTAGTGGCAAGAGGTAGTGCATACTTGACTTGTGAGGGTTGTTCTTAAAGTCGTTCCATGACATAACTTCTTTTTCAAAGGATTCTTCATCAATATAGAATGGTAGCGACCTTTTTTGGAAGTCCTTAGGCTTCGCATTCCTTGGCTAGACAAAAGTATAGTGGCGATTTATCCCAAATGCTATATTCCTTGTGTTTATATTTAATAGCTCCTGTAGTATGCACAACCACTGAGTTGCATCTATGAGATGGTTTTACCATTTTAGGAATTTCGTGTTGTTGAACTCCATGCTTTCAAATTCTGACCTTAAATGTCGAGGTTTGAACATTTTTGCTAGGTTCCCCTTGTCTGCAGGTTCCAACTATCTCCCTGTGGGTTGACACCACTTCCACTTTGAAAATGCAATGAGAAGTTATCCATAGGTAAATGTTCTTCCTTTCTCTTGAGCTTCTTCACAAGCAATGACGAGTTCTTCTAACAAGTAGCTACACAAGTTGAACACTGCTCCATTTGCATAAAAGTACTCTATTGAGAGAGCATCTAAAGTGCATTCACCCTTATAGTATGAGCACATAACCTTACTTGTGATCACATAACAGGTTGTTTGAACCATCTCTAGTAGAATTGACTCAATTTTGGTTGTGCGTCCTCCCCTCTGGGTGTGGAATTTCTCATATAGGTTTACTTCACCCTTATTTTTCCCATGCTTTCTCAGGCCTTGGAATCCCTTGGATACGTCCTCACCCTATAAGGACAATCTGGTGAGATGTTGGATGTCCTCTGCAGGAATTGGGTATATTATGTCAATCCATAAGCTCTTGTCATGCACCCCACTGATCATAAATTTGGTGCACCACGCAACATCACCAGAGGTCACAAAGACCGATAGATCCCTAAGGTGCATAATGGAGGAATTGAAAAAGTTGATGAAGTCCGGTTTTGGGACAAACTACATGCCCCCCATTGAGTCTGTGGCCAAGTCCCAAAACACACTAATGTTCATTTGAGGAAATAACACCTAGTTAGTCAGGTCGAGGAGTTTTTCTTGTTCGACCTTTCCCTTGACATTGCCCATGACCTCGACCTTGGGGTCATATGGTTCATCTGGAATTTCCTCTTTGGGATTTGAAATTCAACCTCCTGTTACTCTCAACATGTTGTCTATGGAGCATTGATAAAATAAATGAGTTGGAGGTCAGGTTCGCGACTGGGGAGCGGAGGACTTCACAGACTTCACAGATTAGGCTAGTTTGTAGATAGCTCAAAAACATAGGGTAAATAATATTAGCAATGAGTATCTCCCTTGGGCTCACAATATCTTATAAATGGGATAACTAGAGAGCCCTTTAATCACTCATAAAGACACTCATAATTAGGCCAACAATGCAATCTCAGGCTCTAGCGTCCGATAGGACTGATAATAAGGTAAAATCACTAATGTGATCTTGGATTTAATGACCAGACTGATAGGGATGGGGTCGACCTGAGGGTCTAACTATTTGAATGGTTGAGAATCACAGTGGGGATATCGATGGAATCTACGTGTATCATGTGTTTATGCTTTGACAGAATGTTCTGACGAGTTACTGTAGCTTCCATAGAGCGTATGACTGGACAAGATGTGAATGGTACATGGCTATGATATAGTTAGGATTCCCCCCCTGAACACAGTGAGGGTCTGCGTCATATTTAATGACTTCATATAATGTAATGGTGACTCTTCTGACCCTGTTCAACTGAGTAAACATTTATGCACAGATCAACACTTAGACAAAAAAACATATGTTGTTACACCACTATGCACACTCTGATGTTATTATATGTATTAATGAAAGTACAGAAAATAAAAATCTAACTACTATACAATCTCCCTTGGAATAGAGCAACAGTCCTTTGGTTCAAACATGAGAAATATAGGGTTTCAGGTGGGTGTCATTCACCCAACCTGGTCAAAAGATACCATCCAGTTGCACTAGCTTGACTGCACCAGAGTTTCAGACTTCGCAACTATAAATGGACCCAACCAATGCATGCACAACTTTCCTAGATGCTTTTGATACTAACTATCGTAGAGTAATACCTTATCCCCTTGTGAAAATATTTTGGACTTAATGTGCCTGTCATGTCAAGATTTTTGTCTATATTTCTCAATTGAATGATGAAAGTATGCTATAAATCTCACTTCCTCAAGTTCCTGTAAGTATGCAATCCTTTGCTCAACTAATTCATCATCTTTCATGTGTGTAGCCTATGCTATATAGAGGCTAAGGGTGATAAAATCTGCAGGTACAACAACATCCTTCCCATAAACCAACTGAAATGGGGTATACATGTGTAGCTTCTTTGTGGTAGTCCTATAAACCCATAAGATTGTTGGAACTCTATCATCCCAATCTTCCCTATTTGCACAACATACTTTTGTTAGTCCTCTTTCCAAAATTTTATTCAATGCCTCTATTGTACCGTTACCTTGTGGATGGTAGGGACTTCTCTTATGGTGCTATACAAGGAATTATGTCTTCAACTTTGTGATTGTTTTGTTGATCTAGTGACTACCTTGATCACTGGTCAGGATTCTAGGACATCCAAACCGAGTAGTGACATTTTCAAAAATAAATCTAGCAGTTGTATATGTTGAACAATATTGAACTGCCTCTGCTTCAACCCATATCGTGAGGTAATATGTTGCGGTAATGATGTATCTAGCCTTTGAATTCTTAGCAAGAGAGTTGATTGGTCTAGTAAAGTCAAAAACCCATTTCTCAAATGCCTGAAGTGATCTAACTGGTTGAAGCGGTAATTCATCCATGCGTGATGGCTTCCCTACTCTTTGGCAGGTGTCATAAGATATAGCATACTCTTTAGCGTCGTCAAATAACATAGCCCACCATAATCCATATTGAAGTACCTTATGTGCAGTAGATTTACCTCCAACATATTCTCCTGCAACTTCACTATGGAATTCCCATAGGATATTTTTCCTTTTGTGGTTCAAGACACATCCTCTCAAGATGTTGTCTAGTCCCAATTTGTAAAGTTGTCCTACAATCAGTTGATAGTTTGTTTCTCAAACCACCATATGTCATTTTTGGGTTATGGAGTATGTTTCTGGGTAGGTCCATGTACTGAGGAAGATAGAAATGTATTCAAGATACTTTGGTATGGCCTCAATTCAAAATATATCTGCATCTGGGAGCTGATCATCCACTGCTCCACCACTTTCTCCTTATTCCAACCTAGAAAGGTGATCTATACCTACGTTGCATATTCTAGGTTTGAAAATTACTTCAAATGAAAAATCCGGAAAGATTAGTATCCACCTACAAATCCTTCCTTCAAGTATTGGTTTATTGACAAGGTACTTCAACGAAGAGTGGTCAGTAAAAAAATTGAAATGAGAGCCTAACAAATAGTGTCTAAAATTTTGTAATGCATAAATCATAGCTAGACCTTCCCTTTAGGTGGTTGTGTAGTTTTGTTCATCTTGCGAAAGCTTTATGTTGGAAAAATAGATAGGGTGTTCTATATTTCCTTCCCCTAGTTGCGCTAAGATGGCTCCTAGGGCGATGCCTGATGCATCCACATGTACATGGAATTCAATTTACCAATTGGGAAATATCAAGATAGGTGCAGTACTTAGTTTTTTTTTAGTATGTCGAACGCTTTGTCACATTCTAGTGTCCACCAAAATATTTCATACTTATTCAACAATTTTTCTAGAGGTGCAGTAATAGTTGCATATCTTATGATGAACCTATGGTAATATCATGTATGTCCTAGTGTAGAGCGCAACAATTTATCACTTTTAGGTGGCGGCATGTTCAGAATGACCACAACTTTATCTGGGTCTACTAGGACTCCTTCCTAGCATACAATATGGCCTAGAAGATTTCCATGTGGTACGCAGAAGATGCAATTCCTTAGGTTAAGAGATATATATAATTATCAACATCTATCAAACATTAACCAGAGTAACCCTGCATGTTCCTTTAACAGATTGTACACTTTCCAATCGTCGTCTCAAAATGTTTCTATCATGATCTGAGAGAAGACTGTAGAGGCATTCTTCAAGTCAAAGGGAATTACATTGTATATGAATGTTCCCCACTCAGTTATGAATGTGGTCTTGTTCTTGTCTTCATATGCAATTTTGACTAGGTGATATCCTAAAAATCCATCTATAAACGAATAAGTTCTTTTCCTGCAACCTGATCTAACACTTCGTCATTGAAAGGTGTTGGAAACGGATCGTGCACACATGAAAAATTCAAAAGTATGTAGTCCACATAGACCCAAATGTCTTATGTATCCTTATTTATATGGATAACTATGGGGATAATCCACTCTACTTCTTTGATCAGGAAAATAAGTCATGTCGTAAGAATTTTGTCTACTTCCTTCTTGACCTTTTCTTTTATTTTAGGATTAAGGTTGTATGGTCTATGCTTCATAGGTTTTGAGTCAGGTTTTAACTCGATTTTCATTTTCCCATCACTCCTTTTATACCTTTCAGTTATGATAATGTTTTTGGGAACATGTCTTCATACTCCTGCAACAAGCTGTGGACTTCATTCATAGTTTGCTCATCCCAATTATCTCCTATGGAAGCTATCTTAGGATGCTTTGTACTCCCTATATTAACTTTTCACAAATTTAGTGTATGGTTATAGGAGATACAGGTGTGACTATGTATATTATCCTAAATCTCTCTAGTGACTTCTATTTCTTTAATAGTTAAGTTTCTAAGTTCTTCTAAGTCATCAGGTTTTTCCAGGTCTTTATCAACTTTACAACAAGCTATAGGTGTCTTATCGGATTCGTGACTCAGACTAGAGTGAAGTAATTTAACATGGTAAGAACATAATTGTGGGCTTGATATTTGTTTGCAAACATCAGTGAAAATAATTTATCGAACTCTTTGAAGGACTGTGTCGATCTCAGGGTACTTGAGAAGGAGAAGTCCTTGCAAAATTGGTCTTGTAAGATATGCCAATAGGTTGTTTGTCTTTTGGTCTCTTCATGTATGTACCATGATTTTGGGATTGGACCCAGCAAGTGGATAAATAATTCAACACATAGGTGGGAGGTTACTTCTGCAACTTGCCACTATTTTAAACAGTGTTCAATATGCACTTTGGGGTCAGACCGTCCATCGAACAATTGTGCATATTGAAAATATATATTCATCTCTTCTTTCTGCATATAGTTGGAGGGAGAGAAACAAAATGGATTCCCTTCCATAAACCTAGAAATAAGGGGATGTTTCAAGGGTTTATTTTAGAGTCACTTTGTCAATCCACGGGGAATTTCATAAGGAACTGTGTCAATTTCTATGATGGTCAACTATAATTTTCTATAGAATTGTTGGTGCAAAAGTGATCAGACTAGGGTACTTCTTAGATTACCAACAAAAGGTATGAATGTAGTCTAGTGAGTGTTAGGACCATACAATGTACCTTTTTGCCCACACTTTTTGCCACCATTACACTCTTGTTTCACTCACATTTAAACTCATATTATCACTTTACCCTATCTTTCCAAAGGTATACAACGTCTCTTCTCTTTACTATATGTTTAATCTATTTTGCATATAATTTTACATTACTCTCGTACTTAACCATTGATCAGAAATGTATAAGTGTTGAAACAGTTCGAATTGCAGATTAGCATTGAGGCCTGTTGCTGAAACAACAAGAAGTTGTTACACAGCCTGTGGACTATGATGTTGAAACAACAACTCACAGAAGTTGTTACACAGTCCATGGTCAACGATGCTGAAACATAGAAGAAGCTGTTACACAGTCCGTGGTCAACGATGCTGAAACATAGAGGAAGTTGTTACACAGTCTGTGATCAATGATGCTGAAACACAGAGGAAGTTGTTACAGCAGTCCATGGTCAATGATGTTGAAACAACAACTCACACAGATTGACTACAACAACCACACCATGAGCTAGCATCAACCATCGCTGCTGCATGAGAAGTGATGAAACAGTCAGAAAGAAAATCCCATTGCTGAAAGAGCCCACGATTTGCGATGTTGAAACAACATACAACAACAGTAACAAGAAACAAATAAAGAAGTTGTTACTCCAGCCGCAACATCAACACCTCACTCAGCACTTGTAATAGCATTATGTTGCGGGAGACTAGGATATCCTATTCTAGTTTAGAAAGTCGATCTGACTAAGAATAGGAATCAGATATACACTTGTAATTGTTGATCAAATTGTATCGAAGGGATTCTCCTCTTTAAATAAGAGGAAATCATCATTCGAGGGGATCATCTGTTTTTGCTAAGAAGGATTTACAGAGAAGGACTTATTTAATTTCAGATTGTAATATGATACATTGACAGATGAATAAAAGACTGTTTTGAGCATCTCCCTCCAGTCCCTTTTGTTTCAGGGGAATCTTGTGAGAAGGGAGGGCCCACCTTATTCACAAGATTCACCCATTAGCTTTGTAGTGTGTTAGTACTATTTCTGTTCATGCTTTGATTAAATTCTATTTTGCTGAAACACTACTTTACTGAACTCTGTTTGTTGAAACACTACTTTACTGAACTTTGTCCTGCTGTCACATTGTTTTCATATGATTCATGCTTGAGTAACTGTTAATCATTCTAGTTAGCAATCCTTCTTGGTGAATTTATGAAATCTTGATAATCAGGGACAGGTGTTGAAGGTTCCTGTTTTGGAACTAGGGTCTTGTTCTCTGTTAGAGATAGTTAGCCTTCAGTGCATGTTAATTATTTTAATGAATTTATGAAAGTGTGCTAATCAGAAACTGGCGCTGAAGTTTCCTGCTTAGGGAATAGGGTCTTGTTTTATGTCCAGAGATAGTTAGCCTTCAGTGTGTGTCAATTATTTCAGCTAAGCAATGAGTTCATGAAGTGTGATGATCGAAAACAGGTGCTGAAGATTCCTGTTGTGGGAATAGGGTCCTGTTCTCTGGTTACAGAATAATTGGTCTTTCCTGTTGCAGTATCTTGTTGTTATGTAATCCAGGATTCTTCAATTAATCATTTCTTTAAACTTTGAGCTCTGCAATAGGTAGGTTTCTTTCCTGTAATTCAAGTTAGAACTTCAGTTTGTTCAAGGCAAAGTGTGATTAATATGTTTTTACTACAACTCTAGGTTGCTTTTGAGATTGAACATATATAGTGTGTGATTACCTTTGAAATAACAGACTTCCCTGGGTTGACAATTTATGTATCACTTGATTGTTTAATTAAATAAGCAATTATAGTGACCAACATTTTGGCGCCATTGTTGGGGAAGGTAATTGTAGATTTCAAAATCACTTATGATTTTTCAGATACAAACATTGCATGAGAGGATGCGGAGACCCCAAAGACACTGACCCTACAGGTGGCAAGGGCAAAGGAAGAGGAGGAAGAAAGACTTATATTGACAAGATTATATCAAAGTCTGAATCTATTGCTCAACAACCAAACCTTCGAAAAATAAAATCCCAGCCTTCATTTCAAGCCAACTTTGAAACAGGGAAAGAAGTTTGGAGTCCTGAGACAGTCAAGAAACTAGCAGGAAACATTGAGGACAGAGCAAGCGCAGCAGGGGAGAAGATAGAAGAAAACATGGATGAGTACAATGAAGAATTGCATCATGAAGAACATGCAGGTGCTGAAGGAGAGGTAAATGATGAAAACTCTTTCTCCACTTTAGGATTTCCTATTGGTGATCTTCCTAGAGGGGTAGCCCCCATGAAGAACATTCCACTCTCAGCATTACCTAACTTTCATGGTTTGTCTTCAGTAGATCCTGATGAGTTCCTTTTTGAGTTTGATATATTATGCAGAAGTTATGATTACATTTCCAATGCTAAAAAATTAAAACTATTTCCAGCAACATTAAAAGGAAATGCACTAAGATGGTTCATGAGTCTTGGAGGCCATGTAATCACAACATGGGACCAAATGAAATAGAAATTCCTGAATAAATACCAGGGCTATTGCCGAACAAGAGAAAAAAGGGAGGAACTATTTAAGATGATGCAGAAAGAGGATGAAAATCTGGAGGACTTTGTAGAAAGGCTACAGTATAATCTACAAAGATCCAGTCACCCCAATGTAAGTAAATATATTCTTAAAACCATATTATTAAAAGGAGTAAGGGATGACTATTTAGATATGCTGAATATGCTTGGAAAAGGGGACATATCTAAGGAATCATATGATGAAATTGTTAACCTATGTAAAATATGTTCAAGAGGAGCTTCAAGAAATAGATTAAATAGTAGGGACACCACATTTTCTAGAGTTCAAAAATCAACCAGTGGGGGAGCAACAAGAGCCGATATAGGTAATTTACTTGAAGGTTTTAAAACTGAAATGTTAAGCTCTTTTTCCTCACAAATTGACACCCTGCAGATTCAAAAGAAGCAAGAAGAAGCAGAAGTAGCCCTGTCCATCTTTTGTTCTCAATGCAGAGACAAGCACCCACGAAGGGAATGTCCATTGGACAAAAAGCCAATCTGCACCATCTGTGATAAAGATCATGAAACTCAACAATGTCCATATTTACCAGGGATCAAGGAAGAATTACAACCAATGGACGAAGAAGCTAAAGTTGTCTATCTGTTGACACAAAGAAGGCAATGGCAATTGTGGGGACAAGGTATGAATCCTAACATGCCATTTACATCTTCTAATCGTTGGAATAATTATCCTTCTTTCAATCAAATGAGTTACCCTCCCTATAATCAGACGCAATATCCAAATCAAATGAATTTCCCACCCATGCAACAAACTAACCCACCCTTTGTTGATCCTTCAATGTGGACTCCTTGGCCTCCACAGCAACAACAACCATATCAGAACCAATGGAATCCAAATTGGAGAGGACAAAAACCCCCCTTTCCAAATCAATTACCTCAATCACAATTTCTGCAACCACTCTCCTTACCATTAGGTACTCCATCGAACAATCAAATGATGAGAGCCCATCTACCTATACAACCTAACCCTAACCCCAATAATAAAGATGTGCAGTGCATTGATATTCATAACCAACCTACATTTTCTCTTCTCCCTGCGCAATGCAACGATATTCATTTACGATCTGGGAGAATAGTATAACCTATCATAGTCGATGTTACCTCTTCTGATAAAGAGGAAACAAAGGAGCATGATGTACCTGAAAAGGTACAATCATCCTCTAACAATGCTGCTGAAACAGCAAAACCACCATTTCCTGAGCATTTAGCTTTGACTAAAACGCCTAAGCCACCTACTTTCAATCTTCTAAGGGAACTACAAAATCTTTATGTCAAAATTCCTCTACTACAAGCACTCTGAGATGTACCAATTTATGCCAGGACGATGCAAGATATTTGTGTCAAGAATCCTGGTAGGAAAATTAAGGATCCCCTCATAGTCCATGTTATGGGTGACTTGTCTGCACTAATGTCAGGTAAAGTCCCCCCAGTTAAATATGGTGATCTCGGCCACCCTACTGTCTCAGTACAAATTGGAAAAATGATAATCCCTCGAGTCCTGGTAGACTTAGGTGCCACTATCAATATCATGACTTTGGAAACATTACAACAACTAAAACTGCAAAATGAAGTCAAAGACACCCCAACTATCCTAGAATTAGCTAACCAATCCACAATTAAACCAGAGGGAGTCATTGAAGACCTAATTATCTCAGTGGAATCGTGGAATTATCCAGCTGACTTTGTCGTAACCTAAAACAAAGTTGGGGGGCCACTACAAGATACTAGATATATAAAATATGCAGAACAGAAATAAAATGATAGAAATGGCAGAACAACAATAAAATATCCAACATAATCTTCACAATACACAGAAATGATATACGAAATAGCAATAGAAAAACACTTCGATTCAGAAAGCAATGTTCACAGGCCTCTTCGAAGGGGCAACCTCCAGTCGAGCAACGCTCTGTTACAATAATCTCCAAGCTAGGGTTTTCATACCCTCGACCCTTATTTATACTAAATGTGTCTATTAAGAGAAGCATCTAGAGGAAGATCCTTCTAGAAGCGGAAGCTTCTATTA
>ML786350.1:82269-104138 GCA_009831015.1 Picea engelmannii | reverse complement strand
TATGTTTTAAAACCGTTTATATGTTTTAAAACGTGTTTAAAAAGGTTTATATGTTTTAAGGATTTAAAACTGTTTTGGAGTCTATGGGTTTTGAACCCAAGACCACCCACTACCTAAGCCTTAAGGAACAACCAAACACCAACGTACCACGTATGTGCCTTTAAAAAAAAACCCAATAATAATAATATAATATACACAGCAAATTAAAACTAAGTATATTAGTTAATTAAAAGTAATTATGATTAATTAATTAAATTAAAATGTTTTGGAGTCCGCGGGGATCGAACCCCAGACCTCCCCACCGATCAAATATTTACAAAGTCTGCCCTGCCAACGCACCACACGATGTGACTTTTACAAATAATTTCACATATAAATACTTTAATTGTCATACCCAAGACCACCCACCAAGCGAAGCGCCTTAAGAAGAACACTAATGCCGAAAGGTACATAGCACTGGTGAATGCCGAAACATGGATGGCAGTTGGGGATAATTATTTAGATGCCGCGGTTTAAGCCTATTTAATCATTAAACATGGTAATTATATATCCTTACAGCAAATTTTTTTAATGTGATTAGGTAAATGTTTAAAAGTAAACATGTTAACGGATGCCTTGGTAAATGAAAAAAAGTTATGAACAATAAATCAAACCCATTGATTTTTGAGGACGACTAAGAATATGCCAGCATCTTCAATGCATAGCCATCAGATCAAGGTTTAAGGTAAAATAAGATTAAAAGATCATTAATTGTTCCCATTGTCAATAGGTGTACACATATTGGCATAAATTAATAAACATAAGGTCGGAAGTCACTTTAATCAAGTTGTATGCGAAAAGTTAAAAGGGCTTAGACTAGGACAAGCGGGAAGGAGGCAGCATATTCACTAGGAGAGTAAGCATAGGAAGTGGTAAGTATGGCGCAAGGCCAGCGTAGCTACAGGGCAAGGGAACCAATAGTTCTTTTCATAGGGGCGAAGAAATCAAGCTTAGACGCTTAAATCATAACCCTAACCTAGCCAATCCCCTAATGGAGTAATGTCTGTTTACAGACAAGTAAAGAAAACTTACGCCTAACCCTATTTCTAGTTTGAGTAGCACCAATTTGAAACATCCTGGAACTCACCCTAACAACTTTGGTGGATGTAGGTTAAAGCATACAGGATGGTCAAGACTCGAGGGAGTCAAGGCAGGGGAGCGTCGTCGCAAGCACCGCCAACACCGCCAGAGCCACCACCACCATCACCCGAACTAGCCCTCATACTGTGCTCGTTGGAAGCCATTAACGAGACTTTAAAGGGGTGACAACCGACAGGGACTGAAGTGGAACCCCCACCGTCTGGAATGGGTAATCTATAAGTGTCAAGGGATTTAGGGGGAGGACCTCCACCTGAAGACATCACGCGGGAATTGCAGAAGATCAAACTTCCATAGTTTGTCGGGGGTCGCGCCAGTGAACACGCAGAAGCATGGTTGGAAGGCATGACAAGGTGTTTTGCCTTAAGGGACTATGCGTCCAACTCAAAGGCAAAGATCGCCATTTTTCAGTTAAGAGACAACACCTTGAACTGGTGGGGTAACCTGGAAAGACAACTGCACCATACCCCAGACACAGTATCTTGGGAACTTTTCGAGGAGAGGTTCTGAAGGAAATATCTACCAGCACACTACGAGAAACAACTGGTAGGGGCATTTCATGCACTAGTACAGGGAAACAGAACTGTAGAAGAATATGAGATCAGGTTTATGGAACTGGTCAAATATGTTTCGTATATGGACAATGACCAACAACAGGCAGAACGCTTCGTCTATGGATTGAACCCTAAGATAAGAGCTATGGTGCGGATGTGGAAACCATCTTCAGTAGCGGAAGCGGTGGAAAATGCGCGTTATCTGGAAGAACATATGAACTTGACCGGGGGTACAAGACCGACATTTCCGCATCGCCCTGGATTCGTAGGAAAGGCCTCAAGGAATTTTCCTATGGGAGGGGGCTCAAGGCCACTGCCATATGGTAATAGAGTCACGCCAAGGACAATAGTTGCAGAGATTTCAATGGCAGTGAGTGCAGCATCTCATTCATCGCCAACGGTGCAGACAGGTCCACGACCATCTCAGGGAACAACTAGTAGGGGTAGGGGTTCCAGGGGAAGGAACTCATTTCAGAGATAGACACATAACAGTGCACGGGTTCAATCTCGTGTTACCTGTTGGGGGTGCGGAGGACCCCATTACCAGCATGAC
This sequence comes from Picea engelmannii, assembly GCA_009831015.1. Taxonomy (NCBI): domain Eukaryota; kingdom Viridiplantae; phylum Streptophyta; class Pinopsida; order Pinales; family Pinaceae; genus Picea; species Picea engelmannii. The sequence continues at coordinate 101,894 of ML786350.1, read as the reverse complement.
TGCCCAGAGTTACAATCAGGGTTCATGCATAGAGAAGGAAAGGCACTGATGGGGAGAGCAAGTAGCAGTCACCAGATTTACGCAATGGTTAATAATCGCCATGCCGAACATAAATCCATGGTGGTGGAGTCATTAAGTACGCTAAATCATATCAATGTTAAGATTTTGTTTGATTCTGGTGTGACAGATAGTTTCATTTCACCATCTGCATTAGAAAAGAGTGGGTTGGCATCCTACGAGCATGATGACTTTAAACAAGTCGAGATGGCTTCGGGGGAAAAACAAGCAGTAGGACCTAGTGTCGATAATTGTATAGTAGACCTGGGAGTGTGTACTACTAGGTTTAAAGTATACGTCATTGCTCTCGGGGCATATGACCTAATCATTGGAATGGATTGGCTAGCAACTCATCGAGCTTTGGTAGATTGTTTCACAAAGAGGGTGCTTTGTGTCGATGATGAAGGAAGACCGGTAGAGATCCAGGGTGTACAGAGAAAAGTGTTGTTACGCTTTATATTAACTATGAAGGTTAAGCGATGCTTGAGGCAAGGGTGTCGACTTTATGTAGTGGAAGTAGTGAATGAAAGGAAGGGACCCTCATTGGATCAGTACCTGGTATTGTCAGAATTTCAAGATATTTTTTCGAACGAGTTACCAGGGTTACCTCCTGAGAGAGCACTTGATTTTACTATTGAGATAAAACCTGGTGCATAACCAATTTCCAAAAATCCATATCGGATGACAGTGCCAGAACTTTGTGAGTTGCAAATGCAGTTGAAAGAGTTACTTGACTTAGGGATAATAAGGTCCAGTGTCTCACCTTGGGGCGCACTGGTAATTTTTGTAAATAAGAAGGATGGATCCTTACGACTGTGTATAGACTACAGGGACTTGAACCATGCTACAATGAAGAATAGGTACCCGATGCCGCGAATATATGACCTCTTCGATCAGATGAAAGGAGCAATGGTATTCTCAAAGATCGATTTGCGATCAGGGTATCATCAGTTAAGGATTAAGGAAGGTGATATCCCAAAAACTGCCTTTCGAACGTGGTTTGGACATTACGAGTTTGTTGTAGTACCTTTCGGATTGACCAATGCGCCAGCAGTATTCATGAGCCTCATGAACGGTGTATTCCGGAAGTACTTAGACAGTTTTGCACAAGTATTTTTAGATGGAATCCTCATCTATTCCAAGAATGAAAGAAAACATGAGGAACACTTATGAATAGTGTTATCCTGCCTTAGAGAGAACAAATTGCATGGGAAGATGTCGAAGTGTTCCTTCTTCCAGAAAGAGATCCACTATTTGGGTCATATCATTTCCGGCGAAGGAATCTTTGTGGACCTAGAAAAGGTAAAGGCCATTATGGAGTGGCCAGTGCCGAAAAATGCCCATGAGGTGAGAAGCTTCATGGGACTAGCAGGTTATTACCGGAGATTTGTAGAAGGATTCTCAAAAATAAAGAAACCCATCACCACTTTGCAATGCAAGGGGGTCAAGTATGAATGGACAGAAGAATGTGATAGTGCATTCATTGAGCTTAAGAGGTTACTAACTAGTGTGCCAATTCTACAAGTGTCGAATATGGAAAAGGACTTCACGGTCTGCACGGATGCCTCGAAGCAAGGGTTGGGGGCCGTGCTAATGCAGGATGGAGGAGTGATAGCTTATGCATCAAGGAAGTTGAAGAAACATGAGGAGCTATACGCGACTCATGATTTAGAGTTGGCAGTTGTAATGCTAGCTCTGAAACTTTGGAGGCACTATCTTGTTGGGCGAAACTTTGAGCTCAAAACGGACCATCAAATTTTAAAACATCTCTTCACTCAAAGAGATCTGAATGCTAGGCAAAGGCAATGGAGTGAGTTTATGAGTGAGTATGATTTTGGTATTTCGTACATCAAGGGAAAGGAAAATGTGGTCGCAGATGCCTTGAGTAGGAGACCACGTATCTTCTCCTTGGTAAGCTTAAAGGTCAATCTGAGGGAACATGTGTTGACACAACTCCTAGGAGATAGTTGGTATTTAAAGGTTACTTCAAACCTCCAGAGCAGGAGGCAGTTAGACCTAAAGTATGAAGGATATAATCTAGAAACAGATGGATTGTTAAGATATCGAGGAAGGATGTACATCCTTGAGAATGGGGATATTCGAAGCATCATACTGAAGGAAGCCCATAGATCACTTTATTATGTGCATCCGGGAGTGAAGAAGATGTATGCAGATATGAGGAAGCTCTTCTTCTGGGTGGGAATGAAGTGCGATGTAGTCCATTTCATCGCCAAATTCATGGACTGTCAGCAAGTGAAAGCCGACCACCATCACCCAATAGGCCTCCTACAACCACATGATGTCCCTATGTCCAAGTGGTAATTCATCTCTATGGATTTTGTTGTGGGGTTACGGATATAGACACCCTCATTATACATTGTAACATAGTTGAAGCAGGAAGAGCACAAGAGAATAGCAGAGAGCTATAGAAGGACATCCATGTATAGATCTTGAATTAATAGAATAAGTTGATTCAAATCCATGGTTTTGTGTTTGTTCTCTGTGTGTTGATGTTAAATGATGTGCTCATGAGTGTTTGTTTTCTTGTTATGTAATTGCTTTATTGCTGTGTATGTGATTTCATGTTTGAGTTTGAAATCTGAGGGAAGAAGAAATGAGTTTCAATTGTTTCTCTATCTGAGTGAGGATTCCTGCAAGGAGTGCAGTTGAAGTCGTCCAGAAGGAGTGCGTTGACAGAAGGCTCAGATAGTTTAACTCTTGTTCTCGTACACCCAGAAGTGAAATTGGGTTATAGGGCCGTGCAGGGAGTGCGCCGGCTAAGGAAAGTCTCAGTTGTGAAACTGAACGGAGTATTGAGAGACTATTGCTGTAGGTGTGTGTAGGGTCGAAGGATTCAAACATTTGAAGTGTTTGAAAGGTTTCCAAAAGGAGTGCGAGCAGGGGGTTTTAAATTCTGAAATATTCAGAATTGACAAAGCTCAAGAGGTATAGTACCTTTGAGTGGACCTAAGGAAGGATTGCACAGGGAGTTCGTGCCATGGAGAATCTAAAACCAGTGTTGCAGGGTTGCACTCAGGAGGACGAGTGAGCGTAGAGGAACACTTAGTTATTTTCAATAAATCCTCAAGGAGGAAGAAATCAACGGTCAGGATCTCGTGGAGAGGATTCGTGAAAAATCCACCAGCCGTCAGATCCACCAGAGTAACAGGGAGGTTACGGCCACACCAGGAGGTTAATCTCGGGAGGATCATGAGCCGTAGGATCGTTTTTGGGTTCCCCGTCATCCATTCGATCAGGTAGAAGTTGCACTGGGGTTAAGTCTTAGTGAACAGAGGAAAGTCCCAGAGAGGCATCAGGATATTGAGGCATCGGGGTTTAAAAAGTCAAGAGACTCGATACCTTTCGAGTCTCGAAACACCGAGGAAGTCCTAGCCGTGGATCTCCGGGATAACACGCGTCAAAGGATCCAAGAGGAGTCAGGGTTCGGCGTATCAGGGGTCCCGGCGACAAGGGAAACGTTGCATCAGGAATCGCGATCTTGCGATGTCTGAAAATTCGACGAGGGGATAGTGACGTGGAAGAGTCAACCCTTACGTGCATCGGGAATCGGTGGTTCATGATTCTTGGGAACCATAGCAGCGGGAATCGCGAAACTCCGAAACGCGATTTCCTGACAAGCTAAAAGAGTGGGGGCCACAGGAGTCGGTGAGGTGGACAGGTGGTAGATTTCATCGGGGTTTCGAGAAGTGAAGCTCCGAGGGAAACTTTGCACTTGAATTCGTGATCCCACGATATTCGAAAAGGAATGATAGGAGAAACTCCGATAGGGACACGAAAGGTCAGCGTTGACTCACATCGGGGTTCGGGGTTTTGAGAATCCAAAACCACGCGACCACAGGACTCGCGAAACTGCGAAGTTTGATTTCTCGATCGTTAGGGGAGATCTTTTGGAGAACTGTTGTGGGTGTGGAAAATTCCTGATAGGGGATTAGAAGAGCTTTTCATTTCTTCGGGCCAAGAAAGGAGGAGGTCCTGTGAGCAGACGTGCCTGAGGGTGCACCCTGCGTCAAGCTTTCTGAGATAAAACTCAGAGTTACTTCGTTGATGCACACCTTGCAGACATTCACTGCACTCTTTGCAAGAATTGTCAGGAAGAGAAACAATTGAAACTCATTCTTCTCTCCTCACAGATTTCATACATTCAACATGAAATCAAGAGCATTCATACACACACAGCATTGAAATAAATGCATAACAGAGAAACAAAACACTGTAAACATGCCATTCAATAGGTGTAGAGAGTAAACATAATAACACAATGAAATTGAGTCAAAGATTTATTATATTAACTCAAGTGTTAATGTACATGGGTTCTTCTCTGTGTTCCTGTTTTCTACATCTCTACAGCTTATAGAATTCTGAATCATAAAATCAGGAGTGATACAGTGATACAAGAGAGGGTGTCTTTTACGAGTTTTCCCTCCTATAGCTCTAAGCTATCTAATCAGAATTAAAAGATACCTAATTTACATTCAATACAAATAAATGACTACATATCTGACAAATGAGATCAACGCTCAAGATCTACTTACAATCCCCAAAACATAAATGTAAATACGCTCTCCTAGCTATTACATTAATGTTTCCTCATTCAAATTCAAAACGCTTTCAAAATGTGCACTGGTGCAATTCCAGTTGTCTTTTCCTTGGTGCTTACTTTGCTGGATGCTTATGATGCTCCTGCATCACTTAACAAGAAATAGAAAACCATCAGAAAAAATCATGTTTTGAAAAATCTCCCAACAATGGACACAAAAATTGAGGCGACCCAAAAAACGAGGCAAAAATGCGACATGTTTCCTTAGGAAAAAAAAATTTCTTGGGGGAGTTTCCCACAAACCCCCACACAAGGGGGATTTCTCCCCCATGAAACCCCAGAAGGGGAGGCCTAGCGCCCGTTACTCATGATTTTGTCGTCATATGATGGTGTACTCAGGCTCTTCATAAGAACCTTTTTCTGAGAAAAGTTACTTTCATCTCTTCCTAGAAAACTCATTTTTGAAGAAGGTTCGTAGGCTGCTAGTATATTTGGCTGTGAGAATGCCTGATTCTTGCAGGCTTCCTTAAGCCAGGGTGCGAACTTCTCTCACTGTGTTGAACTGCTAGGGTGAGAACTCTTCCTAAAGCAAGGAAAAAAATGAATTCTCGATGCTTCTAGATAGGAATCTTCTAGAAGGATAGGTTGGCATTCGAATGGTTATCCTAGTACTGGATTCCCTGATATTTTGGGATCATTCTTATCCAAGTAACTAATTCATTCTCTCCTATATATTGAGGGAATTCTCATGGAAACGGTTAAGCAAGATTCATTGGAGAATTGGTGAAAGAATTGTGTGAAGGACTCAACATTGAACAACAGCTTGGAGACTCTAGCAAGTCTATCAAGAGGATTTTATCTTCTTCATACAAGGATTGAGCAAGTGTGTGTGTCAGAGACAAGAACCATCGAAAGGAATTTTGCGACATCAAGGCTCAGGTTGTGATCTTTACTTTCCATTAATATGATACAGTGGCATGTCCCTTTTTCATAAAGATATTTCCACTTTATTGTGTAATTCCCTGATCATACACATAGGTTAACTGTTGAATATATTGTGCGATCTTCACTTTGGTTGGTTTGTGTTGTCTTGGTATGGAATTTACAAGAGAACTGGAGTGAAACGGGAGAAACAAAGACCCTAGGAAGCGATAATAAGTTATGTTACTTATTTCTTCCTCCTAGTCAATTCAACAGTCAAAACTTAGGGAAAGAGTCATGTCCTGTCCTGTTTTGTTCTAGATCCAAGTGGATCTAGGGAGATCAGTTAGTGTATGCACCTACTGATTAGTCCGATAAAAAAATTGGCGACTCCACTGGGGAACATCCCATTTTCTTTGTGTCTTTTGGTGTTTTTCTGTGGCCATTTGCTCTGGTTTTACTTTTCTCCTTTCCTATCAATCTCTGAGTCTTCAGGATATTCTGATAGACCCTCTTGGTCCAGAGGCCTTTTCAAATTTTGCTTCATTTTCCAAAATTTTGACTATGTTCAGACATTCTCGCACTGCACTTCACTACAACTTGCGAGAACTGGTAGGGTTCGCACTCTGCCTTTAGGTTTTAGTGCGAGGTTCTCGCACCCTGCTCAAGGGTCGCCTACGAGAATCAGTGATTATCACACTGTGTAATACTACCAGCTAGCGAACTCCTATTTTCAAAAATTTTGATTTGAGTTTTGACATTTTTAACTACCCAGATTAGTTTAGATGCCTCATAAGAGATTTATGGACCATTGATTGATTTATTTCTTGTCTTCATTTGCGTGCATGAATATTCTTAGGATTTCAAGGCTCTTCTTGTCACTTTTGTTTTGACTTTCGTTTCTTGACTTTTCTTGGCAAAATTATACTCTCTGATTTCAAAATCTGAGTGTGTTTGATTAGTTAAGAACCAGTGATTGGTTGAAAGTTGAGTTTTCTTGGTCTTTATCATTTGCTTTGTTTGCAAGATCATTTTTGCATTTGAGAAGGCTATATTGGTTCTCTCTTTATTTTTTATTTCATTGAAAGAGTGGATTGGATTTCTTATCATTGCTTGTTTATTGGTTTTTTATTTTCTGTACTCTCATTGGTATAGTGAGGGTCCTTTTTGAAAAGTGAACAATTTTTTTTTCTTTAAAAAATCTTTTCGTCTTTGAAAACATTGAAAATCAAATTGTTGAAATTATTGAAAAAGACACAATAGAGAATTGTCATTTGATGTGTGATTTGTTGCATTTGCATTTTAAAGGAAATTTTGCATTGTAGTTCAAGGTTGATCTAGAAAAAAATTTCTCTCTCCCATACATAGGATTCATTGAATGAAAAGTGATACATTTCATTCTCATCCTTGCATTATTGGGTCAGAGTCATACAGCATAAGTTTCACCTTCATTTCCTTTAAAATAAACAATAGCTTTTAATAATATTGTGTAATCATAAAATTTATCTAGTAACTCTTTTCTAGGGCTCTATTACACCAACATTTATCTAGGCTAGCGCTTTGGAGTAGGAAGAGAGATACACTCTCCAAAAGCACAAAACACACAATAGCATCTTGTGTTAGGGAGTGTTAAATTCCATTTGCAACATCCTGTCCTGGGAAGCCCTTCTCACACAAGGGTCAAGCACGAGGTCGCATTGATATTTACAGAGTTACTCACCCTACTTTGTTGATACTAGTGTAGAGATTGCATGTATTACGGGGATCACTCGGAGGTATACCCACAATGATGAGTGGAAGCCTTTTGAGTTGATTTCGGGCTAGATACCCTGCCCTTACGTGTGGATTGGACTATCGACTGTCCACCCAGGCTTTATTGTTGTTGGTGGTGACCTTAGTGGCCTATCTCTCTAGGTTCTTACCCAAGGTGACTGTGGAGGGGAAAGTCTTCACGGTACCTGAAATTGACGTTGACCAAACTCACTCTGGGCTCCTTGGAGGGTATACCCACGATTATGTGTGGGAGCTTGCACCAGGGTGTAAGTCTGTTAAGTAGGTTGTCAGCGTAACTTTTCCACCCTAGACCTACCCCTTCTCGTCTCGTTGTTGCGACGTTGGATTTCATCACCAACTAGTGGCTTCAAAATTAGAAGGTCTTGTTTGTTTGGTGTTGTTTCCTAGATTTTATTTACTAGCACGTGTTGTTTGATTATCGAAGTTGACCATAGGATTTTCTTCACAAAGTTTGTCACTCGTCTACAATATCTCCTCCACGTCGTTCACGTAGAATGCAGAGTTTATCTCCAGAGCATCTGGAAGGTTCTCAACCCTTGCCCACAAGCACACCTGGAGGCTCTCCTCGGCAGAGTGAAGTCCCAGTTGTCACCACCCCAGAAGTGGAATGCACTGACTCTCTAGAACGTTTTCGAATTACAAATACTCGAGAGGACTTTCGAATTAACCTTGATTCTGAGAGACGTTTTATGCGAGAAGACTCTTTCGGAGAATTAATTGTTGTGTATTCCAGATCTCTGACTGGACCCTTTCCCGGTATAGAAGGACAAGATCCTTTTTGGTCTATAGGTGTTTTTCGGCGAGACCTTTTTGGTCCGGGTTCACCTGTGATTTCTAAGATCAACCCCCCTGTTATTTCTGAAATCTCTAATACAGAGACAACACCGGTGACTACCCCTTATCACTTTACCGTACCTTCCGAAATGGCCCATCTTGCAACTACTACGAGTGTTCCAACCGAATTTCCTGAGGTTAGTCTTGCTCCCATCAACACACCGTGGATGCCCAATGTCAATCCGACACTACCACCTGGATACCATGCATTGAGTGCTTCCATTTCTACTCCTGCGCAAACTCCATCCAGCTCTCCTAGTTGTCCTTCTTCTTCTGGGCACTTTCTTCCCGGTTTTGTACCAACACTCCCTCAATTTCCTTTTGGAGGACCTTCTTCATATTCTACTGGCAATCCTAATCCTAGTGGCACTATTCCATCATTCACTCCAACTTATCAGTTTCCGGTGGGTGGACAATCTCATCCAGGTAGTATAACTCAACCCCATCTCAGTTGGCAAATGCCAATTGGAACATTTCCCTCAATTGGTACACCACCTTCAATGGGAGGGGAAGTCCCACCTTATGGGAAAAACATACCACCGTCCTTGGCTTAGTATTGGAATCATTTGATCCAAAATCCTCCTCAATCGACTGGGGGGCAACAGTTTCCAGCTGCATCAATCACACCCCCTAGCATGGGCCAACCATATCCCGGTTCGTTCAATCCCATTTCGGGGTCGAATGCTCAAAATCAAGCCCCTGTTCCAGGGTATAATCCTATGAGATACTATCCTATCCAGCCACCACCAAATATGCCCGGATCTTCACATTATATGCATATTGGTTATGGTCCTACTGGTTTGCCGACAGGGATTCCTCCCCAAAGCCACCAGTACCCACAAGTGAATCGATAGTTACCCTTTCTCGCCACTTTGGATCTTCCAGATTTGTCAAGGATTTTAAATGATCATATTCATCACTCTCCCCAATGGCCTGTTATACCAGCCAAGCTTCCCTCGGACATTCCTAAATTCTATGGCAAAGTGGGAGAGGACCCAAACAATCATGTTATGACTTTTCACCTATGGTTCTCATCCAAATCGTTGATGGATGACTCTATTCGTTTATGTCTTTTTCAACGAACCCTTACCGGTTCTACTGTGAAGTGGTATATCGAATTTCCATGAGGTTTCTTCTCTGACTTCAACACCCTAGCTATGGCTTTCCTTACGCATTACCATTTACCGATCCGTTATGAAATGGGGACCGATATTTTGACTTCCTTCAAATAGACTAAAGGCACTCATATCTTTGATCACATTCATGAGTGGCGTAGGAGACGATGTCTCATTAAAATTGAGCTCCCTGATCAGTTACTGGTGGAATGGTTTACAAAATCATTTGTGAACAAAATTGGTAAGGACATTTCCATGGGTGGTGTTGTCACGAAAGAGCAGGCTATAAGTCGTTCTCAATATCTTGATCTCGTTTATTCGCAAACGGGAACCCTTTACGATTTACTACCTGATTTACCTCGTCCTAATGCTTCTAGCACTTCAACTACTCCAGCTGCCTCGCATGTGGTTGATGGTGTGATTGGTACTGCTCAAGCTCAATCACATTTTGTTTCAAGCACAAACCCTAAATATGCTTCTTCTAATGTTCAAAATGCTCTGTCTCCTGCCACTCCCACCAGCAAGACTTCTGAGGTAAATGTCGTCCAATCTACCCCAGCCGATAAAAACAAATCTAAAAAGGCTAGAGGTAAGAATAAGGAGGGAAAAAATAATAATCAAGCAGAGAAAACTAAACCCACTCCTGTTGACGATCGAGATAAGCACAAACCATGATACCCTTGCCTTATCTTTGGTGATGATCACTACACGAAGGATTGTCCACGACGTGCCGAGGTCACTAAGTTCCTTCAGAGCACTTCGAAACCAACTGCACCAGATGTCTTGTCCCAACCCTTCCCGTCTCAACAACAGGCTCAGTTGGTCATCCATGACCAACCCTCATCTTCTACCACCTCCTATGTTTTGATGTGTACTGGTGATTCTAAGAAGAATAACATTTCACTCACAACTCAAGCCAAAGATTATTCTCCATCTAAGGAGAAGGTTGATGATTTACCCCCTTCCTTGGTACAACCCTCTCTAGCGTCTCCACCTACCAATGGTCCTCTTCATCTCAAACGACTGAGCCTTGAAACAATTCTGCGACCCCCCCCTAAGGGTGTCGTTTGGAAATCGGCTTTCAATCCTCATGCTTGTGTGGCCCAGAACTATAGCATTGTTGAATATCTGGCCCAAGCACCTTCTGTGATGTCAGCCTTTGAAGTCCTTCAAACTTGTCCCGCACAATGGAAGGCATTGCTGAAAGCTATCGGTGGAATTGACTCGACGGATACGAATCTAATAATATTTGACTTAGAAGATCATATTCCAAGGTTAGCCCCTCAACTCGCATTCCAGATACAAGTTGTTGTCTCTGACAAGAACATTTGTCGAACTGTTATCGATGAGGGTGCCTCGACGTTTGTCATGTCTCTTTCTTGTTGGAAAGCCATTGGCTCTCCTTCTTTGAATGAATCACAAAACACTCTTAAAGCCTTTAATGGCTCTGGTTTTAAGCCCTACGGTGTTCTCCCTTCGTTTCCCATCACATTAGAAGGCAAAACCGTCCAATTTGAAGTGGAAGTCTTCGATGCTCCCCTTGATTACAATCTTCTGCTTGGACGCAGTTGGATCGATTCCATGCATGCCGTTGTGTCGACCCTTTTCCGTGTCAGACGTTTCCCTCATCAAGGAAAGGTTGTTACCATTGACTAACTTGCCTTCTTTAATTCTGATACCCCTACTGACAACGTACCGTTTATTGCTAAAACCCCACCGGGTTATGAAAACGTCGGTGTAGGCCTTCTAAAGGACTCCTTGTTAATGGGTACTTTCCCCATTCCACCACCCGATGTTCCACGCCTGTCTATTGCTTCTATTAATATGATATCCACCTTACCTCACGAACTTCCTGCGTCTCACAACCCTTGGATAGTCCCTGACCCCGGAGATCATCTTCGTTATGGTGACGAAATGTCGTTAAGTCCGGTTGAGTTCGCCTATCAGGCCATTCAATCGGCAACACTTTCTACCCCTTCTCTTGATGATTTGTCTCCCGATCCTTTTCGTGTTATTTTTCCAACTGACGAGATGATCATGTCCGTCATGGAGGACACCCCTTGGGACGATGGGCATCATCGTTCTATCCTCTTTCTGGAGAAACACACTTTTGAGAACTACCAACATATTTCGACTCTGTCAACCATTTTTTTCATCTCGACCGTTCCCGAGACTACACACGATGTATTTTCTGAAGGGAACTTAAGCAATATATCGCCCACGATTCCCATTGACATATCCATTAAACCTAGAATTGTCGAAAATGTCCATATTGGAGCTTCGAGTTCGCCTGACAAAATAGTCACCTATACGTCCTTGTTCAAAGAGTTTTGTGACATATTCGCCTAGAGTTACGAAGAAATGTCAGGTATCGACCCTGAAATTGTAATCCATGAGATTAAGACATATCCTGACGCTAAACCCATCCGGCAATGCCTTCGTCCAGTTCACCCACGTAAAGCGGCAGCTATCAAGCTTGAAGTCGAAAAACTTCTGAAAGATGGCTTTATTTATCCAGTGGCTCTCACAGACTGGGTTTCCAATCTTGTCCCGATTGACAAGAAACAAGGTACGATTCATGTATGTGTTGATTATAGGGATATCAATAAAGCTTGTCCAAAAGACAACTTTCCTACCCCTTTCGTCGTTCAGATTGTCGATGACTGCGTCGGAAGTGAAATATTCTCTCTCATGGATGGTTTCTCCATCTATAATCAAATTAACATCGTTCCCGAGGATCAACATAAGACTACTTTTATTTGTCCTTGGGGTACTTTTGCCTACCGGAAACTTCCTTTCGGTCTTAAGAACGCTGGCGCAAATTTTCAACGCGCTATGTCTTATGCTTTTCATGATATCAAGCACATCGTTCAACCCTATTTGGACTATTTACCTGCTCATTCTATGCATAGAGTCGATCACCTAAATCACCTCTGGGCCATTTTCATTCACTGTCGATTCTACCGTATCCGTTTAAATCCTCATAAGTGCGTTTTTTGTGTAGAATCTGGTCGTCTTCTAGGTTTTATTGTTTCTCATCAAGGGATCTAGGTGGATCCTTTGAAGGTTGAGGCGATCCTTAATCTCCCTCCTCCTTCTACACTACACTAGTTGCAAAGTTTGCAGGGGAAAGCAAACTTTCTTCGTCATTTTATTCCTAATTATGCCGAGATTGCTCATGTATTTACGCGACTATTAAAGAAGGATTCTGAGTTCATCTGGGATACCATTGCCAACAATGCTTTTGAAGCTTTGAAGTTGTCCCTAACGTGAGCTCCACTTCTCTTCCCCCAGATTACAGTCACGATTATTTCCTTCATCTTGCTGCCTCGGAGTATACCATTGGCATGGTTCTCATCCAAGAGGATGATGTGCACGATGAACATGTTATTTACTACTTGAGTCGAATTCTTACGCTGACTGAAATCAAGTATCAATATGTCGAAAAACTGGCCTTGGTTGTCGTTCAAGCCGTCCAATGCTTCCGACATTATATCCTCTCACGCAAGACTACAGTGATTTCTCATTGCAACCCTATGCAACACATTTTGACCCGTCACTTGCTAGGGGGGAAATACTCCAAATGGATTGTGATACTCTAGGAGTTTGACTTGGAATTTGACCACGCCAAGTCTAAGAAGTCTTTAGTTTTTGCTGAGTTGATATGCGATTTTCCTCATTTTGCAACGGAAAATGTAGAAGTTGATTCATTACCCGATGAATCTCTTTTCCTTATTAGCACTGATGATCTTTGGTATGGGGATATCATTATATATCTCCAAACCTAGAGTTTCTGGCCTACTTTGTCCAGTACTGAACGATGTCACATACGCTCTCAAGCTCGTCAATACATTATCCTCGAGGATACTCTTTATCGTCGAGGGATTGACTCTATTTTTCGACGTTGTCTAACATTCGACGAAGATGAGAAATATCTGAATGACTGCCATTCTGGAGCATGTGGTGGTCATATGTCTGGGTATGCTACTGCCCAAAAGATCTTACGCGCCGGGTATTTTTGGCCTTCTTTGTTTAACAACTGCATTATTGCCGTTCAAAAATGCCATGCCTGCCAAACCTATAATCAGAAGATTCGATCACATCCTGCTCCTCTTCACCCTGTGGTCTCAGTTGGTCCTTTTGCAAAATGGGGCATCGATTTCATGACATGTCACCCTCACTCGGTTGGGGGGCATGGTTACATCATTGTAGTAGTTGATTACTTTACAAAATGGGCCGAGGGGATGCCGACATTTGACAACACTGGAAAGACCACAACTCTGTTCCTTTTTAATCACGTCATAGCTCGTTTTGGTGTTCCCCAAGCTATCATCACTGATCACGGTAGCCACTTTAGGAATTTTATGATGTCTGAACTTACTGAAAAGTTGGGTCTTCACCATGATAACTCAACACCTTATTATCCACAAGCTAATGGACAAGTCGAAGCGATCAACAAAGTTCTCATAACTATGCTCCGACGAATGATAGGAATTCATAAAACAAGTTGGCACACAATGTTTTTTTCAGCATTGTGGGTGTATCAGACATCTGTCAAGTCCACTACTGGGTTTACACCTTTTCGATTAGTCTATGGTGTGGAATCCATTCTCCCTATAGAATGTGAGATACCGTCTTTAAAACTAGTTGTTGAACTCCTACCCAACGCTTCTGCTGAAGAAGAACGTCTATTGTATCTAATGCGATTAGAAGAAACTCGACGTGATGCCACCCTAGTAATAGAAGCCCAGAAGAAGTGTGTCAAGGCCCAATACGACAAGCATGTCAAGCCTCGTGTTTTCTCCGAAGGTGATCTTGTTCTTCTCTATGAACAGGATCGAGATGTGTTAGGAGCTGGGAAATTCAAACCCATGTGGCGAGGTCCTTATATCGTTCGACGAGTTTTGGAAAAAGGAGCATATGTGTTGGTAGATTACGATGGTATCCCTTTGAGTGAACCCAGGAATGGGTTGTACTTGAAGAAGTACTATGCATAAAATCATTTGTGCACAAGTACTTGTATTTTTATTGTATCATACGTTTTGTGTGTTATTATCATTTTCTTTTGTCGTTATCTGGTCTCTGCCCTTATGTGACATTGTGTTTGATTTCCATATGTTAGAGTCTTCGCTACCCTATATTGGCTTCGTTGATGGCGCTAGCTGTAGTACTCAGAACCTTTCTTCCACTGCGTGGGCAATTTACGCCCCTACAAACGAACTTGTCTCCTTACGAGGTGTGTGCCTCGACCGTGCGACCAACAATATTGCAGAGTATAGCACCGTTATTGAATTATTGGTTGATGCTATCTCACTCGGAATTTGTAATTTGGTTGTGCGACTTGATTCGCAGCGGGTAGTACTACAATTAAGTAATGTTTACTCTATTCAAAGTCCTACTTTGTTATGGGTGTATTTGTGAATTCACCTCTTGGAACGTTATTTTGATCACATTGAATATCAACATATTCCTAGATGTCTAAATACATTAACAGATGCATTGTCTAATTATGTATTGGACAGACATTTGAATCATTTATAAATCAATCACATCAATATTCACACAATATAAGGTAAACCGGTAGAAGTCGTCTGTATATATAATGATCAAAAGAGCTTTTTACAAAAAGTTTGTCCGAAGACTAAAATGTCAAAATATGAAGCTCATAGCTTCTACAAAGTGACATCATGGATGACGTTCACGGTAACACACAACTACCCTAGAAACCCTACGGAGAAGTCGACTCATGGATGTTGATACTCCTATAGTATGACGATGATTGCGTCGTGGAACTTCTTCCAGAGTCATGTCTGGAATATCTGCGGTCAAGCCCTCCAGATTTTGTTCCACCACCTGATAATCCTCATCATATTGTCGCGCTACCGCTACCTCTCCTCGCTGCTGTATGGGAGAAGTGCCAGGAGGTCTGTAAGGTCCAACATCTATGTTATCAACAAACGATTTTGTATTAGTCTTTGGAAGAACACATAAAAATTTGAATATGATAAAAATTCACAAAAGATTTAAAAAGAAAAATGTGTGTACTTCTTACCAAGGTCCCCCCACTGAGCGTCCTCTGGCAGTACCAAATCCGGATCTCCTCGAAAATCCAACCCGACATAAGCATAGTCATCAACCATCAACAACTGTGGTTGAAGCCAGTCAAAGAAAGTATCATCATACTTGATGATCGGTCCTGCTACGTGTCAGGCCATGAGCCGACACCATATCAACATCCTTGGATCCCTGGGACCCAGTATATTCCACTCAACTTGCAGCCTCAGTAATGGGACCCTCTCTAGGAAGAAGGACACCAACAAATATCCGTACCTGAATTTCTTCAGGTCACCACATCTACATTTGGTCAACTTCTTTTTTATACTGCGAAGCACAACATCTGTCCAGTTGAATAATCGAGGCTCAGTACACTCAATAGCGTACTGGAATTAACTCTATAACACCATGCAAGGAGAAGAACTCCCATCCATCCGAGCTATGGTGAATAGGATAGTATGGAGGGTCAAGTCTCATACCCCCCAGATTGCTACTTTTCTTTTCTTTCTCTCAGCCTCGAGAATGCAGTGTAAACAACAGTACTCACTCATCTGCAACCCACCACCTCTACTACCGGTCAGGCTCACATAGTACCCCTGCCATGACAACCCAGTCAAAAATTAAATGTCCTCGATGTCTAAGGATAGTGTGTGGACCCCCACATGAAATACCTGCTTATCAGGGTCCCACATATGCACCAGGTACTCTAGCAACCTGACTTGGGCCCTCATGCCCGGGATACGAAAGTACTTCAAGAGTCCACAGTCTCTCAAAGTAGCTATAGTAGGTGGATGATTTTCGGCCATTGCATTGTCTTCTTCATGCTCCCTTTTGCACCATTCAAGCACCATGTTGATGGCCAAATATCTGCATAAGAGACACAACAAGAAGATTAGCAACTATTTTCATGAATTCATTCTCTTTCATTGGCTAAATTTTAAAAACTTTTTTGAGCTTTGTGGTTCTCGCAGGTGCCCTGTGTGCACAGTGTGAGGAACTCGCAGGCTACCCAAGCGTCACCTGAAAGAATGCCTCATTCTCACAGGTCCCGTGTAGCCTGCCTACGAGAATGGTAGCGCGCAAGTAGGGCTTGGAAAATCAAATAAAAAATGACATTTTAACCATTGAAATTGCAAAATTAAACCATGAAAGTGTTAAGGACGAAGAGCCTACCTTATTGTCGCAGACAGCTCGTTGAATGGTCTCTCGTAGCTCTCGCAAACTGACGTCAAACTTTGAGGGTAAAAGAGGGGTTTTTGAGCTCAAATAGTGGAAAGGTAAAAATGATGCGGTAAAAAGAGTATTTACTCCTTTTTATTTACTTTTACTATGTCATTTGGTTTTTTATGATTATTTATCTATTAAACCCTAATCCCTAATGTCATTTTGAGTAATTTTTGCAGGCGTGATGATTTTAATGGTCAAATATAGGGATACGGATATGTTTTTCTTTGACATTGCATGTTTTTTATTGTTTTTTATGGTTTTTGTATAAAACCTCGAGCATGGTCTTTGTTCGTTCTTGCGCTCGTAAATACATAAGAACGCGATTGAGCATACTTTTATCACTTTTTCGGGCTCAACAAGGTTATATGAAAAAGGAACCCCCCTGGAGTCCTCTTTAATCTCTTTTCAGACTCTCTAAACATGAAAAGATCGCCGAGCGACCGTTCTATTTTCACGCTTGATAAAGTATCTGAAGTAAGCATCTCGTGAGCGATAATTTATCTCTTTTTTGATCTCGTCCAGACTATTTTATGAAAAATGAACTAAGAGAGTTCTCTTTTAAGTGTTTTTCCAGACTCTATAATCATGAAAAAACTTTTAGTTTTCTATCTCTAGACTCATTAAACAAACATTGACAGACCCGTGATGGGATTGATCAGGGGATCAGATTTTGCTCAAAAATTCAAAGTGCTCAAAATCACTTGAAATTATACAAGAGTGTAGGCCTCATCATTGTGAACCCAACGCAACTCGTTTCGTCTCAAACGGACATCAGGAGCGAGAGATATCGCAATCTGTTTGGAATGTCAAATAGGCAAAAAAAAAGGACGTTGACTATGCAGTCCGTACAGTCCGTACAGGCTGACGTGGTAGGGCCTTATGACCGTAAGCTAATGTGGCATGTGATGATGTGGCAAATTCTGATTGGCAGACAGTTGGCATATGAGAGTTTGACACGTGTCCTTTTGGTGGCTAATGCTATGTTGACACGTGGCCCAATCCGTGCACGCCACGTGTCACTTGTTGTTTGGTTTAAAAACTTTTTCATTGGCAGGAGTCGACCCCATGACCTCCGGGCAATGGAAATGACTTGGAAAGGAGCTGACAACCAGTGTGCCACCGTGCGTTGCTTATCATATGTATGGTATCAATTGTATTTCAATTTGAATATGGGTGTGGTTTGGGCCGCGACCGGGCCGGGGCTTAGCCCCAGCCCTTGTTCGCGAGCCATTACATATAACCCCAGATTTATTATATAGTGTGTGCATGGTTTAAAATTTGGTTCAAACGATTGTAAACCTACTCGCCATTTGTCATTACTCCATTTGTTTGGAAAATGAAACCTTCTTTTGCACTTGCCCGAGGTCGGATGGTGACCATATGCCCGAGTGTTAGGCGGTTAGGGGCTGGCGTGCCCATAACCGTCCTACAGTTCACACCATTGGCATAGTTGCACCCAGTTCTGGGTTTTCACACTTTAAATTGCGTGTGTGTTAGGTTCATGAAACAAGGGTGCGTTTTGTAGATGCAAAGACATCAAGCTTGAAGGGGAGACTTCAAAGAAGCCTAACTTCTTCGTTTTTTGGCCAAACGAGGTGCTGAAAAAGCCCAGCTAGGGGTTTTTAGATGCTCTGAAGCCATTGGAGCAGTCTTTTGGTCAATTTGAGCATTGTAAAACATGATTTTGAGCACTTTGAGCAATTAATAATAATGATCCATTGGAAGCTGGACCAGGAGATGTAGCCCAAGAGAGGGGTGAAATCCTTTATCAATTGTTGTGTTTTTGTGCTTATGTTCATTGATTATGCTGTTGTTTATTTGTATCTTGAATGAGTAATCCTTTAATTAATGTGTTGCAAAGTTGATCCATTTGCTTTTAACACATAAACTTTACTTGCAAATATTTTCAATATTTCAAGTCTTCTTCATTTTTAGATCAAGTTGGCATCAGAGCACTGGTTTTTGAAGACTTGATTGTTTGCAAGTGTTTTGTTTTCTGATGCTCACAAGTTTGAAACTCACAAGAGGAGAAGATCAACTTGTGGAGCCAAGTTCTCATCCTTCAAGGAGGAAGCATATACAATCACCACAAGTTTCAAGGAGGTATTCACCAAGTATGGCTCATGAAGAGAGTCATGAACGTGTTCCTGCAGAAGATGAAGATCTCAGAAAGGCTGTCATGGAAATAAGAGAGATGATGAATATCTTGATGGAAAGGAATGCATTGTTGCAAGTTGAAGGCTCCAACCCTTCAAAGCATAAGGGAAGCAGTGGTGACAAAACTCCAAATGGAAATGGAGGGAATGGTGGTTCTCCACCACCCTCTCCTCCATCTTCTTCTTCTTCTTCTTCTTCTACCAATTCAAGACCTCTTCCGAATACTACAAAGGGATATGGTAAAACTCCTTCGCAAATTCCTTCATTAAAGCTTGATATATAATTTGAATTGCCAATATACAATGGAGAAGTTAATGCTGAGAAGTTAGATAATTGGATACGTCAAATTGACGTATATTGTAGAATACAAAAAATTCAAGATGATGAAACCAAAATTCAGCTTGCTTCGTTAAGATTGGATAGTGCAGCACTTATTTGGTGGGAATCCAAGACTCAGGAGGACATGAAAAAGCATGGTAAAATTTTAATTTCTTCGAATGATTTTATTGTTGCAATTAAAAAACAATTTTATCCATTGGCATATAAGCAAAAGGCTACTATGGAATGGAAAAATGTTAGACAAGCTAAAGGACAGAGTGTGCAAAGCTTTACTCAAGAATTTAGGAGAAGAGCTTTGGTTTTGGGAGTAGATTTGTCTTCACAAGAAACTTTGCTCAAATACATTGGAGCTTTACATAGTTATTTGAGACATACTATACTCATGTTTAATCCTTCAAATATAGATGAAGTTTGTGTACAGGCTAATCATTTGGAAGCAAGAGGAAGGAACGACACTCATGAGGGTAACAAGAAGACTTTCAGCCATGGAGACAAAGGAAAGAAGAAGTTCAAGGGCAATGGAAGAAAGAATGTTGTTGTTAAGAAAGAGGGAGAAAAATTCACATGTA
>ML786350.1:31197-69442 GCA_009831015.1 Picea engelmannii | reverse complement strand
TTTAGAAAATCTCGTGAAGAGCATGTTAGACATGTGAAACAAGTTTTGGATGTTTTGAGAAAAGAACAATTGTTTTTGAAATTGTCCAAATGTGAATTTGGCAAAACTTCACTTATTTACTTAGGGCATATTGTTGGTGGAGGAGAATTAAAAATTGATCCCTCCAAGGTCAAAGTCATTTTGGAATGGTCCAGGCCTAGCAATGTGACAAAGGTAAGAAGTTTTTTGGGAGCAGCCCAATATTGGAGGAAGTTTATCGCTAACTTTTCTTCCATTGCAGCTCCATTACATGTTGTGACAAGTGTCAAGCAAGTTTTCCAATGGGGAGGCAAGTAACAAAAGTCTTTTGATACTTTGAAAGAAAAGATCAGTTCAGCGCCAGTTCTTGCACTTCCAAATTTAAGACAACCTTTTGAAATCCAAACAGATGCAAGCAATTATGCAATGGGAGCAGTTTTGCTAAAGTATGGTAAGCCCATTTGTTTTCATTCTGAGACTTTCAATGGTGTCGTGATTAATTATCCTACCTATGATAAGGAATTGTATGCATTGGTTCAAAGTGTAAAAAAATGGAAACATTATCTGTTGGGGAAAGAAATCATTATTCACACCGATCATCAACCACTGCAATAATTACAATCACAGACAAAGCTACAGCAAGCTAGGCACTTCAGATGGATGGGTTTTCTTCAACAGTTTCATTTGGTCATCAGGTATAAGAAGGGCATTTTTAACAAAGTCGTTGATATGATTTCAAGGCTTATTATTAGTGCTTCAGTTATTCTTAAGCATAGTCCTATCATGCATGAAATTTATGTTGAGCAATATGCTTTAGATACTGATTTCAAAGAAGTGTATGAAACATTGTGCCACTCTAACCATGTTGAAGAATTGGATTATCATGTGCATAATAATATCTTGTATCATCTTGGCAGGTTGTGTATTCCACAGGGGGAAAGAATCAACATTATAAGAGAAGTGCATTCTTCTCTTATTGGTGGTCATTTTGGTGTAGGCAAGACAGTGGCTAATTTGCAAAGATATTGCTACTGGCCTAAAATGAATGAAAGTGTTTCAAGATATGTTTGAGGATGTTCGGTGTGTGCCATAATGAAACCTAGCAATTGAAAGTTGGGTTTGTATACTCCACCTCCAGTTCCTTCTCGACCTTGGGAAAGTATTTCCATGGATTTTGTAGGTGGTTTACCTATGTCAAGACAAAATCATGATTATATTTATGTTGTGGTTGATCGATTTAGAAAAATGTGTATTTTGATGCCTTGTACTAATCAGGTTACAGCAGAAAAAATGGCACAGATGTTCTTTCAAAATGTTTGGGTGCATTTTGGATTGCCTAAGTCCATTATTTCTTATCGGGATTCTAGATTTGTTGGAAGTTTTTGGTCGAGTTTATGGGAACTCATGGACACCAAACTTAAAAAGAGCACAACTTTTCATCCATAAACAGATGGTCAGACAGAGGTGGTAAATCCTACAGTGGTGCATCTTCTTCGTGCTTATTGCAGCAAGCATCCTAAACTTTGGGATGAACATTTACACTACATTCAGCATGCGTACAATCAAGCTAAGCACTCTTCGACTCAAACGTCGCCATTTGAAGCATGTTTTGGCTATTTTCCCAAGTCTCCTTTAGATTTTATCTTTGGGAAGGATATTGTTGTCGATGGTCAATATGATATTGATAGGGCAGAAAAGTTCATTGAACAAATTCATTCGATACATCAAGTGGTGCAAGAGGAGTTGGAAAAGAGTCAGGCCAAGTACAAGATGAGACATGAAAAGCATCGTGTTGATCATAGTTTCCAGGTTGGAGATGAAGTTTGGCTTTACATCAGTAATGAGAGGCTTAAAGGAGAAGGTAAAAGGTTGAAACCGATTCGATATGGTCCTTTCAATATTATCGACAAGATTGGTAACAATGCTTTTCGTTTAGATTTGCCTCCTTATATGCAGATGTATGTAGTTGTTAATGTTGAGAATTTGAAATTGTATGAGCCTCCATTGATTGATGATCAAGGAGATCACGTTCCGATTCCTTCTATAGATTATTTTTCCCCAGAATATCTTATAGAACTGCATGAAGACACAATCCTTGACAGGAGAATGTGAACTTCAAAATGAGGAAATGTGGAGTATCTTCGAGTTGGCCTTAAAGGGACAAATCCAGGCAAAGCCAAGTGGATTAAGGTTGGAAGGGTGAGGGAACTGTACCCTCATCTTCACATAGACTGAAAATAGTCTTTTGGAGGTCCAAAATCTTCCCAATGGGGAGGTGTGATCAGTGGATCAAATTTTGCTCAAAAATTCAAAGTGCTCGTAATTGCTTCAAATCGGAGGAGAGCGTAGGCCTTGTCGTTGTGAACTAAACACAACTCATTTCATCTCAAACGGACATCGGGAGAGATAGATATCGCAATTTGTTCGGAATGTCAAATAGGCAAAAAAAAAGGACGCTGACTGTGCAGTCCGTATAGTCCGTATAGGATGACATGGAAGGGTTGTATGACCGTACGCTGATGTGGCATGTGATGATGTGGTAGATTCTGATTGGTAGACAGTTGGGATATGAGAGTTTGACACGTGTCCTTTTGGTGGCTAATGGTATGTTGACACGTGGCCCAATCCGTGCGTGCCACGTGTCACTTGTTGTTTGGTTTAAAAACTTTGTCATTGGCAGGAGTCGACCCCGCGACCTCCGAGCAGGGGAAATGACTTGGCAAGGAGTTGACAACCAGCGCGCCACCGTGTGTTTCTTATCATATGTATGGTATCAATTTTATTTCAATTTGAATATGGGTGTGGTTTGGGCCGCGACCAGGTCGGGGCTTAGCCCCAGCCCTTGGTTGTGCGCCATTACATATAACCCCAGCTTTATTACAAAGTGCACACGCGGTTTAAAATTTGGTTCAAACGGTTGTAAACCTACCCGCCATTTGTCATTACTCCATTTGTTTGGAAAACAGAGCCCTCTTTTGCACTAGCCTGAGGTCGGATGGTGACCATATGCCTGAGTGCTAGGTGGTTAGGCGCTGGTGCACCCATAACCATCCTACAATTCACACCGTTGGCGAGGTTGCACCCGATGCTGGGTTTTCATGCTTTAAATTTCATGTGTTCTAGGTTCATGAAACAAGGGTGTGTTTTGTAGACAACAACCTTGAAGGGGAGACTTCAAAGAAGCCTAACTTCTTCGTTTTTTGGCCAAACGAGGTGCCGAAAAATCCTAGCTAGGGGTTTTCGGATGCTCTAAAGCCATTGGAGTAGTCTGTTGGTCAATTTGAGCATTGTAAAGTACGTTTTTGAGCACTTTAAGAAATTAATAATAATGATCCATTGGAAGCTGGACCAGGAGATGTAGTCCAAGAGAGGGGTGAACTCCTTTATCAATTGCTGTGTTTTTGTGCTTATGTTCATTGATTATGCTACTGTTTATTTTTATATTGAATGAGTAATCCTTTAATTAATGTGTTGCAAAGTTGATCCATTTTCTTTTAACACATAAACTTTACTTGCAAATATTTTCAAGATTTCAAGTCTTCTTCATTTTTAGATCAGGGATCGAACCACTCCTTCTTAGGGTTTGTTAAACATACTCTGAGGGACTCATCCGAAGGATGAGCTTACATCAAAAAACATATGTTATCCTCATCAATATTCCGTAAAAATAAAGAGGTAATCGCCAGAAATGGTGGGGGTAAATTTGGGAAAAGGATATGTTTTCATCTTTGTATTGATTGGTAGTAAGTGTCGCTCTTGAACATGACACCCCCTATTCATCATTTGAAGCTGGTTTGGGAAATCCATTTGTCTCTGATTCGATTAATTACAAGGTCATTCCCTGTGTCGTCTTTGAGTCAATGCTGCCAAATCATTGGTCGTGTCATTCATATGTTCAAGAGAAGTCCATCTGAAACCTATATTGTGTCGTCCATCTGCAGTTATTCATTCTCTCTGTGTCGGCCTTCCCTGTGTTTAGTCCAATTCACATCATACTCTGTTTCACCATTAAAATCTGTTACTCATTTCATGTCATTGATGGGGGATATATCAAGGCCCTCCTGTGACGAGTTTTGTTCCGTCGACTTCAGCTCATTATCCGGAATCAAGACTTAGAAATTATTTGGTACCTTGGAGCTTGCATGCCTCAATGGCAAGTTTCCTCACTTTCTATAGTGGGTTTAGATCATTAACCCTTGATCGAAAGATTCCATCGGATGTTTGAATTCAACTCATTTATTTGCACTTGATGGATTGTACTATTACCTTGGGAGTCATTGACATCAATGGTGATTTCCCTCACACTTGTTAACGGTTTCATCAATGACCGGTAATCAAGTGGTTTATGCCATGTTCGACTTCAACACATGTAATCACATGGTTAGATTCGTACTTTGGGCGAAGAAATTGAAGACCCTGGATGTCATCTCTTTTGTCCAAGTTGCAATGGAGTATGTATAATTTGCAACACATAGATCCATTGTGTATGTTTCATGGCTATGTCGTCTAAATTTGAAATTTATCGCATAGATCCACAGTGTATTCCTGGTGGCTATGCTCTATTTTGATGGCGTGGATCCACATTGTATGATTGGTGGCCATGAACTATGTCTATAATGTCATCAGTCTATGATCTGAGTATGGGAATGCCTGCCTCAGAATTGGTATATATGATATTCTATAGATGCTTGGTTGTTCGCAGGTTTCCGATTAGATGTGCTCCTGGTTTCTGACACACACATGCAACTTACAAAGTCTTTCGGCTGTCACTGGTTCCAACCTTATACTTTGGGGGGCATTCTGTTACTCATGGTTTTTGTCATCATATGATGGCGTACTCAGGATCTTCATAAGAACCTTCTCCTGAGAAAAGTTACTTTCATCTCTTCCCAGAAAACTCATTTTTGAAGAAGGTTCGCAGGCTGCTAGTATATTTGGATGTGAGAATGCCTGATTCTCGCAGGCTGCCTTAAGCCAGGGTGTGAACTTCTCGCACTGTGTTGAACTACTAGGGTGTGAACTCTTCCTAAAGAAAGGAAAAAAATGAATTATTGATGCTTCTATAAGGGAATCTTCTAGAAGGATGGGTTGGCATTCGAATGGTTATCCTAGTACTGGATTCCCTGATATTTTGGGATCATTCTTATCCAAGTAACTAATTCATTATCTCCTATATATTGAGGGAATTCTCATGGAAAAGTTTAAGCAAGATTCATTGGAGAATTGGTGAAAGAATTGTGTGAAAGACTCATCATTGAACAGCAGCTTGGAGACTCTAGCAAGTCTATCAAGAGGATTTGATCTTCTTCATACAAGGATTGAGAAAGTGTGTGTGTCAGAGCCAAGAACCATTGAAAGGAAGTTTGCGACATCAAGGCTCAGGTTGTAATCTTTAATTTCCATTAATATGATACAGTGGCATGTCCCTTTCCCATAAAGCTATTTCCACTTTATTGTGTAATTCCTTGATCATACACATAGGTTAACTGTTGAATATATTGTGCAATCTTCACTTTGGTTGGTTTGTGTTGTCTTGGTCTAGACTTTACAAGAGAACTGGAGTGAAATGGGAGCAACAAAGACCCTAGGAAGCGATAATAAGGTATGTTACTTGTTTCTTCCTCCTAGTCAATTCAACAGTCAAAACTTAGGGAAAGAGTCATGTCCTGCCCTGTTTTGTTCTAGATCCAGGTGGATCTAGGGAGATCAGTTAGTGTCTGCACCTACCGATTAGTCTGATAATAGTGCCCCCACCCACCCCCCCTCAAACCACCCTGTGCGCTCAACGCAACGTAGCAGACAGTACAACTAGTCATGCGAATTAGATAACACATACCCAACAAAAGAGACTAGACTAATAACGACCAGATCTAGTATTGTGTTGAGATGTGCCTACTGATAACTTCTATGATGAGTATGTTATATGATTAATATAAATTTGTGAATGTCTATTGATCAATACTTCTGATATAATAGAAAGATAATGGAAATCAAATTTTAAAATTTCCTGGTTTATATTATTTCCTGTATCTCTGGAATGTTATTAGGTTGTTGTATGTTATGAATTACACTTATTTATCCTTTCTTGATGTTCTCTTATATTGGTGTATGATGTGTTAAAGGATCTTAACAGAATAATATATATTGCTTAAGAATGGTAACAATCTACATGTTTTACAGATCTATATAGCATTATTCTTACCCTTCCCTAAGTTCTTTTGTCGCATTTGCACTGCGGGTGAGACTTATTTCCTTTCAAAAAGATGAAAATGCTAGCGCACTACACTACATTGATACCATTTTGTTGGTAAACTAAAGAGGACCCTGGTCTAACAAATTTGCACCAACAATTACATTGCATTCACCATCAAAATAGTGAATATCATGATTTATCAAAACCACATGCTCGAAAATGTTGATTCAATGGAGAAGGTGGATGGTCACCAAGATCCACCTAGATCAATTGGATACTTATCAACATCCTCAATTTCTGTAGCCAAGAGATATTTGTCCAACAAAAATCTTATGTAGTTGAAAAATAATATGTTAGATCCTTTCAACCATATTCCTCATACAATTGTGAATCAAAATAATGTTAATCTAATGGAAAAATTAGAGAAAAGGGAATCTCCAAGGGAACAATATTTTTCTCCAAGTTTAAAGATAGATTCATGAGAAAAAAGATGAGAGAAATAACAACAACAGAGAATAGTTTTATGCAATATACTATGCAATACATGTTGCGTGCATCAGAGATAGTGAATCAATACTAGTTATTCAAATATTTAATATGGAGATACATCAATTTCCTTGATTGTGGGCTATGGTCCTTCCTATGTTGGTTTTACAAGTTTCATGGAATTCTCTAGTCTTAAAAGGGACAAAGTATATATTGGAAAGGTTCTATTGAATGAATATCATGCTTCCTTAATTGAACCAAAATCTCTACAGATCTTTTCTCATCGTTTATTTGAATATAAATTACCTAAACATTTCCTAACAAATTGGCAGATGAAAGTATTTTATAGCAAATTTGATCAGGATATAGAGGAGAAGTTGTTGTCATATTCCCTTATAAACATTCTAGAATAACTAATGATCCTAGTCATGACCCTTCAAATCCCTCATTTATTGTTGTTCTATCTAATAGCATAGGTCTCCCATCAGTTGTGAAGGAAGAGATTAAATGTAGTGAATCATCCTTCAAGCCTATGGAAATGGAAAATTGTCCTTCCTTGTAGATAAAGAGAACAATGTTCTCTCTTGGAGGAAACACTTTGAATAGTTTGAGGTTGATAGCAAAAGAGGTTCTCATAATATGTGCAAATGATATTGTGATAAAAAATTCAATAAACTTTTCAAATGGTTACAAGAATTCCATGTGGTAGTTTGGAAAATATATAATATCACCATGAGTGATGTGGCTAGATATGATTTCCAAGGTCAAGGAGGTAATCCTTGATAAGTAAAATTTAACACAAAAAATATTAGAGCTCAAACTCCTAGTGTTGAAATGCAACTTGTCAATATGAATAAGGAAATGCAATGGGATATATTTAGGGAGAAAATTGGAGGTTGACGAACTAACATTTTCACTTCTAATGGTATTTTGGATCAAGTAAATACAACAAATCATTCTACAAATTATATATGGTATATGATTGGTGTGTAGGGAATTCATCTAGGAAAAGTGGGACAGTTGGCAGATTACACTTCTGACAAATAGAGATAACCTCCAAATCTTCTTCAACTACTTTAACATAGTTTTCTATTTTGGGGATTTAGTTGCACAAATATAGGCAAGATATTATCATTCAAGAGAACATAAATGGGTAGCACTGAGTACTTTGAGGGGGTTGGAAAATTGTGTACCTAAAGGTTGGTCTTTCACAAGATCCCAATGGGCCATTTTTTTCTGTATATCAAGGATCTTACCGGAGGGTTCACTGCTCCTTTTGCAAAATTAGTAGTCTTCAACTTTTGTATTTCTCACAATTTTTCCACAATTATTTTCTCTCTATTTATTTATGTATCATTTGGGAAACTTCTCTTGTATTCATAGAAATAATAAGAGAAAGTTTTTGGTACATCCCACATACTATAATGTTTTCCCTATATGAGGTTCTAAACATTTCAATGCGGTCTCTAATATCTATTATCATCTATATTTTGTTAGGAATTCTTGTACAAGTTCAAAGTATGTTTAAGGATTTTTGAAACACAATTATAGTTAGTATATGATATTTATTGTCAATCCATTTTATGTGATGATATCCTTTCATTTCTTGGATATTTTTGAAGCTAACCTAAAGGCCATGATGAATTCGAAATGTTGGATTCATTTACCAATTCCCAACACATTACTCATCATATCAGTTGATGTTAAAGACCTCCATCCTCATTAGAAATTTTTTATATCTTTTTTTATTCTTTGAGTGCCAAGGATGCATCCTCATTGGAACTTAAGATATATTTTTATCTTTAATTTCCTATGTATCTTCCATATAAACCTTGTCTTTATGTTTCTACATGTGAGATAATGGTGTCCAATGGAAAGGACTTGGTATGAATAGTTAAATATGGTTACTTTAGTCCATCCCACATGTTCCTTCATCTTATTTACTTTTTATCATTAAAATTTGACATTTAAAGTTTATATGAGAGAGTTGTTTTTGAAGTGACAGTGAGAAATTAGTTTTGAAAATTTATGGGGGATACCCCATACAGTCCAAGAACCAACTTGAGGCCTAAAGTGAGGAGGTTATTTTCCTCTAGAGGGTGCCTTGGAAAAATTACCTAGCTGAGAACATATCAAGGAACAACAATGGCCTTCGTGTAGAGCTCCCTATCAATTTTTTGGGCTTGAGATAGAAGAGTTGAGGAAACAATTGTTTGGACTCGCTGACATTGACTACATCATTCCTTCTAGGTCCTCATATGGCACACTAGTCCTCTTCAAAAAGAAGGACATGCCAAAATTGAATATGTATTTGGACTACAGTGCATTGACCAAGAAGACCATCAAAGTCTAGTACCCCTCACCTTTGGTAGCATATTATTTTGAAAATTTTGGTAAATACAAGGCTTTCTCAAAGCTAGACTTGAGGCAAGGATACTACCAAGTAAGGATTGTGAAAGGAGGTGAGTTGATGATGGCATGTGTGAAAAGGTATGGTAGTTTTGAATTCCTTGTTATGCCTTTTGGGTTGTGTAACACTCTAGCTATCCTTTTCACTTTCATGAATGATGTTTTCAGACCATTCTTGGATGGTCAATGGTTGTATACCTTGATGAAATTGTTATGTTTAGTGAGAATAGGGAAGACCATGAGAATCATTTAATAGAAGTATTTAAGGCATTGAGGCATAATAAATTGTACTCGAAGAAGTCCAAGTGTGTCTTTAGGTAGTCTATAATTCCATTCTTGGGAAATTGGATTAGACAAGGATGCATCCACATGGATCCTATGAAGATAAGGGCAATTGATGATTGGGAGAAACTGAGAATAGTTCACAAGGTAAGGAGTTTCCTTGGCTTGGATAACTACTATTGAATTTTTTTTTAATGTTACTCTAATATTTCAAATCCACTTGGTGATTTGTTGAAGACAAAAATACCATGAAATTGGATGTAAACATTATAGGAAACATTCTACGAACTAAAATGTAGACTTGTGTTGACACTTGCGTTGAATATGCCAAGCTTTGAGCATTGATTTGAAGTATACATAGACAATTCATATTTTTCCATTGGAGGAGTTTTGTAATAGGAAGGTCATCTAGTGGAATGTGAGAGTGTAAATCTATAGGATCATGAACAAAGGTACCCTATTCATGAGAAAGAGATGACCACAATCATACATTACCTACAATCATGGAGGCACTATTTGTTAGGAAACCATTAGTTGTGAATATGGGAAATGTGGAAAAAAGTTACTTTTCCACCCAGCTGAAGTTGTAACCTAAGTTGGCATGGTGGAAAAACTTCTTGGTAGAGTTTGATATGATCATTGAGTATTGACTAGGAAAGTTGAATGAAAAAAGTGCCTTGAGTAGGAAGATGCAGTTTGTACCCTTTTAGGAGGTCAAGTTGCCAATACCTATGGGTAGAGAGGTGCATCTTTACATAGACTTGTAAGAGAAAATCAAAGAGGGATTGCACAAGGATCCCATAGTTTTGAACATCATGAAGCAAGTGAAGGGGGGAAAATCAAGGGATTTTTTTATGGATAGTGGATTTTTGTACTTTGATGATCACATCTATGTGCCCTAACTCATAG
The DNA here is from genome assembly GCA_009831015.1 of Picea engelmannii. Lineage (NCBI taxonomy): Eukaryota > Viridiplantae > Streptophyta > Pinopsida > Pinales > Pinaceae > Picea > Picea engelmannii. Next base: position 59,145 of record ML786350.1, on the reverse strand, counting down.
AACCTTCACAAGGAACTCTTGAGGGAGTGTCGTGATTTTATTTGGGTAGGATACCTAGGACAATGAAGGACAATGGAATTGTTGGAATGGGGTTACTACTGGGAACATGATCTAGGTGAATATCGGTGGCCACCCACCTTTTCCAGCTGGTTCAAAACAAATTTCTGGCAATTTTGGTAATTTACTATTTTTAGCAATTTTTCGGGTCCTGAGCTTCTGGAGCCGTTTTGAGGCCCTAAATGACGTTTTTTGGGGTATGTAGCTATCGAAAAAATTTCATCCTGATATTTTCATCAATGGTTGTATTCCTCGGTTAGATATTTCCAACGGGTTATCGTATGCCTAAAACAAATATCGTATGCAAAATTTACGACCCTGGGAAGTTGATGTACTGACTTACCCAAATGGGGCCCACATGACTTTTGGCGCTTCATCTCCTAGATTTAGGTTTTTGGATGTCTAGGGTTTTTGAAACTCCTGTTTATTGTAAAAAGTTCTTCAGAGCCTCATTGTAATCATATTCTTGTGAATGAGCACATCCATCACATCTCTTCTCAGACATAATCCGCCACCATTCCAACAAGCTTGTTTTTAGTTGCATTTTACAGTTTCAGCGTATTTCCTTGTTGAATAGAAAACCAGTTTTATTGTATCTCTGATATTTTTTGTTAAGAATTTGTTAATAATATGTAGTCATTTCATTCTGCTCATAAAATATGGATCAGTGGTATCAGAGTGGTCTCCTCCTTGTCATCTTAATGTATGTCCCCAATGAGGTCAAAGTACAAAGAATTGGGTCTCGAGCTTGTTTCTCTTGAAGACCAAAGCTCTTGCACGCCCAAGAGACCTCTCATGGCAGGATAAAAGAAATATGACGGGACAGGATATCCTTTCGAAATTTTTCTTGAGGAATCCCTCACGCAAAAAAAGGAACGAGATGATGGATAGTTTCGTGCAAATCCTTCGGCAGCTACCAACAGGCGATGCATATTATTCGAGCAAAGGCACCACCCCCTTCAATGTACAAATAAACTTCGATATTCCTATATTTGAAGGTCAGATAGACGAAGATGGTGTAGACAAGTGGTTGAATCTACTAGAAGGGTATTTTTCTATCCATAAATTTTCGAATAGAGAAAAGATTACTTTTGCGCTCCTCAAAGTCATTCCCCATGTCAAAGATTGGTAGGAAACTTTCTGTGAGAAAACAAAAATAGAGGAACCCTCGTTATTTATAGACATGACCACCTGCAAATCCTTCAGGGATGTTACTAAGGAAAAATACTACCATGTTGGAAGTTATGACAACTTGTATACCAAATGGACCACACTATGGTAAAAAAGAGACCAAGCAGTGCTAGAGTTCACAAATATCTTCCAGACCTTGTGCACCAAGATGGGTATCAAAGATTCATAGTGACATCTAGTGCTCAAGTATCGTGGTGCTCTGCATAGATACATCTAGACCGAAATGGAATTTTTGGACATCTCATCCTTGGGCGTGGCCTACCAATATGCCATCAAAATCGAGGAGAAGCTCAAACAAAAGACGCAACAATTTTGGCTCGAGAACCTCTCACAGTAAAATCCAGGAAAGGGTGGCCCCAACCCACAAAAAAAAGGACATATCAAAGATGGATAGTATCAGGACAACGATTCCAAGCCGTAATAAAAGAAGGACACTGGAAAGACAAAGAAACATATCGGGAAGTGGTGAGACTTCCATAAGAGCCCTTGGCATAAAACTGTTGACTGTCACTCAAAGTAGTCACTGGTGGCCGAAGTGAAAGCATCTAAATCAGATGCGGGTTCTGACTTTCATTCAGAACCAGAAAGGGAAGATGAATCGTTGACGTGGAACCTAGTGCCACTGTTTCTACCACCAAGCTCCAGCCTGATGAACTAGATAAGCCAGAAGAAGGAGAACACCTCTTCCATTCACATATGTGGGAAAAAGGCACCCCGCTACACTTCATCGTTTGATAGCGGTAGCCAGAAGAACCTCACCTTAGCAAAGGTTTTCAAGTGGCTAGCCTTGCCGACAATGTTGCACCCTCAACCCTACACCATTGGATGGCTCCACCAAGGAAGAGATCTTCGCATCATCCAATAGTTTCAACTATCGTACGACATCAATCCCTTCAAAGACGAGGTATTGTGTGATGTTTCTCCTCTCGAAGTTTGTGATGTTCTTTTGGGCCAACCATATTTATGGAAACGTCATGTTGTATATGATTCTAGGCCTCGTAGTGTTATTATTACTTTGAACAGGAAATTGTATAGGATACCCGAGGCAGTCCCACCTAGTGATATTTCCTTGATATCTGCCAAGCAATGCAGGAAGGTCATCTCTCAGAAGGGGAAGTTTGTTGTATTCCTAATTTTCTCTCGGAATGAGCGAAAGATCACAGCCACATCGAGGGTCTCTGGGACCGACCTCTACACATAGTAGAAGCAAGTATATAAGTTCATCGAAGAATACTTAGATATCTTCTCCTCACCTACCGAGAAACCTCTACATTGTCAGGTCAAGAACCCCATCGATATGACCCTCAATGCATCGCTTCCCAATGAGCCATTCTATCACCACTCTAAGTTAGAGAATGAGGAGATCAAGTGACAAATCCAAGAGCTACTCCACAAGGGGCAAATCCATCCCAGAGTATCACCTTGCGGGATCCCAATCGTGTTGGTACAAAATAAATATGGAACCTAGTGATTCTGCATTGATTATCAGGCCATGAATAAAATCACAGTCAAAATCTGGTACCCAATTCCCAAAATTGACGACCTCCTTGACCAACTCATGGGGACCATGTTATCACATAGTTTGTAGTCAAAGTAAGAGACGGATGAAAGGAGGACAAACTAGCATAACCTAGACTATCCCACCACTATCACCTCAATGGGAGAGCTCTTTTTGTTTAGGGAGGTAAGGCCTAGGGGAGACGTCCCCAGTGACCTGGAGTTTTGAGAAGGAAAAGGTTAAAAGACTAAGTGATAATTTCCCCCTCACAATTCACCATCGATCAAATAGTCCCGGCTAATCAGCCAATAAAGATGAATAATAACCAAAATGTGTACCTTCCTGAGACAAAGCAACAAAGAAAATATGCATATGCAAGATCACTTGCTTGGTTAGTAATTCATATAGTCATGGACTTCTGATATAAAGAAATTGATAAGAAATACTAATGAATAAATTCAATGATGTACAATGGCAATGATTATAATATGTCACCTCACAATAAATGGTAATGGCAATCGATGTAACAATATCAATATCAAGAAATAAAGCCTTAGCTTAATCATTCAATTGCTTTTAAAGACATAAATGTTGCAAATGTATAAAGATGAATCAATTAAATAATGACAACATTAGGGTTAGTATATATTAGTCTAAGCTAGGGTTAGAAGGGTTAGTAGTTGTTCAAGGTATTGGATTTTTGTTATGATCAAGGTTCTCAAAACAATGGAGGTCTTATATAAGTGGCTTATTAGGGAAAATGGAGTCAAAAAGGGCTACAAATTTTGAAGGACTGGAATGATAATGATATGGACAAAGATAAGAGGGTTAAATGTTGAGGTCTTGGTAAAGCAAGGCCTCAACAATGAAACCCTAGGGGAGGAAGGCTCACTAAGGTGTAGAAACCCTAGGCATTAGTGCTCTCTCCTCCTTCTTTAGATCAATGGAAAGATAAAAATCGGCTAGCTTGAGTAATGATTGTAGGGATGAAGACAAGAGAGATTGAAGATGAAGTGTTGCTAGGCAAGGCTTCATCTATCAAACCCTAGGGGAAAATGGCTCACCAAGGTGTAGAAACTCTCGGCCTTGATGTGTTTTCCTCCTTCTTAGCTCAATAACAAGAAAATAACAGCTAGGCTAGAATATATGGATAGAGTGTTGCTATGGAAAAGCTCTATCTTTACTTCAGGAAATCAAATGGCTCTTAATCCTGGTAGGAACATGAGACAAGGACCTTAGCATGTGCTTGTCACCTAGGGTTTTGATTCAGAAAATTATAATAATAAATGCAAGTAAATAGTACCGTAACCATTCAATCAAGAAGTGTTGCAGAAATTCACTTACATTAATCAAAAATTCCAATAGCCAAACCCTAGTTGCAAACCTTCCACCAAGAGAAATGACAAAAATGCCAAGAAAAGTATTCCTTCAATGAGTGTGCCCCAAAATTTCAGCCAAAACCCTAGAAGAGGGCACAAATTTCGGACCTCACCAAGTGGTGAGTGAAAGATGATGAAAAAATCAGAGTAAAAACCCTCAATATGTACCATACCAATGACCTTAATTAAAGTTTAGGTCATCAAAAGGTTGACAAGGCCAAAATACACAATAATATTGTCTTACATTAAATTGTCATAAATTAAACCCTAATCAAGAAAAATTAATACATCATGCACCTTCTAGGGTTAGATTATACCTTTCTAGGGAAAATCTACCCTCCTGGAGAAAAAAGTTAAGCCTCCTTGGTCTTCTCCAACCTGCCACATGTGCCAAAATGCCATGACTATCTTCCGAAAAGTCCATAAACATGGATGACACAAATGAGTCTCCTAGGTGATGTCCTGGGCCTTCCAAGGACAACGTTCCAATGAAGAAGGAACAACCCCCCTAGGTAAGGCTCTGTCAAAGTTCCTCTATGGAACATCCTCCTCTTCTTCGGTGCAAACCCCTATGTCCTATCTCTTCCCCCTGCTAGGGTCTCAACATCCATCTGGTGGGCTCGTCAACCCCATGGAGGTCTGAACTAATCATCTCCCCATGTGTACCTATCCAATGTGGTACCTGTTCATCGGGTATGATCCTGCACATCAACAGATACGCCCTCGATGGGCTCATAAGTCACAAGGATCATAGAAATTCCAAACACATCCAATCATCAACATTATTAAACATGTGCATAAAATCCCTTTTACCCCAGTCAAGTGCTCAAAGACATTATACAAATCTGCAATACAAGTTTGGAGGAGGTGATAGGGCGTCCTATTAGGCTAGGAAGAGATTAAATCCAAGTCATGTAAATGGGTGAGGTGGATAAGGGATGTCCTCACAAGGGGTGCAGTGAAAGCATGGAAATGCAAGGGTTGCATGTGGGTGATTTTGTAGAAGGGGAGTTGCACCTGTCCTGGATGAAAATGTTTCAAATCCCATTCATGCCTTTATTATTTATTATTTATTGCTTTTTCTTCAAAAAGATAATCAAGGGACACTGCCCTGGCATGGTGACCAGTGGTGGCAGTGTTACTCACAAGTATTTTCACAGAACTGAGAAGGTTGGCTCGTGATGAGACCCCCTTTCTCTTGGCCATGCAACCAAGAGACACTACCCTAGCATGTTAACCAACTGATAGTAGTGTCATACTTCTAGGTACCCATGGACCTAATAGGTTGGCTCGTGATGAGACCCCCCATCCTCTGACTAGGTCTTGTTTTATTATTTTTTTATGGGTCCTTCTTGTTTCTTGCTGAGAAGCTCTTTATTTGTTTCTCAGGGATCCCTAGATGAAGCATCTTGAGGTTTTATTCTTAGGCTTTTATCTTTTTCCATATTGATTTTACCTTCTGGGCCTTTAGCCCCTTCTTCGCACAAGGCAATGTGTAACCCTTAAATGATTGGCCAACCCAATGCCCATACAAATGTAATGGGATGGATGAGAGGGAAGAAAGATGAAAAAGTGGTAATATGATGGGAGTGGACAATGACTTTTCATAAATCCCCCTAGTAGCAACTCATAACCTATGGGCACAGGCTTAGTAGGGCATCCTATCATCCCCCCCAGACATGGTCAAGTGGATAATTATAAGACCCAACCATTTGTTAGAAACAAAAGGAATTAAATTCACATATTCAAAGGTTTTGAGGATCAGAGTGACACATACCATGATACCCAGATTCATTACCTCATGGAGCAAGAACTGTCTCTAGTGAAGGACCAAGCTAAAGGTGATGGATGTTGTTGTTGCTGACAAAGTGGAGGAGTTGAAAGGGAGAAAATATGTGCTCTCCAGGGCCATGCTCAAGTAAATATGGCTCTTGTTACTCCATGTCTAGGACCTGTGGGCCTTGAGACATGATCTCCTAGTTATCCATAAAAGTGGGGGATAACATCTGGCTCCAACTCGGGGACATGTGCTCACCGTAGAGTGCATGAGAACTTCAACATCTCTAGCATAACCTGTAACCTGATTGATCTCAATAGAAACTATTTGTAATCATTTGGGGTGGTGATATCACCCCATTTCATATATATATAAGACTAAAATGGAAATCATATGTACAAGTGTGAAAGAAAACTACTCTAGTATGCAATGCAATGGTATATACAATGAATGAAAATTTATACCTACTTACCTACACTTACCTATGAATTCAGGTCCCCCCACCTTGATGGGATTTGAGGAGGTTCCCGCTAACTCGTAATGGGTGCCTTCTTCCTTCTAAAGTGGACAAGTAGTAAGAGTCATCAACTGATTTTCTTCCAACTTTGAAAGGTCCAAGCCAAAACTGAGTACTTCCTTTGACATTAGTAGGCTTCCCTTTGTTAGTATCCCACATCCATACTACGTCCCCTTCCATGTACTCTCTGATTTTGAATTTGGTTATTCCCTGAACAACCCTGGTGTATTGTGCAGAGGGAGGAGGGTGGGATTATGTTGTAAAGACTTCCTGCTGGGAAGGTCATATCAGTATGTCATTTTATCCTATTTTCAACAACTTTACAGTCCCAAATTCCTTATCTTTATATTTTTCTAGGAGTTGTTGGTATTCTTATTTCTTGGTCCATTGAATCTGATCTAATTCTTCCTCTGTTGCAAAAGTCATATCATTTGGAGAAAAATCAGGAATACTTTCCATGATTTTCTCATGTGCTTTGTCATTTTTCACGGGGTAACTAGTTTCTTGCACATGGGTTCTGGTCACTGGAACATTTGGGAGACGGCCTATTGTTCCATTTTTCAAAGGCATTTTCACATAAGTGAGGTCCATATCAAGGGTACCACCTAGAATGGAGGAAAACTTTCTAGATAATAACATCCCCCACACATCTGGGACGTCTACTATCACTATGTCAATGTGGATTACTTTCTCAGGGTATTCTTTAAGGAAAACTTGCACATTTTCAATTACCCCATGCATGGGTATGGATTTATACTCGAAGCCACACACATTTCTGTAGATTTGTGTGACTTTCAAGCCCAATTGTTGCATGACCTTGAGAGACATCATGTTGGCACCAACCCCTGAATCCAACATGCAATTGTTGAGGCTCTTATTATTCATTAGCAAGGTCATGAAAAAGGGTGGGTGTTCATCATACTGGACCCTAAAGTGATTAGCTTGTAACATAATATGAGGGTTACCATAGGTCCATATGATCCTTTGAAGAAATTATCAAATCTTTCTTTAATAGATGGTACCTTAATGACTTCTCTTAGAGGGATGGTGACATGTATCTTTGATAGTGCCCCTTCGAAGTCAAAGTTCAAGTCTAGCCTTTAGGTTTTGGGTGTTTTAGGAGGAAGAATGTTCGAGGGTGAAGGATTTCTTTGATTTATTGAAGGAATGGTAAGGGTAGGTTGGTTTAGCTTATTTTTTCTATATACCTAAAATTCTCATTTCACCAACTTCTCCTTTGATTTTGGGTCCAAGTTGTTTATTATTTCCATTCTAGCCTTCCTAGCTGCCTCTTTCATGCGTTCTCGGTGTTTTTCAAGAGTGATGTTGAGGTAAATATGGGGGGCTTCTATAACATGTCCTACATTTTTTATTTGGTCACGGGGTTTGTTAGTCCCAAAAACATCTTCTTCCCATTTGACGGAACCAACTCCTCTCTATCTCAAACAGTCATATCCTTGTGTAGAACAATAATCATCATAGTATTTAGAGATGTCAGAGGCATCACCAGGACAATCACCCCAATTTGTATCTCTTTCTTTCTCTAGAAGTATGTGGTGGGGTTCCATCAAGGAACTATTACTTACGCATGTTTCTTGCAAAAGTAACAACTCCTCATCACCTAGTGCAATATTGTTTTCGTGGCTGTTGGAAATACTTTGGTCGCCCTTTCGCTTAGTCCATGTTATCTTAGTAATATTATCTTCTTATGTCAAGGGAAGAGTGGGCCAACCTTTGAATAAGCATGTATCTATAGGGTTAAAGTCACTAGGTCTATGATCATTTGTTAGCGAGGAAGAGGGTGTTTTCTCATTTTTCTCAAAATAATCAATTTGTAACAGTGTGGAAGATCCTTCGAACGATAGTTGGTCATATGGGTTTTTCTTTTTCATAGAAGGAATTTTCAACATTTCACAAATCCCTTTAATCCTTTGCAATACACAGGCCATACAAGTTCTTAGGTTGGTGCTATTATTGGTAGGTTTTGGGAAACGTTGGGTTTGATTGCTAGTATGAACCTGGGGATCTTCAGACTTCATTCCTAAGTCCTCATTTGTTTGGCCAAAGTATTCAAACCCAGGCTCACTCATATCTCGAATTTCTTGGATTTGACTTGGTATGGTCAAGGTGAATATGGAATCTTCAAAATTAGGTTTCTCATGAGTATCCATACTTAAACCCTCGGATGGTTCATGTTGTCTTGAAAATTTTAAGGCATCTTTTATGTTTGAGAAACACGTGCTCCATTTCTTATGGAAGGCATTGTTTTCCAACTCTAGAGTCTCTAGGAGGTCATTTTCTGGCCCTTCCATGCTTTCCTTATTTACTCACTATATGTCATCATTGTTCACAAGGTTGACCTAATGGGTGAGGATGCTAAACTTGAGATTCTCTTCAATTTGGCAGGAAGCATCTTTAGATTCTTATAGGTTTGTAGGGAAACAATTCTTGAGGGTGAGTTGTAAAGTCCCTTCAAAAGAGTTTAGGTAATGTTGGAGAATCATGCTCTTGGGTAGGAAATTGGGCTCAAGTTTGTGAATGAGAGTATTGAACCTATCATTGAATCCCCTAACGTCTTCATCTATTTGTTTGCAGGCTTAGAGGAATTGAGAGTATAGGGAATCCATTCTTTCCTTTTCAAACCAACTGTTATTAAAGTTTTGTTCAAGATCTTCAGGGGTTTTGATGCTCCCCTTTGGGAGAGTTTTAATCCATTTTCTGGCACTTCTGGTGAGTGAGCTCACAAAGAACCTTGTAAATACATCAGGGTGTTCCTGTCCAAATTGGTGAAATTAAAACCCTTCACAAAACTTGGTCCAATTAGAGTTACCACATGATCCCTTTTCTCCTGAAAACCTAGGTATCCAGGAGTCAACCTTATTGGGTAGATCATGTAATCCCCCTTGGGTGTTAGCTAAGTCCAAAGAGCCAAAGAGTTCTTTGTGAGACCATTTTGGAGAACTCACGGGGATGACAGAATTTGTAGAGTCCATAGTAGTAGATGGAGGTATGTACTAACACCCACTATTGGTAGCAGGCCGAAATGGGAAAGAAGGCATGCATGAAGAAGAATGACAGTTGGAAGAGCAATCATGGGAAAGAAAGTGTGCAGGAGGAAAGAGATAACTCCAAAGAAGCATAGCATGTGTGCATGCAAGAAGGAGGTGACAGCTGGAAGGAAGCAGCGAATGCATGTGGAGAAGGAAGACCTAACGACAATAGAGTTATGGTTTCTGTAAGATTTTTTTTGTAAATGGCTGAAGAGCCTAATAGATATAAATATGGATACACAGGTATCTAAAAGAGGTTCAGAGAGATTTTTTGAAGGATGAGCTTCACTACTGTTGTAGAGTTGAGCTCATTTTTATATAGCATATGATAAGAGAAATATATTTGTAATAAAGTGAGCCAACCGAAAGGAAGAGGGTATATCTTGAGAATTAGATCACAGGCTAAGGAGCCTGGTGTGATCTAGTTCACCTCATAGAGATCTTACCAATCTAAGGAGAGTTGTAAGCGCGAGGTGCGAGAATTGCATAACTACCATAATAAGATAGACAAGAGCCAAATATTTGTGAACGTAGCCCCAGGAGGGGGTGAACCACGGTAATACCTATGTAATGTGATGAATGCATGCATATCTTTGTCTACTTTTGTTAGTTAAATGTTGAATGCAGTAAAAGAATGAGTTATTATGCTATTTAGTTAATTGTTGATGCATATAAAGAAAGAATATCCCGAAGGTCAGAAAAGTAAGGGAAATAACAATAATTTGTAATACAAATCATAAGTAATGGACTAGAATGTGGATCCTCCATATCATACTCAATCCTAGGCTGTAAACACCTGAGTTTTACAACCACCCATTTAAAGCTTTCTTGGGTGAGACTGTGCAGCGCATTCTGTGTGTTGTGCTTCCTTTTGGTTCACCATAAGGGCCGATAGTTTTAGGCTTTGATGGTACCTTGAAAGATACGAACCCCGGGTCAGTAGCGTAGATTTGTTCACTATTTTAAAACCAACAAATGGTTCCATTGTCGTTGTAAGAGGAACAAGAAAGGACTGAGTAGATGAGATAGATTACATGAGGAAACAAATAAGTGAAACTAGAAGACCATTGAGCCACTAGAAGGGAATTTTGAGACCGTGGAACCCCACGAAAGCAGAAATTGAAGGCTGGTTGATAACTAAAGAGCTAGAGTTCTCCCAAAAAGATAATAGAAACCCTAGCCTGACGCCTCACAAATATATGGATAAATACGTGTTTATGGGTTTACACGAAGACTTTTTCTATGATTTTCCTCACCTATTGTAGGAGTGGATACTAAGGTTGAAAGATAATCACACGACGAACCGGATCTGACAACTAGATTGGACCCTAATATAATAGGTGAAAAACAAATTCACCCCTGTAGTCAATTTTTGGCTTGATAGTATTGTGGTAGGCTTCATCACAGAGTTTGCAGTTGACACAGTGAAGTCATGCAGCGCAACAGAGAAGGAATTTATACACGGACCTCGTGGAAGGTACATTCGATCACTATATACTTCGATTAAAATTTTTTTGTATAACAAAGGTGTAATGATAATGGAAGAAAACAACTAAAATTCCTTGCATGCATGGGGGAAGGGGGGAAGCATTGACAAAATGAAGGATAAATGGCCAAAGGTGAGGATAAAGGAAAGAAGGAGGAGGAATTCTTAGACCCGATCTTGATGGATGACAACCATCTTAAGTGGATCTTGGCATCACCTGGAATAACACATAGCGGAGTACCCTATCAATATAAGGTGAATACAAAGAAATGATTCGTAGACATGAGGAAGGGATTGGCAAGCGATGAATAAGAGGTAGAGGATCTCCAAGCCGTGGAGCAGATTAAGGAAATCCTGTGTGCAACCTATGAGAGGAAAACAAGAGGCCCGAGAATAGGAGGAGAAGATAGCCATCCTTTCCATATTAATGTCAATGTGGAACCCATAAACCCATGTGTGACTAATACACCAAAGAGAACACCACCGTTTAGACAACCGAATTTTGGAGGAATTTCAATAGCGAGAAGCACATCTACCACAGGAGAAACAACTGGAGGAGCCAATTCAGGCAGTACTAGTCGAGTATCTACACCGCACAGTGGAGGTAGCAATTTAGTATTTAGAATGGCAGGACATGACCCCATGATTAGATTACCAGAATTCCAAGGAGAAGTAGCAGAAGACCCAAAGAAGCATTTGTTCATTTGTGCAAAGATCTAGGAGGAAAAAACAGATCACGGATGAAGATACCAAACTTGCGCAGCTAGTGATCACATTGAGACACCGCGCACTAGACTTGTACATGAGTCTAGACATGAACAATGCTCTTGGGATGATGTGGACACTAGCAGACATTAAGAAGCTACTGATTAATGAGTTCCAGAATCCAAGCTCAGAGGACCAGTACATGAACAAAATGATCAAGATCAGACAGAAACCAGGAGAGTCTGTATGGAAGATTGACCAAATATTCAAACGACTGAAGGGGAAGTTAAAATACCTTATGACCGAGATGCAACACTGACATCTATTTTTCAACTCACTACTCCCACACCTAAAATACCCCTTATGATAGTAGAAGTTTCAGACGTAGGCCGAGCCACTACAGGCAACCTTGCAGCTGGAAGAGAACCAATACTAGCAAACGGACCCGACTATTGAAGAATTGAAGGAGGATTTGAAGAACCTGACATTTCAGCTGAATCAAAACAAGAACAAGGGCAAATGGGAAGTCATTTGGTGCACCACATGCAAAACAGAAGGACACCACAAGAATGAATGTCCAACATTCACACAGTATATGGAAACAGGCATACCAATCCCACTCCCACATTGAGGATTATGGTGTGAAATATGCAAGAAACTGGGTCACAACCCTTATCACTGCACGATGCTGCATAAGTAATAGACATCTTTGAAGAATTCATATTGCAATTTTGTAAATCTGTAGGCCACGATGACAAAGATTGCGGAACTATGGAGCTAATGTGGGAGAGAACATCAGACGCCTACAGGGTACAAGCTAAAATGATGACTGGGCAAGAAGCGCCACAATTCAATCAAGCCCCAACTCCATACAATACTATGCAATAGTAGTACAACACTTTACAACAAACATACAACAATACACAGCCATAGTACAACCTGGTGGAACCCCAGTATAATACCGCATAGTACAACCAGGCACCACCATACAACATGTCGAGAGGGGATATAGTAGGATATCGAGGAGGAGGATGAGACAGAGGAGGCTTTGGACGTGGTAGAGGACCAGTCAGATTTCATAATTGTCAGCAACCAGGACATTATGCACGAGAATGCCCACTACCACCAGTAACTTGTATGTATTGTCTTGCATTGGATCACGAGACAGAGGAGTGCCTGACACTACTAGTAAAGATTCAGGAAAAAAGGAACCAGAACAACCAGAATGTTCAATGGATTTTAGCCGAAGCAAGGGAGGATGGATGAAATATCAACATATTCACCTGTCGAGGAACGAAGACAGGAAATGACACAGCCCGACAAGAACCTGCACAAAACCAGTGGGTAAGGAAGAACACCGAACTAAGGAAGCAGTTCAACGCACCCAAATAAAAAGAGACTTTTAAGGAAGCCAGACAAGAATTTCAGAAGAAGGACACAGCGTTGACTTCCACTATGCAACTAGCCCACAAAGACCCATAATACAAAATTCCACCATCATTGGATCATACCAAAGCAATGCCACTCAAGGGACAAGTAAGTACTATCAAAGACTTTTTGTAGTCATGCATCAAAATATTAAGTGATCCTTCATCTATGAAAATATTGCAAAACATCTTAGAGAAATGTAGCAACGAGATAGAACAACAACTAGAACCAAAAATTGTCAATCACCTACACACAAAGAGAAGAACAAGTAGGGAATTCAAATTGAATGCCAACATTGGGGATTTCAATATGGGATATATCATATTGGACCTAGGTTCCGAAGTGAATATACTACCCAAGAAAAACCTGGAAATGCATGGGAGAACCAACCTTGGGATATTCAAATGTCCAATTAAAACTAGCAAACCAACACAGGGTCCTACCAATTAGGAGACTGAAGGGCATAATGGTAGATCTTGATGGTGTGTGCACCAAAGAATATTTTGAAGTCATAGAAATAGTAGATGGCACAACACCATACCCGACACTACTCGGTCTGGACTGGGAATTTGACAACCAGACCATAATTAATTTGAAGACAAGAAAAATGACATTTAAATCCATAGATTATAGGGTTATAGCACCACTAGATCCATTAGAAGGGGAAAGGTTCGTAGAACCCACTTGCCTAGACTTAGAGGAAATTGACCAATTGTACAGAACAACTATGCATGAGGAATATTATGTAAACCCAACTATAGACGGGGTACTCAGTTGGTGCAGTATTACTTCATGCATTATGGATTCAGACATCGGGTTAGAAAACTGCCAGCAGATACTACATGAAGTATCCACGAGAAGATGTGCAAGAATAGACTACACAGTATGATGGATAGGATTAGAAATTGCAGAACCACCCAGTTTCCATGGACTTAATAATTTGGAAACATTATTGACACAATATGAAGATGAAGTATTAGAGAAATAGAGGCTACTAGCGCTGGACTTAGCACTCAATTCCACACCCACCAGATGGTGGGGCACACACAAGGAGACCATCACAAACTGGTACCAATGTAAGAGGCTACTGCACATAAGGTTCGACACAGAATAGAAAAGCAACAAACAATAGAGATATGAAGGGTTAGGGACACCAACGAAACACTTGATGGAGTGTGAAATGTTGTGGAAATTGACTCCACCGAAGGAATGGCCTCACCACTTTATTCATACATTAGAAGTCATACGAGCGAACTGGTATATAGATTAGGAACTACATAAAGGAACTACAACATGGGCAACATTGCAGCAGAAATTTACCACCACTTTCTCATTCGAGCATGAGAACCCCAACATAGACACATCTTTGAAACAAATCAGAGGAGTCATATTCATTGAGGATCCAGATGTAGAACTTATTATCGAAGAGCAACAACGAAATAAACTAACAGTTAAGGAAATACTGTCATGTTACCAGGTATAGGAGGACATACCGGACGAAGAGGACCCGTGCGACATTCATATTGTAGAAGTAGAAGGTGAAAGAGATGTGAAGGGAAAACAAATAGAATCTGAAGTTATTTCCGCGCCAATCAAGGTAAAAAAAGTTAACATCGGTACAACGAAACATCCCAAAATGGCTAGCATTGGAGACTACTAGGATGAGCCAACAGTAGAAATAATTACATAATTGTTGTGCAAATACAACGACTTATTTCCTACAACATTTACAAATATGAAAGGTATAGCAAGCGAACTGGGAGAAATGAAAATACCTCTTAGACCCGAAGCAAGACCAATCAGCCAGTGACAATATAGACTGAATCCTATATATAAACCGAAGGTTAAAGAGGAGATTGATCGAATGCTTGAAGCTGACATAATCGAACTAGTCGAGGAATCAGAATGGATAAGCCCAATGGTTGTATAGGAAAAGAAACAAGGAAGAGGGATCATGATATGCGTCGATTTGAGGAATTTGAACGATGCATGCCTACACAACCCATTCCCTACACCATTCACGTATGAAGTGCTAGAGAATGTGGGGGGACATGAAGCGTACTCATTCACCGATGGATTCTCAGGTTACCATCAGATTAAGATAGCATAAGAGGATAGATACAAGACCACATTCACGATGGAATGGGGATCTTACCAATATACAATCATTCCCTTTGGACTGAAGAATTCACCAACAATCTTCTCTAGAGTGGTTATCGCATCATTTAAATAATTCATCCACCAGTTTCTCAAAGTATATCTGGATGACTGGACAGTCTATAGTCTATTGAAAAACCATGTGGAAGTCTTACGCTTGATGCTAGAGTGACGCGTACAGTGTCAAATATCACTGAACATAAAGAAATGTATATTTGGAA
Source organism: Picea engelmannii (assembly GCA_009831015.1). Lineage (NCBI taxonomy): Eukaryota > Viridiplantae > Streptophyta > Pinopsida > Pinales > Pinaceae > Picea > Picea engelmannii. Next base: position 43,679 of record ML786350.1, on the reverse strand, counting down.
CACTGTTTGGGGTACTATTGGTCCATATAGTATGCAAACAAGGGCTATTGGTCGATTCATCCAAGATCATCATCATCGTTAATTTACCAACATCGAAAACAATCCATCAGCTATGAGCAAAGTTAGGACACACAGGATACTATTGGAAATTTATCAAAGGATATGCGCAGATCACAACACCAATGGAAAAAATTCTAAGGAAGGATACAAAGTACCAATGGAATGATGAGTGTCAACACAGTCTGGATACCCTGAAGGAAAAGATGGTCACTGCACCGATATTAGTATTTTTGGACTGGGGAAAGGCATTCGATGTGCATATATATGCATCAACGATAGCACTGGGAGCTATCTTAGCGCAGTCAGGAACAAGAGACTTGGATCACCCGATAGAATTTGCAGACAAAAATCTATCTGAATCAGAATAGAACTATAACACAACGGAAAGAGAAGGCTTAGCTATGGTTTACGCACTTCATAAGTTTAGACACTACATATTTGGAAAATATTTTAAGATGTTTACAGATCACTGAGCCCTAAAATACCTAGTCAAAAAACTAGTGTTGGGGGGGAGAATCTGTCGATCGTTTCTGTTATTTCAGGAATTTGACTTCGAAGTAATCATCAAACCAGGAAAAATAAATGCAATCCCTGACCACCTATCACGGGTCACAAATGGAGAAAAACCCACAAGCTTAGAAGACAACTTTTCGGATGTACAACTATTCTCAGTACAGATTGTTGATCAATGATAACTACTTCATAGAGATCATCTAGTACTCTAGCATAGGTACCGTACCGCAAGAGTATACCACTGCGCAGAAGAAGAACCTGGTAGTTCGCGCAGCCGACTATCAACTGATTGTAGGACATCTATATAAAATGGGCACAGATAGCATTTTACGAAGGTACGTGCTGGAGCAAGAACGACCAAGGATTTTAGCAGAAGCCCATGAGGGACTGGTAGGAGGACATTATGCAGGAAAATATACCACAAAAAGGGTACTCCACGTAGGACTATGGTGGCCAACGATCCATAGGGACTCGAAAGAATACTGTCAAGGATGTGATGTCTGTCAAAGGGTAGGCAAACCCAACAGAAGGGATGAGATGCCATTATGACCGCAAGTGACAATACAAGCATTTGATAAATGGGAAATAGACTTTGTGGGACCTATTAAACCACCAACCAAAAGAACAGGGAAAAAATACATCATCACCGCGATGGAATACCTAACACGATGGGAGGAAGCCGGACAAGTAAAGGGTTGTAGTGCAGAGACCGTTGCACATTTTTTATTCGAACAAATAATTACTGGGTTTGGGTATCGAAGAGTTCTGATGAGAAATCAAGGCACGCATTTCATAAATAGAACCATCCACACAATGCTCAAAGAATTCAAAGTTCACCTCCAGAAAGTCACATCGTATCACCCATAGGAGAATGACATAGTAGAAGCCTTCAACAAAGTTTTAGAGAACGCATTGACAAAGATTTGTAACATCAATAGAGACGAATGGGACCTCAAAGTACCAACATTATTATGGGTGTATAGCATGACATGTAATAATTTGATAGGTCACACACCATTCAATCTCATCTATGGCCAAGAAGCAGTAGTGCCATTGGAATTTTTAGTACCCATCTTACGCATAGCCACTATCACACAAATGACAGAACGCGACGCGACACATGAAAGATTGAATCAGTTGTTAGCAATGGAGGAAGACTGAATCCTGGCAGGATTCCATCAACAAGTGCAGAAGGCCAGAGACAAAGCATGGAATGATCGACACATTAAGAAGAATAATTTCATGGAAGGAGATCTAGTATTTCTCTATGAAAACAAATCGTTTCATCACCCATGAAAGATGAGAATGCATTGGTTAGGAACATACGAGGTCAAATATTTAACAGACGATGGAGTTGTATAGTTAAGAGATATATAAGGCATAGAACTCCGAGGAATGATCAAAGGGATCCGACTGAAGCTGTACAAGGACAATCGACCACCCACCACGCAGTAAAAGAAAAATAAAATAAAAAATGAAAAGCCATGAAAAATCCACAGGATGCTCGAAACATGAATGTTGTAAAGGCAAGAGCAATGGTTACGTGCCTAACACAAATGAGAGGGAAACGAAAATTCAACAAAAGAAGGATGACAGGACAACACACATCGGAATTAAGGCATGGCAAGGACTGATGGAACGTCACATTAAATACGCCAACCGGAAACAACCAAAGAAGCGTAGTGGAAAGTACGAAACTTCCGCACATGCATTGAATCCATAGTTATGGTGCATTAATCACATCATGGAGGAAGCATCTTTGATAAACTTCATGACAAACCCATACAACACGAAAGCAACTTGTCTATTTGTGAAAGAAGAACACAGAGAGAGCAACAACAACTCAAACGAACAGAGCGAGACCACAGTCCTCTATAGAGAGTAGACGTTCGACACTCACAACTATGGCACTACCTAAGTTCACTGAACCAGGCTCAACTGCCCATCCAACCAAAGTTCAAACTAGGTCACGAAGACTGCTAGAAGAAAATGAGCGGCAACAACCGAAGATCATCGATATCAATGAGATACCATCCCCAGAGATACCAATGGTGAGACCTACACCGATACTGGAAGAGATTCATCAGCCAAAACTAGAGGAAATAAAAGAGGATACGCAAGAAGAACCATAGGATCCTCCAAATGAAGAAGCAGAACCCCAACAAGAAGTGCAACCAGAAAGCACCAAACCAGCCATGGAAGGTAACGCCACAACATAGAGTCAAGGATCAAAAGGGAAATCCAATGAGTCTCAGGTACCCAACCTTGGCCAATAGATAGAAGAGACCACGAGAACTACCTTGGCTTGGCCAGAATGGCTTACAAGGTAGAAAACAAGAATTTTCAGAACTTCGTACTAACCGCCACAACAGGAAGACAAAATTTTGATACCTAGCTCACCTTGTAAGAAACCGGCAGTAGAAATTGTGCTACCATGCATACCAGAGGGAGTACAGGTAGAGTCGCAGTTACTGGGTCACATTGGGAAGCTCAAGTATTCCAACCATGATGTCTCATACGACACTGAGTACCCAAAACTCGCACCCAGAGTGTTTATGCAAAACATAGTGGTCAACCAACTTGGAGAAACAATCGGCCAACCACATCAGTGGGCAGTTGGACTAGACCGAACTGGCATTTTAGGACTGCTACAACTCCCACACTTTGGCAAAGGCCAATATGCGACAACATGCATCAAGTAGATGTTATCAGTTATGCATGGAGGGGATATATGGTTGGACAGACCCATCCCCATAACAGTGGACCTTATCATGTAGAGAACGAGACTACCCAGTCGAGGTATGGATCCCACACTGATTCTGGATGATAAGTCCAAGAAAAAAGCGTTAGCAGAGGAAATGAAGAAAAACTACGGCACAATGAGGGGGAAAATAGGTATTATAATCAAATGGATCAATAACCCAACAACACGATTAGGTGCAAAGATATTATCCTGTAAATTGCTAAGAAAATGCCGCAAAGATGAAGTACCAGTAGGGGTCATCGCAATTGCATCTCAGTGCGCAGAAGGCACCTTTGTGAGATAGGCACCTTATCTGCTAAACTTATTCCAAGTGTACTATAGGGATTCACAGGAACTTGGCACATAATTCCATTACTCATGGTTGATCACCCTTATGGCCTTCATGGGATGGCGGGAACCAGAATATGTAGTTTTTGCTACGAGACCATAGCCCGAGGGAGAAAGATATCAAGTACTGATATCGGGGCCACAGACCAGACATAAGAGGGACAATGGAATAATATTTGAAGCATACCTACGGGACATCTAGGAAGCTATTAACCGGTCATGGAGAATAACACCAGAAGCTATCGCGCGATATGGGCACATCGCTAATTTCTGGGCAACACGACAAGCTATGTGGATACAACCAAGGAAGGATCCCAATAAATAGTGGCTACTGATGTGATACTGTATCACAGAAGGTGATATATACATGGTCATCAGTGAATGGCCTGCTAAATCGAAGATCCCATACATTCCCCAGGAAGTACTGAAAGGACCCATAGAAGGAGAGGCAACGCAGGTAGAAACATAGCCTCCGAAAAAACTAGTGCCAAAGAAACCAAGGACGGGCCAAAATAAACTACCTCAAGCAAGCGAAGGGTCAAAGCAGACAGGAACCCATAAGGGGCAGAAAGAGACCAACAAATATCCAAAACAAGCCAAGGGAATGCAAGAGACCGCCCCAAACCCCATCGCACAGGAGACCGGGGGAAATAAGAGACCGACCGAACAGGCCACAGGCATGTGCAAGAAATCAAAGGCACAATGAGTGTAAAAATACCTGACGATCATGGAGGATGATGGAGAAATGATAACCAGAATGGTCCAAGATTGTCTAGCAGAAGACTTCAACCACGCAGCACATCACAGGGATAATATATAGAAAGAGCTAGCAGAAATAGGATAGTTCCTCAGGACACTCAAAAAATCCCAGAGAGAAAGTAGCAGTAGAGGCATAGAGCAGTCGACAACACAAACCAATGAAAGAGTGGAGGCTGAAGAACAAGACCCAACCCTCCCAATACCATGCGTAAACGCAACGATCCACATACAAACTAAGCATGCTGAGAATGGATGAAATAGTGGGACAAACACCACTAAAGGATTTGGACCACATTCAATTGGTCTTGACATGAATTCCATCAAGGGAACTACACCAATTGCAAGTTAGCGTCGACCACAAGATACAATCCCGGGCACATAAAAAATTAGTCGAGCTACAAGAAGCAACAAGGGAGTGGGAAGCACTAGAAAAAGAGTATGAGCAGAACAAATTTGAAACTCAAAGGGAGATGGAACATAGGAACGAACTGGAAAACAAAGTGGGAGAAATTTTTTGGAAACTTCCAAACACCACGGAGGGAAACGAACTCCCATCCACAGAAGAGATCGACCATATTGCGCAATACCAGAAGGATATCGAGGATCTCCAAGAATAGCTAACACCAATGACTCCACCAACAGTAAAGGAGCAAAGGAGACAGGCAAAAACAACAAAAATATAGGATATGGAGAAACAGGTTATCATAGCAACTGACTTGCTTGACAAAGCAGCGTAACTTTGGATAAGACTGGAGGAGGATCCATAGGTTCAACGTTGGGACAATTAAGAGGAAAGGATCAATGCAGTGATCCAAGAACTCAAGCAGAAGTAGAATATCATACCGATCCCAGAATGCTTAAAGGGGACGCAAGAGTTGAAGAAGATGCACGCATAACTCATGACTGTGCAGACACAAAAACAGGGGCGGTAGGCTCAAATAGAACCGTTACAGGAACGAGTAGCAGAAGTACTCGCACAGGCAGAAGCGAATAGAGCATAGATGGCATAGATCCAAGAAGAATTCACATGACTACTGAGCGACGAAGTGGCCATTTAGGTAGTAGAAACCATTAAGGAGAAGACCATGCAGGCACTAACAACAACAACAGAGCTAAGGGAAAAGTTCAAGATGATCATTGAGGAGATGGAGGCAGCTCAGAAAGATTAGGTGACTTAGGCCGAGTCACATGTTAGTGTTGGGGGCCTGTTGGCATCAAGACAAAATGGGAAAGAAGGCGTGCACATAGAAGAATGACAACTGGAAGAGAAATCATGGGAAAGAAATCGTGCAGGAGGAAAGCGACAACTGGCAAGAAGCACAACACGCATGCATGCAAGAAGGAGGCGACAGCTAGAAGGAAGCAGCGAACACATGTAGAGAAGGAAGACCTAACAACAATAGAGTTAGGATTTCTGTAAGATTTTTTGTGTAAACGACTGAATATCCCGATAGATATAAATATGGATATGCAAGTATCTAAAAGAGGTTTAGAGAGATTTTGCAAAGGTTGAGCTTTACTATTGTTGTAGAGTTCAACTCGTTTTTATATAGCATCTGATAAGAGAACTATTTTTGTAAGCAAGTGATCCAACTGGAAGGAAGAGGATAGATCTCGAGGATCAGATCATAGGCTGAGGATCCTGTTGCAATCTAGTTTGCCTCATAAATATCGTATCAATCTAAGGAGAGTTGTAAGCACGAGGTGCGAGAATTGCAGAACTACCATAATAAGAGAGACATGAGACAAATCTTTGTGGACGTAGCCCCGAGAGGGGGTGAACCACGGTAATACCTGTGTAATGTGATGAATGCATGCATATATTTGTCTACTTTTTTTAGTTAAATGATGAATGCATTAAAATAATGAGTTATTATGTTGTTTAGTTAATTTTTGATGCGTATAAAGAAAAGATATCCCGAAGGTCAGAACAGTAATGGAAATAACAGTAATTTGTAATACAAATCATAAGTAATGGCTTAGAATGTGGATCCTCTATCTCATACTCAATCCTAGGCTTTAAACACCTGAGTCTTACAGCCACCCCATTTAAAGATATCTCGGGTGAGACTGCGCAGTGTATTCTGTGTGCTATGTTGCCTTCTGGTTCACTAGAAGGGCCGATAGTTTTAGGCGTTGTTGGTACCCTGAAAGATACGAACCTTAGGTCAGTAGTGTAGAGTTGTTCACTAGTTTAAAACCAACACCCACTACTGGTCATCATTTGTGGTTTGTGGAGTCTCCATATAATTTGCTTGAAATTATCAAAGGACAAGGGAAAACACCCTAAATCAAGTCACAAGGTACGCTTGTAAGATAAAGACTCTTGAGGAAAGGCTTACCAAAAAAGTGTCATCTTTTAAGGAGAATTGACTTAGTGTTCCTTGACAATAGTGCCAAAATGTTATCATATAGTTTGTAGTCAAAATAAGAGACAGATGAAAGGAGGCAAAAATGGCGTAACTGAGACTATCCTACCACTGTCACCTCAATGGGATAGATCTTTCGTTTTAGGGAGGTACGGCCCATGGGAGACCTCCCCGACAACCTAGGGTTTTGAGAAGGAAAAGGATAAAAGGATAAGTGATAATTCCCCCCTCACATGTCACCACCAATTAGATAGTCCCATCTAATCAACCAATAAAGATGATAATAACCAAAATGTGTACCTTCTCGAGACAAAGCAACAGAGAAACTATGCATATGCAAGATCACTTGCTTGGTTAGTACTTCATATAATCATGGACTTCCGATATAAATAAATTGATAATAAATATTAATGAATAAATTCAACGATGTACAATGGCAATGATTATAATATGTCACTTCACAATAAATGCTAATGGCAATCGATGTTACAATATCAATATCAAGAAATAACGCCTTAGCTTAATCATTCAATTGTTTTTAAAGACATAAATTTTGCAAATGTATAAAGATAACTCAAGTAAATAACGACAGCAGTAGGGTTAGTAGATATTAGTCTAAGCTAGGGATAGAAGGGTTAGTAGTTCTTCAAGGTATTGGATGTTTGTTATGATCAAGGTGCTCAAAAAAATGGAGGTCTTATATCAGTTCCTTATTAGGGAAAATGGAGTAAAAAAGGGATACAAATGTTGAAGGAATAGAATGATAATGATATGGCCAAAGACAAGTGGGTTAAATGTTGAGGTCTTGCTAAATCAAAGCCTCAACAATGAAACCCTAGGGGAGGAAGGCTCGCTAAGGTGTAGAAACCCTAGGCCTTAGTGCTCTCTCCTCCTTCTTTATCTCAATGGAAAGATACAAATCGGCCAGCTTGAGTAATGATTGTAGGGCTAAAGACAAGAGAGATTGAAGATGAAGTGTTGCTAAGGCAAGGCTTCATCTATCAAACCCTAGGGGAAAATGGCTCACCAAGGTGTAGAAACTCTAGGCCTTGATGTGTTTTCCTCCTTCTTAGCTCAATAACAAGAAAATAATGGCTAGGCTAGAAGATATGGATAGAGTGTTTCTATGGCAAGGCTCTATCTTTACTTTAGAAAATCAAATGGCTCTTAATCCTGGTAGGGACATGAGACAAGGACCTTAGCATGTGTTTGTCACCTAGGGTTTTGATTCAGAAAATTATAATAACAAATGCAAGTAAATAGTACCATAACCATTCAATCAAGAAGTGTTGCAGAAATTCACTTACATTAACCAAAAATTCCAATAGCCAAACCCTAGTTGTAAACCTTCCACCAAGAGAAATGCCAAAAATTCCAAGAAAAGTCTTCTTTCAACAAGTGCACCTCAAAATTTCAGCCAAAACCCTAGAAGAGGGCACAAATTTCAGATCTCACAAAGTTGTCAGTGAAAGATGACAAAAAAATGAGAGTAAAAACCCTCAATATATACCATACCAATGACCTTACTTAAGTTTTAGGTCATCAAAAGGTTGACAAGGCCAAAATACACAATAATATTGTTTTACATTAAATTGTCATAAATTAAACCCTAATCAAGAAAAAGTAAGACATCATGCCCCTTCTAGGGTGATGTCATCCCTTTCTAGGGAAAATGTAGCCTCCTGGAGCAAAATTTTATCCCTCCTTGGGCTTCTCCAACCTGCCACATGTGCCAAACTACCATGATTGTCTCCCAAAACGTCCATAAAGTTGGATGACACAAATGATCCTCCTGGGTGACGTCCTGGGCCTTCCAAGGCCAAAGTTCCAATGAAGAGGGCACAACCCCCCTAGGTAAGGCTTTGTCAGGGTGCCTTTGTGGAACACCCTCCTCTTCTCCGGTGAAAACCCCTTTGTCCTGTCTCTGCCCCCTGCTGAGGTCTCAACATACATCTAGTGGGATATTCAACCCCATGGAGATCTGAACTAATCATCTCCCCATGTGCACCTCTCCAATTTGGTACATGTTTGTCGGGTATGATCCTGCACATCAACAAACACACCCTCCATGGGCTCATAAGTCACAGGGATCATAGCAATGTCAATCACAGCCAATCATCAATATTATAAAACATGTGCATAAAACCCCTTTTACCCCAGTCAAATGCTCAAAGACATTATACAAATATGAAATACAAGTTTGGAGGAGGTGATAGGGCATCCTATTGGGATAGTGTCCACTGGAAAAGGGATGTTTTAAGAAGAGATTAAATCCAAGCCATGTAAATGGGTGAGGTGGATAAGGGATGTACTTACAAGGAGTGCAGTGAAAGAATGGAAATGCAGGGGTTACCTATGGGTGTCTTTGTAGAAGGTGAGTTGCACCTGTCCTGGACACAAATGTTTCCAAGCCCATTCATGCCTTTATTATTTATTCTTTATTGATTTTTCTTCAAGAAGCTAATCAGGGGACACTGCCCTAGCGTGGTGACCAGTGGTGGCAATGTTACCCACAAGTACTTTCACAAAAATGAGAAGGTTGCCTCGTGATGAGACCCCCTTTCTCTTGGCCATTCAACCAATATCCACTACCTTGGCATGGTAACCAGATGCTAGTAGTGTCATACTGTTAGGTACCCATGGACCTAATAGGATGGCTATTGATGAGACACCCCATCCTCTGACTAGGTCTTTTTTTATTATTTTTTATGGGTCCTTCTTGTTTCTTGCTAAGAAGCTCTTTATTGCTTTCTCGGGCATCCCTGGGTGAAGCATCTCAATATTTTATTTTTAGGATTTTATCTTTTTCCAACTTTTTTTTACCTTATGGGCCTTTAGCCCCTTCTTCCCACAACGAAAGGTGCAACCCTTAAATGATTTTCCAACCCAATGCCCGGACAAATGTAATGGGATGGATGAGCAAGAAGCAAGATGAAAAAGTGGTAATATGATGGGAGTGGATGATGACTTTTCAGAAATCCCCCCAGTGGCAACTCAAAACCTATGGGCATCGGCTTAATAGGGCATCCTATCATTCCCCCCAGACATGGTCAAGAGGATAAGTACAATATCCAAGCATTTGTTAGAAACAAAAGGAATTAAATGCACACATTTAAAGGTTTTGAGGATCAAAGTGACACATACCATGATTCTCAGATTCATTACCTCATGGAGAAACAACCGTCTCTGATGTAGGACCAAGCCGAAGGTGATGGATGCTGCTGCTACTGACAAAGTGAAGGCACTGAAAGGGAGAAAAGATGGGCCCTCCAGGTCCATTCTCAATTCGATCTGGCTCTCGGTACTCCATGTCTAGGACCTGTGGGCCTCGAGACATGATCTTCTAGTTATCCCTAAAATTAGGGGATAATAGGCCAAATACTTCAGTAAGATTGATCTAAAGTCTGTCTACCACCAGGTCCCGATAAAATAGACAGATGTATGGAAGACCTCCTTCAAGTCAAAGGAAGGCCTTTTTGAATGGTTGGTCATGCCCTCTGGTTTGAAAAATTCTCTAGCCACTTTCATGAGCATGATGGACGATATCCTGTGACCATTCACCGATACTTTTGTAGTGGTTTATCTGGATGAGATTCTCATTTATAGTAGGTCTTGGGCAGAACACTTGTAGCATATTCAACATGTTTTTCGCACCCTGCGGAAGCACAAGCTATACACCAGCTTGGAAAAATTCTCCTTTGGCATGGACAAGGTCCATTACCTGGGATACATTGTTGATAAGCATGGCGTACATGTGGATCCAACCAAGATCCAAGTCACCCATGACTGGCTAGCCCCAACCACACTCACTGAGCTTCAAAGCTTCTTGGGCCTTGTCAATTTCTACCGCAGGTTCGTGTTGGGATTCTCCCATATTGCATGGGCCCTCATCCAAATAAACATGGGTGGTGGTAAGGAAAAATTTGCGTGGGGCTAGTCCCAAAAACAAGCGTTCGATGATTTGAAGCAGCACTTGTGCTCAACCCTAGTACTTTCACTACCATACCTGCAGAAGCCCTTTGAGATTGAGACATATGCTTCAGACTATGTTGTGGGCGCCATTCTCACTCAGCATGACCACCCCAACGTCGTTCTCCCTTCCTTGGCCTACACCCAGTGTTTAACATGGACCTCTTTCGGCCTTATTTCCCACCATTATTGGACACCTTAGATGTAGCAGAACAACTGACACCAACAGAGCTCAACCCCGACTGCATAAAATAGGCATCCAATGATCTGATTGTGGACACACAGATCAAGGGCACTCGACATCAAAGGATCTGTCTTTATCGAGTCGTCAAAGCAGGGCAACTCCTGCACCAAGGCAAGTGGTTCACCCGGGGCTAAATTCAACATAAATTTCCTCATCTGATGAGGGAACTCAACCCAATGGAGACCATTGCTTCTTAAGGAGGGAGGATTCATCCAAGTAGATATTGGTGGACACCCACCTTTTCCATCTAGCTCAAAACAACTTTCTGGCAATTTTGGTAATTTACTATTTTTAGTAGTTTTTTGGGTCCTGAACTTCTAGAGCTGTTTTGAGGCCTTAAACGACATTTTTTTGGGCATGTAGTTGTGAAAAATTTTCATCATGAAGTTTTCAACAAAATTTTTAGTCCTCAGATAGATATTTCCAACGGGCTATTGTACGCCTAAAATGGATATTGTATGCAAAAGTTACAACCTGAAGAAGTTGATGTATTGGCTTACCCAAACAGGGCTCACATGACTTTTGGCACTTCATCTCCTAGGGTTAGGTTTTTGGATGTCTATGGTTTTTAACACTCTTGTTTATTGTAAAAATTTCTTCAGAGCCTCATTGTAATCATATTCTTGCAAATGAGCACAACCGTCACATCTCTTCTCAGAGATAAGCCGCCACCATTCCAACAAGCTTGTTTTCCGCTGCATTTTACAGTTTCAACTTATTTCCTTGTTGAATAGAAAACCATTTTTACTGTATCTATGTTATTTTGTGTTAAGCATCTGTTAATAATCTGTAGTCATTTCATTATGCTCATAAAATCCGGATCATAACATATGATGAAATATGTGGAAGAATATGCCCAAACTTGTCGTGTGTGTCAACAAGACAATGAAGACACCAGAATGCAGACTGGTCCACTCCAACTTTTGCTAGTGCTAGAGAGACCTTGGGAAAATGTCTCTATTGACTTCATCACTCAGCTTCTGGTTTCAAAAGGGTATAGTGGGATTATGGTATTTTTTGAATGATTTTCCAAGTATCCAATATTTGTTCCAATGAAGGTGTTACACATTATTTTTGTCATCCCTATGATCGTTAATGATGTAAACCTATCTGTTGCCTTCAGAGGGGTCAGTGGCCTGAGTTCCTAAAGAGAGAAGGGAGAAGAACTTCTCCTAAGAAAAGAAGTTGCTTTTTCCTATGTAAAAACCTTATAAAAAGGGAAGTTCACAGGTTGCTATATAGGCAGGGTGCGAGAATGACCCATTCTCGTAGGTTGCACTATAGCTAGGGTGCGAGGTGTTCGCAGGTTGCTCTATATATAGGGTGCGAGAATGCCTGCATGTGGGAAAAATGAGCGTTTTCTCGAATCTTCTAGAAGGAGAAACTTCTATGGTGAGGTGGCATCTGAATGGTTTGGATCTTACTCGCTTTCATGATTTAGTGGGATCATCCTAACCTCCTCACCTTATCCTCTTCA
>ML786350.1:12649-23141 GCA_009831015.1 Picea engelmannii | reverse complement strand
ATTGGAACCAGGTGCCAACTTCAAACCAACCTTCCAGAGTTAGCAGAAGAAGGATCCATTTGGCTACAACCAGAAGCAGTTTTGGACCAGAGGGAGCGTCGCCTGCGTCAGCGAACCATCAAGGAAGTGCTCGTACAGTGGAATCCTGGCGCCCCTTTCCCTTGATATAAGAGTTCCAACACTCCCTAAAGGCCTTATACAGAGCATTATAATGCTCTGTGTACCCTTTTGGGAGAGCACCAGCCTCCTTCTTGGGTTTTTTCTGCCTTTTTCTCATTAGTTTTTTGCAACCTGTTTTATGGAAATATTTACCCAATCTTTGTTAATGGCTTGTGAAGTTATTTGGATTGGTTTTTGATGCTTATCACTCCCTCTTGTCTTGATTGGAGCTTGAAACCCTTTTCAGAAATGTGAAAATTGCTCTTTCTAGCTGCTTGTTTTGTCGAGACAATTTGGGTATTTTCTCTTTCTCCCTGTCTCTTTTTGGATTCTTCTCTGCATTTTATTGCACTCCTTGGATGCGTGTTGGTTTTATGATCCTTGATTGATTTCTTGTTAGACCAATATTAATTTTTTTTTCTTTCAGTTCTCACTACCTTGAGTGTGTGCTTTGTTTGTAGTCTTTTTCTTCATGTCTTTTGCATCTGCATAGGACTCTTTCTTCTGATTGAAAGTAATGGAGCATTGAAAGTTTTTTGTTTATTTTATGTATACATCATAATCAAACAAAGAACATATATGCATTCTTGATTTTAGGTAGTGAAACTATCTTTCATTTGAAGTAGCAGAATTACATGTTTTCGGGCATTTTTGGGACATTGTGCATCTAAAATGATGAATGTTTTCTCCTTCTCATAACATAGTTTTCATTGAAATGAAAAGATTTCATATTCATCCCTTTGCATAAATTTTGAGTCGGTCAAAAGACCATATTGTCCACGCCATTTTCCTTTTGAGTAACAACAACCTTAAAAATCAAACGCTAAACTAAAATTTATCAGAATTTTTACATCTTTGTTAGAAAACCTACATTAGTTTAAGGTGTAGGGCTTTGGAATAGGTTGAAAGGATAACTTTCCAAAGATGTCAAACAAACTTAGTATATTGCAGTAGGGAGAGTGAAATCCAATTGTCATATAGGCTTTCTGGGATCCCCCTCTCACACAGGGGTTATGCACGAGGTCGCATTCGGGCGAATTACGGAGATTATCCCTCCGTGGTTCAACTGTTTGTAGTGGTCGGGTCGTATATTGGGGGTCACTTGAAGGAATACCCACAATTATGTGTGGGAGCCTCTTGGGTTGATTTCAGACTTGTTATCTTTCCCATACATTCCAACTGGATTGTCGACTGTACTAGCCCAGGGGTTGACTACGAATTGATGACCTCAGTAGCCATAATATTTAGGGTCCCACACAAGGTGACAGTGAAGAGAAGTCTCACTATACCTGGAACAGACGTTGGTCAAACTCACTCAGGCTCCTTGGAGGGTAAATCCACAATTACTGCGTGGAAGCTTGCACCAAGGTGTAAGTCCGTTAAGCAGGTCGCCAACATAACTGATCCACCCGCTCTATCCCCGCCCCTTCCTATTTTGATCTCGTGACATTGGATTTCATCACCAACTAGTGGTTTCATCATAGGAAGGTTTGTTTGATTGATTTCTTCTCAGATTCATAGTGTGTGTTGTTTGTTTTCCTTAGTGGACCATAGGTCGAGTCAGTGTTAATGGCATCGAATCTTGAGAGTACCAATGGAGGAACCCCTTCTCCTAGGGAACCTTATACCTTTCCTTCATTTGGAAACTTTGGTCCTCCGTATATTGCCACACTAAGTCTTTCAGGACTCACCATCGGATTACCAGTTTGGTTGTTCCCCACTCCGGTGATCTCGAATCCTCCCAATGTTTCAACCGCACCTAACACTTTAGATGTCATTACACCACCCACACATCAACCTCATGTCAACTTTTCGCCTTCTTTGTCCAACAAGTCTCCTTCCATTTCTCCTTCTTCACCTAGTGAAAGCTCTAAAGAAAGTAGCCAGGTTGATCAGAAGAAGAAGAAACAGAAAGAGAAGAAGAAGAAAAACCCGGAAAGGATCAAGGCCCCAACAACATCAGATGTTGGCTCTAAGAAACCAGTTACTGTTAATAGTATTGGGAGTGTTGATGAGGTCAAAAAGATTAAAATGAATAATCCAAAACCCAAATTCCCTTGCAGTCTTTGTAAGGGTGACCACTTTCTGAGGGATTGCCTCAGTCTTATCAAGGTCTTATAAATGTGGTCTTCCACATAATTGGCCTTTGCTGGGCATGCCAATGATACCCCGTCAACTAGTGATGTTAAGGTTGGTAAGAAGAAGACAATTGTCAAGTTTCCTTGAATTTTATGCAAGGGTGATCATTACTCTCACCTTTGTCCTCGCATAGATGAGGCTTCTTCTCTTTTGGAAAAAATTCAACTTCCAAAAGGTTATCGTAAGCTTTCCCCCAACTCATTGTTAGTTGGTGAACTGGTCAATCCGGCTCCATCCCCGGTCAGTCTGGTTGATCAGGTGGTCAATCTAGTTTCCTCCTCGATTGAACTACAAACCCAAGTAGTTGATCCAGTTCCATCATCGATCAGCCCCACTCTTCATCAAAAGAGTGTAACCCAAGTGGTCGATCATTTTTTATCCTCGGTCGATCCCACTCTCCCATTAGAGAGTGACTCCAAAGTGGTTGATCTGTTTCCACCCGTAGACCCCATTCTCCCCTTGGAGAATGAAACCAAAGTGGTCGATCCAATTCTATCATCGGTTGATCCCACTCCTCCTTTGATGAGTTACAAAGTGGTTGATCCAGTCCCTTCCTCAGTCAATCCCACCCTTCATCCAAAGAGTGCCAAAGTGGTTGATCCAGTCCCTTCCTCGGTCAGTCCCACCCTTCATTCGAAGAGTGCCAAAGTGGTTTATCTGATTCCATCATCGATCAATCCCACTCTTCCTTTGAAGAGTGCCCGTGCGGTCGATCCGATCCAATCATCGGTCGATCCTACTCTCCCTCTAGACGGTAAACCTGATACTGCCCATGTTTTTCTCGTTGATACAAAATCTACCATGCTGGGGGAATTCCTCCTTCTCCTGTGAAACCCCCTCCAAGTAATGAGGCCATGCTTTTTGATTAGGGTGCGCTAACTAGACCTCGTCTTCCCTCTCACATTCATTTCCAAATTACAATACAGGCTTGTGGTCGGGACGTTCCTCAAATGCTGATAGATGAAGGTGTGTTCGTTAGTATTTTGTCTTCTGTTGCTTGGTATGATTTGGTTTGTCCGCAACTTGCACCAGTTACACAGAATCTGTTAGCTTTTAACAGAAAAACTAGTCAATCTTTAGGGACCCTCCCTCAGTTTCCCGTAACTTTGGAAGGGAAAAATTTCTTTATTGATGTCATGGTAGTCCGAGACCCCTTGGATTTCACTTTACTCCTTGGGCGGGATTATGTCTATTCCATGAAAGCTATTGTGTCCACTTTTTTCCGTGATATATTTCCCTCATGATGGAAGAATTATGACTATTAATAAACTTTCATTCATTAGTCCCGACGGGATTACCTCCCTAAATGGTTCTTATATGCAGACAGTGTCACCCCTGCCACATGTCAATTATGTGGCATTGCCTCCAATGACTTCAACTTTTGATGATTTAGATCCGGTAGTTGACATGGTGATCTCTTCGGTAGGGCTATTGGAGCCTGATCTCCTTACCCCTTTCGTGGCCCTCGACATGTGTTCCTTCCAGAGTTGTTATCTTCCATCCAGTGAATATCTCTTGGAATCCATGACCAAGTTTTGTCCCTTGACATGGTGTCCTTCCAAAGAATTATCCTCTTGGAAATTATGATCAAGAAGCAGTCACGAGCATAGTTTTTCTTCTCTGTGGCAAGCTCGTTAAAAAATGAAACAGAGGTAACGAGCATAGTTTTTATTCTTTGTAGCAAGATCGTTAAAAAATGAAATAGAGGCCCTGAGCATAGTTCTTTTCCTGTGTCAAGATCGTTAAAAAATGAAACAACCACCTCTCTTAACCTTCTTTTCATCCACCCTTCTCCTTTTTCTCATCTACTAGAGAAATTGATGACAACCTCAAAGTTGGTGAATGAATTGAAGCTTGGAGGGCAGGTCTCCAGCCTTTGATGATCATGCTAGAGTGAATCCACTAGATTTTCAAGATGGGGGTATACCGAGCTTAGTCTTTGTTCTTTCTTGTGCTCATAAATACATGAGAATGCATCCAGGTAAACTTTTATCTATTTTTCAGACCTGTATGGATACAAGAAAAAGGAACACCCTAGAGTCTCCTTTAAGCTCTTTTCAGACTCTCTAAACATGAAAAGATTGTCGATTGATCTTGCTTCCTTTCCCACTCGTTAAAAGGTTTGAAAGGGTGTCTTTCGAGTGATAATTTATCTCTTTTTCAGCCTCACGAGACTAACATTATGAAAAAGTACAACATTGGAGTCTTCTTTAAGTTCTTTTCAGATTCTCTAAAGATGAAAAGATTGTCGAGCGACCTTGTTCTCTTCACGCTCGTTAAAGTATTTGAAGAAAACATTTGTTGAGCGATAGTTTATCTCTTTTTCGGTCTCATCAGACTACTTTACGAAAAAGGAACTGAGAGAGTTCTCTTTTAAGTGTTTTTCCAGACTCTATAATCATGAAAAACCTTCGAGTTTACCTTCTCTGGACTTGTTAAAACCATCATACATTGAAGGGACCATATGGTACCGAACCCTTACTTCTTCCAGTTCATTAAACAAAGGAAGAGGAACTTACCAAAGGTGAGTTATATTGAGCATGTGTTATCCTCCTCGAGCTCGTTAAATCAAAATAAGTACTCATCTATCTGGATGGGGGAAAAATTGAAGGAAGCAAGCCAAGCAGTTTTTGAGAACATTACCAAGTAACTCTTAGAGTCACCCTTGAACACGACACTTTGTCTTTGCGCACATCTTAATTCGCTAAACCTCTGCATTGAACCAATCCTCTGAGTTTTTCTTACTCCTTTGGGTCACCCGACGAAAGTCACAGTATCCACTGCATTATCGTGTTTTGGTCTGTGTCATGTTTCTGTTGTTGTGCCTCAGTGTTCAAGGGAAGTATCTGCCTCAAGAGTCAGCCATCACAAATATCTTGTCTCAATACCCGTGTCAGTCCATGTTCATTTGATCTACCAATTACATCTCTGTGTCTATTTCATGTCGTTGATAGGGGATACATCAAGGCCCTCCTTCGATGAGTCTATTCCTGTCGACTTCAACACATTATCCAGGAACTAGACTTAGAAACCAGTTAGTACTTTGGGACCTGCATGCGTCAATGGCAGGCCTCCTCACATTCGACAGTGGGTTTACATCATTGACCTCTGATCGAATGATTCCACATATGTTCGACTTCAACTCATCCATTCACATTCGTTGGAATGTACTAGAGTACCTTGGGAATCATTGACATCAATGGTGATCTCCCTCGTGCTTGTTAACGGTTTACATCATTGACCGGTAATCAAGTGGTTTCTGCCATGTTCAACATCAGGACATCTATTCACATGGTTAGATTCATACTACATTGGGATCGGTAAGAAGACCCTGGGTTGAGTGATCACTCTGATATGTACTTTTCCCAGGTTGTGACGGAGTTTATCTTGAACCATGACACATATATTGTCACATAGAAGCACTTTGTATTGGTCGTGGCTATGTCTTGTCATCTCATAGATCCACTATGTATTCTTCATGGCTACGATCAGTTCAGGTCATGGGAGTATATATCCACAGTGTATTTTCAGTGGCTATACCTTTTTATCAATATAATTATGGATCCACGGTGTATTTTATGGCGGCCATATCTTGCAAGTCTTGATCACCCAAGCATAGGTATGCCTACCTTGGGTTTGAAACATGTCATAATATTTGTTGGATGTTTGTGTGCAGCTTTTATTAGGTTCGCTGAGTCCACACTCTTGCTTTAAAATATTTGTAAAGTGTTTCGGCTATCATTCTCTCTTTTGACCTCACACTTTAGGGGGCATTCTGTTACACATGAAATTTGCACACCTAGGTACCTCACCCTAAGTGTTGTAAAGTGTCATATAAGTGTTGCATACACCTTGACACCATGGAATAACCTATGTCACAATCCCTAGTCAATGTGGAGGAGGGATATATTACATGAAGGCGAAGAAATACTAAGTACACATGAATTATTATTAATATTCATGAAAAAGAAAGTAATTAAGTGTGAGGATCCACCTCACAGTTGGTTTCCTATTTTTTAGGGAAGGTGGAGGATCTCATGGATGGTTGAAATATTTCCTCCTTAAAATCCTTGAGAGATATCTCCTCCCCAAAATCCTTAAGAGATATTTTATCCATATCTTAGAGATCCCTTTCTTGGTGGATCTGATGAGAGATCTTCTCCATGGTGGTTAAACCTCCAAATCCTATATAATGAGGGGTTTCCATGGAGGAGGGGGGATGGAGATTGAGAATTATACCAAACTTATGATCTCATGAGTGGTATGTCATTTGGAGCATCAACATTCTGTGTGTGGACTATTTAAGCAAGGGTTTGGACAAGGGGAACTTGATGAAACTACTACACTGACATCTATGGTTGTAATTTTTCTTCATTGTTGTTCCTATGAATATAGTATGCTTGGCCTGTTTCTTTCAATTCCTTGTTTGATATCACATGAATTTGTCTCTAATAGATAGATCTATTTCGAACTAATCTCAGTAAAGTAGGAAGTTGTTTGTACTTTTGTTTATCTACAGGGTTGATCGAGGAGCGTAAGATTGGAGCTCAACTTGGACCGTGCAGGGACAAACACCGGTAAAAGGTACTTCTTTTCTCCTTCCTTCTCACACATTAGTTTATCTAGATCAAAAAGGAATTCAGTGACCATGATAAACATCTTCTGTCTTAAGAGTTAAGAGTCTAGCTATCAAGAGGAGATCTACCTGTCCGCAGGGAGATTTTCCTTCAACACATATGAAGAAGAAAGAAATAGTCTCAAGAGAAACCTATTTGAGATAACCAAGAAAATAATGAGAAAAATTACAAACTATCAAATTTGGAGACTCATATGACCCATACATCTCTAAATATGTCACATGTGACAATAAGCATATCAAAGATGAAAAAGAACGCCATTGCATTTGTTGGAACAATGATGCCTAAGAATAAAAGGTATAAGCTACCTCATGAATCAAGTTTGAGTTCTAAAGAAGAATAAGATGAACGAGAGGAGAAGACAAGAAAGGACAACAAAAGCACCAACAAAGTTCATACACCCTTCAAAGTCAAGGAAAATATTGGCATCAATCCATATGTAAGTGATATTGATGCCCTTAAGTTGAATCAATTATTACAACAATTAGAATTTTAGTCCAACGTGCATGAAGTTGGTGAAGAGAAAATAACCTCTTTTGTTGAGTTGAAGTTGGAAATCCATGCTTTAACGTGGTGAGAAAACAATGTGATTTCTCAAAGAGTTGAGAAGGAAGCAATTGTGGTTGAATGGGAAACCTTCAATAATCTCATCAAGTCATTGAGGCAATGCATGCAAGCATATACTACTGAATTTAAAAAATGATCCATTCATTTGGTTATTTCTCTTGATCACCCTAATGTATTCATTAAATACATAGGAAGACTATTCGCCCATATTCTAAGACAATTGCTTATTTTCAAACCTAAGTCCATTAATGAAGTTTGTGTGCAAGCATGATATATTGAGGGAAGTCAAAAGAATGGGTAACCTAGTGGGTCAAAGTAGATAGAGCATCAAGAGAGTAATACAAGTGGAAATAAGAGGAAAGGAAAAGGAAAAAAGGAAACCACATTTGTTGTAGAATGTATATCCCCTAATAAACAATGTAAACAGTGTGATGTTGATGGTCACACAGAGTAAAATTGTTGAAAATTGTGCCTTAAATTACATCCTAAATGGTTCAAATAGCAACATAAGAAGAAAAGTTATTTGCTTGCTATAGATGTTGAGCATGAGATAAACTATGGTCGAACATTGAAGCTAAAATGGCCCACACCTTTATTTAGAGATCAAGAATAACTTTGAGTATTTTTAGTCAAAAGTAAGAAAGAGAGGTGATTGAACTGTTTCAAGTTAATATCCAATTGAAGAAGATAAATGTTGATTGTTTCTTTAATCTTAGATATTAGTCAAACCTAATATCAATGCAATTGGTGGAGAATATTAGACTAGAAGTGCATGAACATCCTTATTTATACCAATTGGAATGGGTGGATTGTGATTTGTAGTTGAGAGTCACAAAATAGTGAAAGTTTAGATTTTTCATTAATGAAAACTTTGTTAGTGAAGTAAAGGCAGATGTGATCCCACATTTTCCATGAAGTATTGACTTAGAGCTCTGCAAACAACACTCTGCAATGTTTAGGGTTTTAATGCTCCAGAACCCCTTCAACCTAACCTCCTCTGACCTCATCTGTATGCATTGATCACTGTTTCTTAGTGGCTCTGAACGCCACAACAAAATGGGCACAGAGGGAGGGGTGAAATCCCCCTCTTAGCGTAATTCCACAACAAATGAATCAGAGAAATCCAGAGTGCGAAGTCCATCCTTTGAGCCACCTCTTCACATGTGAGAAAAATACCTGCAAGAAGAAATGGATGGAAGCAAGAAATCAAATATGGATGTAGAGTCCTCACATAAAAAGGTAGCTCGGGTCTGGATACCTGAAAAATGTATCCCCCAAGCCCCAGTTGCGCCTAGCTATATTATCAAAACCACCATGATAGGGGAGAACATACAGTTTATGAGGGACCATTCCCTCATAGGAAAATTCCTAGGTCTTTGGCCCTCATAAAAGGACCTAGCTCATTGGATCAAGGTGTGGTGGAACCCCAAGGGAGACTATGAGCTCCAACTAAGCTCCAAAGGATTATTTTCAGTAATATTCTACAACCTGGAGGACAAGGACCAAATCTTTGAAGGAGGTCTATATTTCTACAACTCTGTTGGCCTCTACCTCTGATTCTGGACAGCTTTCTTTTGCCCAGAAAAGGAAAACTTCACCTACACACCAATATGGATTCGGATCTATTCCATACCTCAATAGTTTTGGTTAGAGGAAATTTTAATGGGCTTAGGCAACACCTTGGGTAATTACGTCAAATCTTCAGAAGCTAGCAAACAGATAAAATACACCTTTTATGCAAGGATATGTGTCTATATGAACATCTCCAAATCTCTACCAGGCATAGTTACCCTAGAATACCAAGACGAAGAATGGGCCCAAACCATAGACTATGAACACATCCCTTTCAGATGTAGAAAATGCCATGAACATGGACACCTTTTCAGAGACTTCCCTCTAAATTCCCCCCCCCCAAAAGGGAAGCTGAAGAAAAATCAAAGGAAGGATTCACCCAGGTTTCAAATCAAAGAAAACAAGCTCAAAAGAAGCCCACAACTTTCAACGGAAAAAAGAACCTGAAAAACAACTCATTTGAAGCCCTTAACCATCTTCCAGAGGCAGAAGAGGTGGAAAACCCTCGCAAGAATGAGAGGAAATATCTTAGCAAGCAAAAGGAATATCAACGATCTCCAAGGCATCAGACTCCAACAAATCAAGCAGAGCCACAGGCTTACCCAATCTCAAGAAAACAACCAAAAAGAGAAGAAGACACAGTCATGGAAATGGATGAGAAGGACCTAGAGAAAATCGACCTAGACAAGTTATAAGAGGCACTCAACAAGAATGATATCCAAACCTTACGAGAGGACAAACTTAGGAAGGTTCACAAGGTATTTATGGATTCATTAGTGGGAGCTACATCCAGGTTGGGGATCAGCATAGACCCAAACCTATATCCAATAAGACACCCAAAAGAAAACAAGCGAAGGGGAAGAAAATCGGCCCACTAGCTAATAAAGCAGGAGAGAAACTATATGATCAACTCAGGATAGATTCACAGGCTCTCAGAGAGATCCTTCTCCCACCCACCAAAATGTTAACTATGAAGATCCTCACCTGGAATATTAGAGGCCTAAATGGAAGATCCAAGAAAAGGATTTTCTGAAATTGCATCAAATCAGAAGACCCTGATATATTCCTGATACAAGAGACAAAATGTGTAGGGAAAACTGCAGAAAATATCATCAAAATATATTGGCGCAATTGTGATTCCTATCAAACAGATTCAAAAGGGGCTTCAACAGGCCTGGCCATCCTATGGAATCCTGTTACAGTCATCCTAGATCAAGGCTTCTCCACTCCAAGCACCATCACAACACATTACAGAGCCATAGGTTCAGACAAGGAGGGAATGATCACAAACGCCTATGGACCAAAGAACATCCAAGACAAAGATCTTTTTCTTCAGAGCATGGCTTACCTAGGTTCTTTAGTGGAGCGTACGCGATGGATAATAGGGGGTGACTTCAACATTATTCTCACTCTAGAGG
>ML786350.1:0-12640 GCA_009831015.1 Picea engelmannii | reverse complement strand
GGACAATGAAAAATTCCAAGAAGTCATAGAGAACCTCAAACTGGTATACATAGAGAATGGCAATGACACCTACACTTGGACCAACAAAAGATCTGATCACCAAAAAATATCCTGCAGGCTTGATCACTTCCTCATTTTAGAAATTCTCCTTTTGGAAGGCCCCCTAGTAGACTCCAACATCCTCCCAAAGGCAGGCTCAGACCACTGGTCGATTCAGCTTTGGGTGGACACTATTGCCACCCCCAAGCTTAAACCCTTCGGATTTGAAATTTTTTGGCTCTCCCATCTAGACTTCCAGGAGCTAGCCCATCACTGGTGGAGCACTGCAGAAATAAAAAAGGGGTACAAAAACTCAAACATTTTAAACAACAGGTACGCAAATGGAACACCAAAGTCTTTGGGAACATTTTTCGAGAAATGAAACTGCTAGAAAACAAACTACAGGACCTTCAGGGACAAATCATTCATGCAAGATACACTATCACTCAACAGTAGGAGGAGAATGAAATTGAAAGGAAACTAGAAGAAAGAGGCAAGAAGGAATGAATCCTATGGAGACAGAAATCACAGGTTCAATGGCTCAATGAAGGAGATAAAAACACCAAATTCTTTCACTACTCCATTATCCATAGACGCCTCATCAATCACATCATGAAGCTAGATGAATCACAAGGCAACAACCTATTAACTCATCAGGAAATAATGCACAAGATGACAAACTTCTACAAAGATCTCCTCTTAGAACTCGAGGTGGAACATACCTCAGCAATAGAGCGGGTGACCCAGAAAATCTCAACTATAATCACCCAGGAATAGAATGAATCTCTAATGACACCAATAATGCAGGAAAAAGTGGATCAGGATATTCAGGAGTTACCCATAGGCAAGGCTCCAGGCCCAGATGGTTTCACAACAAACTTCTTCCACTCCTATTAGATAATGTTAAGGGATGAAGTGTGGCTGTTGGTGGAGGAATCATGCAACTCAGGAAAAGTTCTTCCGGCACTAAATGCCACTTTCCTCACCCTAATAAGAAAGGGTCACAAATCTGAAGAACTTCAGACCCATACCACTCTGCAACGTGATCTACAAAATCATCTCCAAGGTCATAGCTCTAATACTCAAGCCAATACTACCCTTCATCATCTCTAAGGAGCAATTAGGATATGTCGAAGGAAGGAAAATCATGGACAACATCATACTTGTCCATGAAATTATTCACTCACTCAAAATCACTCGTACTCTAGGTATGCTTCTAAAACTTGACCTTTCAAATGATTTTGACAAATTAAGATGGAACTACATGAAAGCTATCCTATCGACTTTCGGTTTCAACAAGGATTGGATCTCTTGGACAGTGACCCTCATTTCCTCAACCTTTTTCTCAATCCTCGTCAATGGAGTCCCCTCTCAACCCTTCTCCCCCACAGGAGGAATAAGGCAAGGAAACCCTCTCTCCCCTTTCCTTTTTGTCATAATGGTTGAAGGCCTAAGATGCTATATCAGGGCTTAAACTCAAAATGGATCCCTCCAAGGCCTCCATCTTCACGGGTTACAATCGACAGCCTCCCATGGCCAATTTTTTGATGATACACTTCTTTTGAACACCCCCATTGTGCAAGAAGCAAATAAACTAAGCTCCATCCTCTTTGATTTCAGCGAAGCCTCGGACGCCACCTTTAATATGGCCAAGTTGCAACTTTTCTTTTTTAATACTTTTGAAGTAATCCAACAACACCTTTCTCAACTTTTGAATACCCCTGTCTACTCTCATCCCTCTCGCTACCTGAGACTCCCTCTTTTTGACTTAACATCCAGAAACATCTCCTAGGACTCTCTCCTACTCTCCATCACCAATCATCTAAGCAACTGGACCTTTTGTTCCCTCAACCTTCCAGCCATAATTGTTCTCTTAAAGTTAGTCCTCCAAGCCATCCCAACTTACCTCTTCTCAGTCCTAACTTCTCCCCAATCAATCATAAAGAAAATAAGGAATATGCAAAGAATATTTCTTTGGCATGGACACAACCCAGACAAAAAATGGGCCCTAGTCAGCTGGGACAAAGTATGCAAGCACAAATCTTTAGGTGGTCTAGGCCTCCGGGATCCTGGAAAATTAAATAGCACCATGGGAGAAAGAATTTGGTGGAGATGGCTCAAAACACTGGCATAGATCTGGGCAAAACTTTGGAAATGCAAATATTCCCCAAACATGCATCAAATCCATCTTATAATAATGCATGAGAAAATTCAAGGCTCCAACATCTAGAATGTAGCTTGGAAAAATCGTCCACTCATACAAGAACATGCTTTCTAGGAAGTTCGCAATGGCCAAAATGCCCTATTCTAGACGGATTCCTGGTAACAAATGCCACCTCTAGAACTAGAAGAAAATCTACAATCCTACAAAAATCACATTTAAGATCTTTCCACTCTCAAAGTGGCAGATTTGTGGACAGATACCTCCAACAGTTCCCTGTGGCAAAAATGGAAATCTACCCATCAGGAAATCCAAGTGGCCAGGGACTGTGATCTGCAGCACTGGAAACAAGTAACTTCCCAAAGGACAATTCAGAAAAGCACAGACCAAGAAATTCTCAGATGCGGATACACACCTCATGGAAGCTTCACTCTCAAGGAGGTTTTTTCCTTACAGGAGAAATTCCATAATCTTCAAAAAGATAGCATCTGGACAACAATATGGAAATAAAAAATCTGGCCCAAAATCTCTACCTTCCTCTGGATTCTACTTCAAAAAAAGATCTTAACCTGGGACAATCTTCAAAGATGAGGGTTCATTGGCCCCTTTATTTTCCATCTTTGTCATCTCCAAGAATAAACCATGGAGCACCTCCTAAACACCTTTCCACTCAGTGAGATCATCTGGAACCTGGCCACTCAGCTCATGAGAAGAACCAAACGATTTAAAAACAACATCATAAGCACCATCATGGATTGGGGCTCTTGTTCCTTCAAAATTCCTATCCTGATCAAAACCTGGAAACTCTTACCAGGATTCATAGTTTGGAAACTATGGAAAGAGAGGAACAGAAGAATCTTTCATTCCCAACACTCTCCTCCTACCCTCCTCTAGAATATAATCCTCTTACATCTCCAGGAAACTATTCAGCTACAGTTGTGGACCAAGGAAAACTTTCCCACTGACCCATATGAGCTCTCTCTCCTCAACTCTTGGGGCTTCTTGTTTGCACACTCCACCCCTCCTTAGCATCCCCCCCAAATTCAATAGCCCTCAGTCCCTCTAAGTGCCTCCTGCCCCCCTATTGGCTTCCATAAATTCAACTTTGATGGACCATCAAAGGGAAATCCAGGACACTCAGGCTATGGGGCGGTCATAAGAAACATCCTGGGCCAAATTCAAAGCCTCAATGCAGAAAATCTAGGATGTGACACCAACAGTTCAACATAAATTTGTGGTCTTATCATAGGAGTGAAAATGGATCTATATCAAAACCTCACCTGTCTGATCATTGAAGGATACTCCAAAATCATAATAGACTTGGCAAAAAAAATCTTCAATGGAAGAGATCTAGGGAAAATCACTCCTAGTTGGTGCCTCCTTTCCCCTCTTTATAGATTCTAGACACTTCTCATACCCTCTCTTACTCTAACCCCCTCACACATTCAGTTAAGTGAAAAAAATGCTGTGGTTAGAATGGCCAATGCAGGGGTTGATTCCATGCAGTAGATCATTCTCCATGATTCTAGGAAGTCCCAAAGCTCACCTCTCTATCTCCAATGCAAGGAGATTTCCTAACTGGACGACCCTAACCCGAATGGGGTGTCACCTTTGATTACCTAGAAAATATTCCAAGTAAAAAATGATCAGAATCTCAGGAGAGAGGGAAACCGTAAGCGTCAAGGCAGAAGACCATCAACCGACAAAAGATTTCGGGAACTCAACAATCAGGAGTCTGAAGCATGGAGGGAGTTGTTTTCCAAATTCGTGAAGTCACGAAATGTGAGAGAGAATAAGGACCATTGGGGCACAAGGAGATCTAGACCATCGATCTGGCCCCATTGATCTGATTTGAGAATATTTCGGGAACTCGACAATCGAGAGTTCAAAGCATGGAGGGAGGTACTCTCCAAAGTTGCAAAACACGAGAAAGAATCTGGACCGTTGGAGTGCGAGGAGATCTAAACCATTGATTTGGTCCCAAAGGAATCACAAGCTTGGGTATTGGAAGAAGGGGAACACTCAGTCCTTCTTCATCTTGAAACGCGAAGACCTGAAATTGGGAGAAGCAAAGGGTCACGAAATGTGAACTCACGATTTGACCATAGCCTTCGAATCACGGAAGGTCGTGGACCCTCAATCTGATGAAATTTCGAGGGTTCAGGTTTTGGAAGAGAAGAGATAAGTCACGAAGAATATATCAATTGTTGGTTGTAGGCCTTCAGGGACCATTGATCTGATCCGAAGGTTTCGAGGATTCAAACTTTTGGAAACTCATGAAGAGCAATGTAATTTTGTAAATAACAGCTCTACCTTTTGCAACCAGTTGCAAGCATTTATGTATTCACAGATAGGCTGCAAATTTTTTGTAATCTTATAGTTGGAAATAATATAAGGATCCACTTTTATTTACAAAGAAAAAAAGGGAAGATGTGATCCCATTGGATGTTTGCAGAGTCATTTTGGGAGGCCCATATATTTATATAAGAGATGATGTTTTTAGATGTAGGGACAACCAATGCCATTTTTTAAGGATGGGAAATTTTTGGTTGTAAATGCATGTAAAGGTAAATCTCAACTCTTATTGATAATTACACACTAATCAAGGAGGACGATTAGTGAAAACAAGAATCTTTCACTGTTGCTTTTTTTGGAGAGAAGAAATAACATGGAAAAGGAAAGATGGAAATAAAAACATCTTTAGAAGGATGTGACAAGAAGCACAATAAACAATTAAAATAATTGATTAATACATACAAGAAAGTGTTTCAAGAACCCAAAGGGATACCACTGAAGAGGGAAGAAATTTTTTTGACTAAATTTTTGACTAATTTCATTTACCAAACTTTGGATTGTATTGAAAATCCTTATTAGAATTTGATAAAGTGAAAAAACATTTGCAACAACTTTTAGAGAAAGGAGTTGTAATTCCAACACTTCACCTTTTGAGTTTCCTATCATCATAGTGCCCAATAAGGATGGGAGTTGGAGGATGTGCATAAAATACTAATATTTGAAAAAAGTAACCATTCATAATCAATATTAGGTGATAAGGATTGATGACTTATTGGATAAATTGCAACAAGCCAATTTATTCATAACGTTGGACCTCAAATCAAGTATCATCAAGTATGAGTAAGAGAATAAGACACTTGGAATATAACATTCAAAAAACAACATGGTTTGTATAAATGGATGGTTATGCCTTTCGAATTATATAATTTTTTTTCTATCTTTATGTGTTTGATTAATGATGTGTTATGTCCATTTTAGACTCTTTTTCAATTTCTTATTTGGAAATTTTTTTGATATTCAACTCTACTTGGGAAGATATGTTACATGTAAAATTTCTATAGTTTCATAATGTGTCGCATGTGTCACTAACATCATGTCTTAAGTGTCACAAGTGTCACATGTGGCGCAAAAATCACATTTTAAGTGTCGCAAGTATCACAAGTGTTGTAAGTGTTGCACAAAAATGGTCGCAAGTGTTGTAAGTATCATAACATGCTTCATACACGTTTTATAAGTGTCAGAACTCATTTGACACCATGAAAACACTTGTCATAAACCCTAAATCATGTTGGAAGGTAAAACCACATCATTTGATAATTGAAACATACTTTTTTACTTGGGATTTTGACCATTATTGGGCATTTAAGAATATCGGTGCTCCTCTGGCTATGCCTAGGGAGCGTCGGTGGTCCCTACACCATGCTAAGGGGGGCACCATGGAACTCTATCTTCAGCATTAAGGCGGTGCCATTGTTGGTTGGAGGAAATATTGGTGAATCCCACCTTCTTATAAGGGACAACTCTGAAAGGTGGGGGTTTGTTTGGCTCGAATCCTACTCCATGTATCTCTCTAAAAAAAGAATCATAACCTATGGATTCATATCCTTAATCTATTCCAAAAATACTCAAGGTGTTTGAGCCTCTAAAAACCTATAAATTGGAGGCATTTCCATGGTGAAAATGGGGAATAAATCAGTAAAGCATCATCATTTTGATCTTGATTCATTCATGCAAGGGTTGGATGAGGATATATTAGAGAGGCTACTGCAACATCAATCATGGTCTGTAAGTATATTATTATTGGTTCTCATTCAATATATACTTGGCCTATTTCCTTCAAGTCCATGTCTTATTACACATGCTTTTCTACTATTGTTATAATATCTGTAGATAGACTTGTCTTATCTAATCAAGTAGAGTAGGAGATAGTTGTTTCTCTTTGTTGTCTATTGCAGATCTCAGTTTGTGCAAGGGGGTTTGAGGATCAAACTTTAGGGATTGGAAGAAGTGAGGAAAAACATCGAAAAAGGTACATCATATCCTTTCACTCCTTATCGATTTGGTTTTTCTAGATGGGTTTAAAGGGATGTTAGTTTCCACTTGTACTTTTTCTATCTTGGTATAGGGTTCTAGCAATCCAAGAGTTGTTTCACTTGTCCATAGGGGGAATATTTCGTAACAGAAAAATGGTGACTCCACTAGGGATCGACTTTGACTAGTCTTTCTTTGGTTCGTCTGAAATCCTTTGCTTATGATTAGATCTTATTTTATGTTGAACTTTGAAGTATTTCCTCTTCCATTTTCTTTATTGGAAGCCTAAAAAAACCATTGTTTGAGTTTTCCTGAGTTTTTAGCCTCTTCATCAATTTTTTTCAACTTATCTAGAACTATCCCTCTTTTGCAGTGAGCACTAGGGAGACATTGTTAGATTGCTTCTCCCCTAAGCCCTATTATGATCACCACAACACTCTATCTCTTTGAATACCAGAGTGCCACCCTCTCTTTTTTGTGAGAATATCAAGGTTTTTTCCAAGTTCCGTTCTGTCTGTCAAATTGGTTTTTGGCTGTTTTTTTGTTTAAGGAACTATTATTCATCTTTATTTAGCTTGAAAATTCCTTCTTGATTGCAAGATTGATTTACCTTTCATTGGTTTAGTCCTTGTTTCGCAAATATCATCAATTATTTGACTGATTGAAAGAGTCTGAAAGGGTTTGTTGTTAATTTAGCTTCTTATCATTCTTTCTTTGATTGAAGGAATTGAAACTTGATTGCTTACCACAACCTAGCTTTGATATTGTTTCTTGTTGGTCCATTTTCAAAGTTTGTTTAGTGTGGTTTTCTTGATTTCTTTATATTTGTTTGAGTGAGTTTGATTCTCTTTGATTTCTCTTGTGAGTATTTTTATTTGGATAATATTTTTCTTCCTTTTCTATGAAATTTTAGTGGTGAACTATTGCATTGATTATTGAAAGAAAGAAGCATTAGAAGCACATCATTTCCTACATCTAAAAATCAAACAAAGAAAATTTGAAGAACATTGTATGGATTGTTTTTGGAAACTTGAAAGATTTTCTTTTGGTAGTTTGGAAAATGTGTGGATTCTTGTTGGGAAACAAATTAAATTAAGTATTGCATTATTTTGAGTGTTTTTTAGTGATAAAACGAAATAAACTCCTCTCCTTCCCATAAATAGAAGTTCATTGTAAAAGAACAGTTTCATCTCATTCTTTTTGCTTTCTTTTTGGTGTCGAGACTGAAAAACATCACTAGTTTCACTACCATTCACCCTTGATTAATGAACAACCATTAAAATTGATCTAGAAACTATGCTTTTTAGGGGTTTTTCATCAACATTAGATTAGGGATAGAGCTTTGAATAGGCCGTGAGGTTAACTCTCCAAACAATTGAAGAAAAAAAAAGAATCTCGCGATAGGGAGAGAAAATCCAATTTTCCTATAAGCATAGTTCAGATCCCCCTCTCACACAGGGGTTAAACACGAGGTCGCATGTGGGAGATAAACAAAGAATACCCCTCCAAGGTTTAACTAATCATAGAGGAATGATTTTATATTGGGGGTTCTTCCTGAGAATCAATTTTTTTCATTTGGTCTTAGAGATTTGTGAATCTTGAATCCGTTTGGGGTCCTCATGATTTTACTGGTCCACTTGTTTTCAGTTATCTTGAAGGATTTTAGACTTGATATATTTCCCATACGTTCAGACCTGACTGTCGAATATACCTACCTAGAGGCTGACTATGAGTTGGTAAACTTAGTGGCCATATTACTTAGGGTTTATACATAAGGTGACGACAAAGGGGAGTATTTATTGTACCTAGGTCAAATGTTGGTCAAACTCACTCATACTGCTTGGAGGGTAAACCAAGGATAAAACCATGAGGTAACTTGCACCAAGGTGTAAGTTCATCAAGTAGGTCGCCATTGTAACTAATCCACCTTGTTATGACCCAAGGGGGGCATATCTATGGCTAAATGTATATGATATGACCCCAAGGGGGGGCATACATGGGCCTAAATGTACATGTATTGTGTAAATACGTATTTAATAGGATTTGCCTAGTGATAAATGGGCCTCATGTGAAAGTGTGAATAGATATATATAAGATATCATGTATTGATTATTGGAGGAGGTGAATTGTGAAGTATGAAAGATATTTGGTTATTCGGAGGGGGTTCCCCTATTCTTTAAGGAGTTATTATGTAAATTATATATATTGGAGTTGTGCTCCATGTTGAATTTTTGACATGGTGTGTACTTCTATTATTTTATGATATTTTGAGTATTTGTATCATAACATTTGGTATCAGAGCTCAAGGTATTAGGGTTTCACTATTGCATATGATACACCTTGGAATATTTGATATAAAGTTTTTTATACAATGTTTCAAATGGAACCCCTTGGAATATATTTAGTATATGGATCAAGGTACGTGGGGTTCAAATTTCATCTCTTGAGGAATTATACTTTTAGATATATATCCTATGTAAGATAGGGTTATGGAATCATCTTGAATTTATCCATTGCAGAATTTTCACTATAAAAAAAATTCTGCAATGTTTCAGACCCGGAAACTTGGATATTCACAGAAATATTCAAGGTAGCATTGATAAATGTTTTATCTTCTGGGTCATCCTACTTTTGTAGATACACTCTATGTAAGATAGGGTATTCGACTAGTCATATTAACTAGTCTCAAACATGTGTTCCGAGTAAAACAATGATGTATTCTTCAGTGAGTATCCACATTAAGTGAGGCAAGTTTTGTTGGACAGTCTGTAGTATTTCTAGTGCAAGTTTAAGAATAAAATATCATATATTGTGATATTGGTATGCTTTACTAGTATGCTCTCATGGAAGGGACAAAAATCATCAAGGTGTGTGGAAGTTATCATAACTTCTACTTGACACATCCAATTTTGTTCAAACTTGTGGAATTGAAGAGAAGAAATTTAAGAGTACAAAAAATTTCAATTTCAGACTGAGAAGGGATGAAATTAGAGAGATACATCATAAATAAACTCGACCAGGATAATAGAATCCAAATCAAGGTTACAAAGGTATGTTCACTTAAAACTATCATAACCTTTGATTGGAATGTCTGATTGAGATGATTCAAAATCCATTGGAAAGATAACAAATAGAAGAGAATATTGGAACAAGTATTACAACTAGTTGATATTTTTATCCTTAATATATTGAGGTTGGGATTTGAGGGTTGGGATTAGACCTCAATTAACAATCAATGGAAATACCTAAATTTACAGGAGATGAAGATAAAGATGAAATCAATCCTATGGAATGGTTGAGGTTGGTAATAGAATACAATCTGACTCCTTCGAAGGCAACATTTTTTTTTTTTTATGAATCTTGGAAGTGATGGATGAGTGTTGATAAAAATACTAGATGGAAATGCACATGGGAAGAATTTGAAAAAATCTTCTCAGATAAATGGATTAGAGATACAAAAATGCAGGAATTATATAGAATTCAAGATGAATTAAAAGAAGAAAAGGAAGAGATTAATAATAAGGGTGAGGAGCTATCTAAGATACAATCCCTTAGTGAATCACTCATTAATAAGGTTAAGAACTTAAAGCAAGAAAATAATAGTAAATCAAAGTGGGAAAATGATGAATAAAAGGAATATTTGAAAAAGAAATATGAAGAGATATGTAGATTACGAAACCATAATAAAAAACTGTTGGATGAGGTCAAGAGATTGAAACAAGAAAAGAAAAATGTAAAAATCAAGAAGAAAGAAGGATCTTGGATGACGAATCTACCAAAAGACTGGAAGATGAAATTTGCATGAAGGTTGAGGAATCCTTAAATACTGGTGAAGTAAAATTAGAAATACAAGCCAAAATTGAAGGACATCAAAATTTGTTAGATGGGATCATATTGCAACTTCAAAAGGAGAAAGAAGACAAGATTCAAGAAGGTCAAAAGAAGATACTTGAAGAAGTTTAACTCCATCTAGAGGATGTACATGTCAAATATGATGGTATTATCTTGAAGGCTAGAGTAATCAAATAACAAGAAAATATTATTGAGGATTCCATTGTCGCTAAAACGAATATAGATGAAATGCATGTGCAGAGTGAAGGAAGACCATAAAAAATGAAACTGTATTGAGACCCTCATTACCAAGAAACATTTCAAGGAAGACAATAAGGAAAATATCAAAATTATGAAGGAAGAAGATGGAATACTTGTCAATATTCATGGAACAAGGAATCAACAAACTACTCTTCAACAAGCTATTATCAAAGACCAACAACCACTACAAATTGGAGAATCTTCAATAAAATACATGGAATCAAAGGAAAGAAAATTATGAAACAACTAGACACCAAGGATTAAGACCGAAAAAGAATTGATTTTGGATGGATATATCATCCACAATGGAATGAATAAAGAAAGAACATGAGAAAACCATATTACTTGGTTTCATCACATGTGAAGCCTTTAAATGCAAATCTTTGAGGAAAAATATTTTTGGAGGGTACTATGTTATGACCCAAGGGGGGAATATATATGGCTAAATGTATATGATATGACCCCAAGGGGGGGAATATATGAGCCTAAATGTACATGTAATGTGCAAATACATATGTAATAGGTTTGGGATAGTGATAAAGGGGCCTCATGTGCAAGTGTAAATAGCTATATATAAGAGATAATGTATTCATTATTGAGATGTGAAGTGTGAAGTGTGAAAGGTATTTGATTATTTGGAGGGGGTTCCCCTATTCTTTAGAGAGTTATTGTGTAACTAATCTATATTGTAGTTGTGCTCCTTGTTGACATTTTATACATGGTGTGTACTTCTGTTATTTTATGATATTTGTAAGGATTTGGTTCATAACATTTGGTATCATATGTTATGAACCAAATGCTTACAAATATCATAAAATAACAGAAGTACACACCATGTATAGAATGTCAACGAGGAGCACAAATAAAATATATATAAGTTACACAATAAATCCTTAAAGAATAGGGGATCCCCCTCCAAATAACCAAGTACCTTTCACACTTCACATCTCAATAATGAATACACGATATCTTATATATAGCTATTAACACTTGCACATGAGGCCCCTTTATCATTAGGTCGACCCTATTACATATGTATTTACACATTAAATGTACATTTAGGCCCATACATTGTTAAGCCCTAATATTGGCTCATTACCCCTTAATTGGGGCATATTACATTAGTAATGTTATTTTATTTATGTTGGCTTTATTCCATTAGTTGTAATTATACCTCCTAGTCTTCTACATATACCAAGGATAAATTTTCATTTGGAATCATCTTGGAATTGTACATTTATGTGGGCATAAGGAGGTTGCCCCATAGAAGAGGCTTATTATCTGAATTTCTCTCTTTTTCAAGGCGTTGAGTACTTATTCTGAGGTTTTTCTATGCTATATTGATATTTGGTTCTTAACATATAGTATCAGAGCTCAAGGTCTTGGGGTTTCACTGCTACATCTGAGACACCTTGGAATTTTCACTATAAATTGTTTTCTACAAAATTTCAGAAGGAATGACTTGGAGGATATTTAGTAGATGGATCAAGGTACGTTGTGTTAAAATTTCATCTCCTGAGGCCTTACAATTTCGGTGATACAACCTGTGAAAGATAGGGTTCTGGAATCATCCTGAACTGAGTCATTGCGTAATTTTCGCTATAATATTTTTTATGTAATGTTTTAGACCATGAAATCCTGAGGGTATTCATAGAAATTAGTAAGGTATCCATGGTAAAACATTCAGCTTCTGGGTCATCTTACATTTGTAGATACACCCTGTGGAATAAAGGGTATCTAACTAGTCTTATTGACTAGTCTCAAGAAGGTGTTCCAGGTAAAACAATAATAACTTCTTCCTAGAGTATCCAAATTGAGTGATACTGGTTGCATTGGATAGTGGATATTCTGTAGTATTTTTGGTATGAGTTTTAGAATTTTATATCAATTATTTTGTGTGGGGCACGCTATACAAGTGACATATCCCGGAAATGCCAAAAATCATAAAGTTGTGGGGAAGTTACTATAAATTCCACTTGGCACATCCAATTTTGATCAGACCTATGGAATTGCAGAGAATAA
>ML786349.1:2786497-2805734 GCA_009831015.1 Picea engelmannii | reverse complement strand
AATCATACTTCAGCTAAGTATAATCAAAACAATTAATTAATAACTTATAATCAATTAAGGTTATATAATAATTAATTATAATTTAGCCCATGTTTAGGTTTATTTATGAAATTATTCATAGTAATAAGAAAAGGGTCATTACAATGAGAAAAACGATTTTCTCAATAGACAAGATATGGCCATAGGATGTATCCTCTATTTTATTTCTCCTGAAATTCTCCATCAAGTATATGATGAATCACAAAATAGACTCCAAATGAATTATGGACCAGATTGGAGGTTCTATTTGGAAATAAAGAATATTGTGAAGATTTCATGCAGGAGATTGGAAAGATAGAGCCAGAAGAGAAGCCATCAGAAGATCAAGTCTCTTATTATGAAGAGTTTTCTACAAAAGTTTTTGCACAAATTTGTATTCCATTAATTGAAGATGATGTCTACTCCATTTCAGATTTGTTTTCTGAAATTCATGTGGAAGCTATATGGCATGCATCTCAGGGATCAAATGCAGACACGTTTCCATGCACAATTCATGCATCTTAGGAGACAAAAAGGGAACCACGCACATTAGATGCCATTCTGATATTTTCTGAGAAACATTTACAGAAAAAAAAATGGATATTTTAATTCCTCACGGGAAAATATCCAATTTCAAAAAAACAAAAGTCCGAAACGGAGTCCAGAAAGTGAAGTTATGATGTTTTTAAAATCAACAAAATTTCAGCATTTTTTTAGAAACGACCACACGGTTTTCAAAATTTCATCCAAACTTTATTTGGATCTTATTCATTACAAGAACTGAAAGTGGATATGTGTGTACATATGAATGATGCATCTACTTCATCATAT
The DNA here is from genome assembly GCA_009831015.1 of Picea engelmannii. Lineage (NCBI taxonomy): Eukaryota > Viridiplantae > Streptophyta > Pinopsida > Pinales > Pinaceae > Picea > Picea engelmannii. The sequence goes on along the minus strand of ML786349.1, from coordinate 2,804,885 downwards.
CCATGCAGACTTCTACATCTTCAACAAAATCTTCAACGAGTAGAAACTTGCACAATTGCGAGCTCTTCTTGGAGTGAAGGACAAGGTTTCTTAGCAACTGTTTTTTGTTCCTTCTCAATTTTTTTTTTACATACATTGTACCTTGAGGGGGGGTTTTTCCCATGCAATTTTCCCTCTTTCCTCACTTTATTTCAGTGTATCTTTTGTATTTGGGTACCTAACATGGCCTTGTTGCCGGAACCCATTCTTTATTTTCACCACAGTGATGTTCAAGGGGGGTGTTGGAGTTACTTCACACACACCTAGGATTTATTTTTCCTAAGGTTTTTCCTTGTTTATTATTCATAATTAGTCATTATCTAGTCTTCTATATTTTAGAGAAGAATATTCCACCTAGAGAATATTTTCTTTCAGTTGACACTTCAGTTTGACTAGCTGAGTTGAGTTTAGATGATGCATTGGTTTTGTCACCATGCAACATTGGGATCATCACTAGATAATGCACACTTGCCTTGGGATCATCACCAGACTGGCACATTACCCTTGTTTTTCTGAGTTAAATCCTCACTAATCTATGTTCATTCAGTTAACTGAATACTATTTGACTAGTTAACTCAGCTAGGTGGCAGTTCACTCCCGTAACTGCTTGAGAGACTAGACTAGGTGGCCATTTACTCCTGTAATTGCTGGTGTGTGTCCAGATCACTCTTGACCACCACTATGGATCATTAGTTACTCATGTATCCTATATATATTGTCAATTATTCACTCTTTGAGTGTGGAATACGATTAATGAAAATTATTCCATTCTTTCTCTCTTTCTTCTTCTTTCTCAATTTCTCTCTGCAAATGTGTGTGGTATTTTCTAGCTAGATCTATTCTATGCAGGTTAAAATTTTTTACAGAACCACCACGTTTACCTTCTCTGGACTCATTAAACAATCATACATTGAAGTTCCCATACGAGACTGAACCCTTACTTCTTCCAGTTCATTAAATAAATGAAGAGGGACTTACTGAAGGTGATTTATATCGAGCATGTGTTACCCTCCTCGAGCTCGTTAAATAAAAAAGAGGTACTCATCTATTTGGATGGGGGAAAATTTTAAAGAAGCAAGAAAAGAAGTTTTTGAGAACATTACCAGTAACTCTTACAGTCACCCTTGAACATGACACTTTGTCTTTGCACACATTTTAATCCCCTGAACCTCTTCATTGAACCAATCCTCTGAGTTTTCTTACTCCTTTGGGTCACCTGATGAAAGTCACAGTATCCACTGCATTATCGTGTTTTGGTCCATGTCATGTTTCTATTTTCGTGCCTCAGTGTTCAAGGGAAGTATTTGCCTCGAGCGTCAACCATCACAAATATCCTATTTCAAATACACATGTCAGTACATGTTCATTTGATCTACCAATTTACATATATTTGTCCGTTTTGTGTTGTTGATGGGGGATACAACAAGGACCTCCTTCGACGAGTCTGTTCCTGTCAAATTCAACACATTATCTGGGAACTAGACTTAGAAACCAATTAGTACCTTGGGAATTGCATGCCTCAATGGCAGGCCTCGTCGCTTCCGACAATGGGTTTACATAAATGACCTCTGATTGGATGTTCCACGGATTTTCGACTTCAACTCATCCATTCAAATTTGTTGGAATGTACTAGAGTACCTTGGGAATCATTAATATCAATGGTGATTTCCCTCGCGCTTGTTAACAGTTTACCTCATTGACCGGTAATCAAGTGGTTTCTACCATGTTCGACATCAGGAAATATATTCACATGGTTAGATTCGTACTACATCAGGATCGGTAAGAAGAACCTGGGTTGAGTCATCACTCTTATATGTACCTTACCCAGGTTGCGACGAAGTTTCTTTTGAACATTGACACATATACTGTCATATAGATCCACTTTGTATTGGTCATGGCTATGTCTTGTTGTCTCATAGATCCACAATATATTCTTCATGGCTATGATCAGTTCAAGTCATAGGAGTATAGATCCACATTGTATCTTCAGTGGCTATACCTTTTTGTCAATATAATTATGGATCCACAATGTATTTTATGGCGGCCATACCTTGAAAGTTTTTATCACTCAAGCATAGGTATGACTGCCTTGGGTTTGAAACCTGTCATATTATTTGTTTGATGGTTGTGTGAAGCTTCTTCCAGGTTCTCTGAGTCCATACCCTTGCTCGGAAAAGTCTACAAAGTACTTCAGTCATCAGTTCATGTCTTCTAACTTCGCACTTTGGGTGGGAATCTGTTACACATCAAAATTACTCATTACGATGATGGCATAATGTCGTCATTACCAATGTCGCAAGTGTCGCATTTTAGCTACAAGTGTTGCAAATATCATACTATCACCTTGCCTATGTCGTGCCTCAGACGAAATTATCAAGAAACACTTAAAAGACACCTCAAAAGACTGGTTTTGAAGAGGAGAAATCATTTGACAAAGAGTAAAAGTATTTTGCCATGGAAAAAACCACTAAAATATCAATTTTGGAAGGCAGTGCTCCCCTATACACTGTCAGGGAGTGCCAACACTCTGTACCCTATTTTGGGGGAGCATTGCAATGCTCTGTTCCCCATTTTGAGGGAACACTGGCCTTTTTTGAGCGAATTTTGGATTGTTGAGGAAAATCAGGGAAGAATCCCCCTCATCTCTGGAGTTGGTTGGATTCGGATTTGAGGTCAAGGCTCGATATTAGGGAAGATACACAACTGAAGGAGAAGGATCCTCAACCTATCCCAAGAATATCTTTAGTCGTTAGGCCTCTCCAAGCCTATATAAGAAGGCCTCTTCATGGTGAAAGGAAGAGACATTGAAGGCATCAAACTTATGATCTCATAAGGGAGATATAATTGAAGCATCATCATTTTGTGTGGATTATTTAAGCAAAGGGTTGGACGAGGAGAGCTAGGAGAGGCTGCTTCACCTTCATCAAAGGTCTGTAAGTATTATTTGTTGTTCTCATTAATATACATATGTTCTTGGCCTATTTATTTTAGGGTTGTGTTTATTCTACATGAACTTGTCTCTATTACATAGATCTGATTTCAAGCTAATCTTAGGAGAATAGGAAGCTTGTTCCATCTTTGTTTGTTTTGCAGGAATTATCGAGGAGCTTAGGGATCAAAGCTCAATTCGGACTGCGTGAGGATGAACACCATTAAAAAAGGTACACCTTTCCTCCTCTTCTTTATGCATTAGTTTAGCTAGGTTTAAAAGGATGTCAGTGACCAACGTTAGCACCCTTTCTGTCTTGGTTTTAGGAGTCTAGAGTCCAAGAGGGAATCCACTTGTCTGCAGGGGGATTTCTCTGTAACAATCGGTCCTATCTATATTTTTTGTAAATCTATTGGTCATAAGGTTTTGGATTGTCCAAGGATGATTTATAAAGTTGAAAAGATGAATATGAGAGAATAAAAATATAAGGAAAGTCAAGAAACTAAGGGTATCTTAGAAAACCAGAACGAATAAGAGACTATGTTATTACAGATGAAAGAAACCCTGAATGATCATAGAGACATCAATATACCAGAGATCTTAAAAGAAAAGTAGTGCATAGAAAAAAGAATAGGAGACTTCGACATAGACTGTGTATTACAGTTGGAAACACAGGTGAATCTTATGCCAACGAGTACTTGGGAAATTTTGGGAAATCCAGCTATGATTCCTTCATTGGGAAGGATAGGATTGTTTAAAGGAAAGATGATAAACCTATGTGGACGAGTTACTAATGTACCTATGATAGCCCATGGAACATCGAATGAAGAAGAATTTGAGGTCATTAAGTTTTTTGAGAACAAAACCCCTTTTGCACTTTTGTTAGGAAATACCTAGATTAAGAAAGATCAGATCTGAAGGAAAGAAGTAGAGGAAGCTATAGAATAGAAAAAGAAAGAATTAAGTAATTTCATGGCTAGGAGAATAACACACTTAATATAAGAACAAGAGGACAATTTGAAGCAACTCAGGGCTAGATATTTAGCTGAAGGAATGCAAGAAGGCCCTAAAAACCTGTCCATGCAAGAGAGAAGATCACCTACCCTAGAAATGGTAAGAGAAGAGATATTACATTCAAACCCTTTGAGAGACAATCAACAATGTGAAGTTAATATGCTAAGAGAAGATAAGAATAATAATGTGACTCGTATCACAGGAAAGAAGGCAAGAAACCTCAGCAAGAAGAAGGAAAAGTTAGAAAGACTGCAGGAAGTTCCAAAGGAGACTTCGCAGAAGGAAGGCTTGCAGAAATTGAACCTTGCCGGAATAACAGAACAATGCAAGATGGTACTTTTCCATGGAGAAGCTATATGACCGTTGGAGGTGTCTCGACCGTTAGAATGACGCTCTGGAATGGATAAAAAATGTAGTTATTTCCCAAAATATCACCGTTGGACCGTTGGGACTATGCCATAATGGATGGATTTGTAGTGATTAGGGAATTTTGACCCGTTGAAGGAATCCATTAAGACGTTGATTATTTAATCCGTCGAATGCCTCACCGGGACCACTTTTTCAAACTGAGATATTCGAGCTAATAGAGAAGTGATTTCCTATCGCACTGTGCTGTCTAGACCTCACCATATATTTGATTACCCTGAGTATATGTTCACCTACATGAGTTATTTGACCATGAGTGTGTATGTTGGGAAAACACACTGCAGTAGAAAGAATTAGGGCGTTGGCTCCAGAATGTAAGAAATTAAGCGACCAAAGTACGCATACCTATGAGCGCCTTGCAAAATACCCAGAGTTGAGAAGATTGGAGGCACAACTCTAGGAGGAGAAGAAACATGCGTCTACTATGAAAGAACAACTGAAGCATCTTATGCCAGTGGAGAAGATGAAAAGGTCACAGGAGCAACGCGCAGTTCAACAACAGTTCACCATTGTAACACCTCAGGTTTTGAACCCCCATTTTAAATAATGTATTGTTACAATGCTAAGAGGCCTGAGTGCCCAAACAATTATTAAAAGGCTAGTGTGCCCAAGACATGTAATGTTTTTATCATTATTAATAATAAATAATTGGTTGGTTGCTAGACGAAAAAGGACTAGAGTTATATGGGGCTATGATTCCACAAGAAAGGGGGCTTGAGGGGATAAGTGTTTATTCCTATTCTAATTACCCTTTTTGTCTAAGGGAGGGGGATCGGTTACTTGAGCTTCTTGGGGAAGGAAAAGAAATTCTTGATTCCCCATAAAGTTACTTAAACCTACCTCTGGTCTGATAGGGTGTTCGATTGATGTCTTGTTCGTTGATTTCCTGTACGTTCACTCATTTTCCCTCACGCACTTTCATGCACTCCCTTACCCATTCAGTGATCCATCCCCATCCACATCTTGGCTTGGGGAAGGGAACCAAACTTCTGAATAATTAGCCACATATAGTTCATTGTAATGGTCACTGGTGTGATCTAGCTGTGACTTGAGGCCTGCATGTTTGAGATGCGCTGGCCTGTGCCCTGTTTTTATCACAACTGTGAGTCCTGAGAGTTCCAACATTGCGATTCTGCACCAGCTATGCTGGAGGCCCATAAAATAAAGGAGAAGGAATGCTTGAGGGACTGCATGGCGGAGAAGGGTGGAGGTCCATTCTCTTGGGAGGTACAAGCTGGGTAGAAGAGAGATGGGTACTTGGATTACTGTGGGTGTTGGGAAACCTGTGAGAGATTGAGAGATGACTGGTTTGGGAACCCAAGTACACTTTGGAACCATCCTTATGGATTCAGAGCCCTGGCTCGAGAGTGACACTATTGTTGAGATTTGGAGCAGTGGTGTTTACAGTTGGGTGGAACCTCCTTGGGTTGCAACCATTTGGTGTCATTTTTCATAAAGATAAGTGCTCTCTGTTATGGTATCATTTATATGTATATGAATTTATTTCCGATGTATATTTAATTATCATTTAATTGAGTCTTTAGACTATGCATGCTTTCTTTTTTCTGCTGTGCATGTCGTTAAAGTCTTTTCTTTTATGCATGCTTAAATATTAAAAGGTATCAATAAGAGGAAGAAGTCCAAGGGCAGGCTTGAAGTTAGCATGCCCCAACCTATGGGTGGCTGGGGATGTTATAGAATGGTATCATAGCTTCTGGTTGAAACACCAGGCCGATATGGGCCGGCTCTGTTTGTTAGAGTCTCAGGGTCAAGATCGAAATCTGACTGTGAAGTTGAAAAGCTCAGGAGGAATGATGTTGCAAAATCTATATAGGAGTTAGAACTTCATAGATCCCTTGTAAGGGTTCGAAGGATCATGACCGTCCTCTTCGAATTCATGAGCGATAACCACTGTAGGATAAGGAGAGATATGAGATCATTGGATCGGAGGATAGGTGAACAGGGGTCATCCATTGTCAAGGAAGAAAGGGTTAAGGTCACAACCGTTAGATCTCGTTGGAGAGTGAGATCAACGGACAAGATTCATTGTGGGCAACCAAGTTGCACGAGAAATAATTTCCCAAGGCGCTCTCATAATCCAAACCACAGTTTCACCAAGGGGTTACATGTCAGTGTCAAGAGAATTGCGGGGCGAAAAGAGGGTTACTCCAAACCGCTAATGCGTTCCCCCGCAATTTGAAAGGCAGTAAGTGATTTGACGTGTTAGGTATCGAACATCAAAACTTTGTATAGCCGAATTATATCCTGACTGTCTATTACCAAGAGGTATGTGTCAGCAGATTAGTAACTCCAGAGAAATCTGTTCGAGAGGTTTTCAGTTGAGATTTGAAACTCCCGAATCCTGGAGAGCCAGAGTAAATCTCAAGTGTCGGATCGTCCGAGGTAAATTTGGGCCATCTAATCCAAAAGAGACATGGCATAGACCTATGGACTCTGGGTGAAGACGTGAAGTGAATCTTAGTCGTTCGATCTAGGAAGACACATGGCGACAGATTGGCTAGTTCGGGAATTCACAGTTCTGGAAAATGGAAAGTATGTTAGTGTTGAAACTCCTAAAGCCTGAAGTCTCGAAGCCCGAAGGGTTGAAGTGGCAGGGCATGATAATGTCACCTGGAGGTGATGTGGACCCAAAAATTATGAAGTGACGCGCCTTGCAGACGTCACCTGGGATGATGTGGACACATGGGATGTGTGCCATGTGTCAATAAGTTTTGAGCATGCAGAGGATTGAAATGTCATCTAGGACATGAAACGTGTTACCCATCAGGTTGGACCACGTGTCTGCTTCCAGTATTTCACCACGTGGCGACAGATCGTGGACCCCAGAGAAATTACTCCAAGAGTTTTCAGTTGAGATTTGAAACTAACGAAGCTTGGAGAGCCGGAGACCTGAGGCAAACGTTGATCGTCGGATCATCCGAAGTAGACCTGAATCGTCATATCAGGAGAACAGGTGGCACAGAGATGTGGATTTCGGGTAAGGACCCAAAGTAAACGGTGTTCGTCGAATCATACGAAGTAGTTCCCCACTATTAGATTCAAAAGGATGCATGGCAAAATCTCATGTATTTCGAGGGGAGTAAAGTCTGAGACTTGAGAATTCTGAAGTCCTAAATTCCGAAACGACCACAACCATTGATCTGGGAGAGGTAAATCGAAACTGTTGGTTCCCAAGAGGTAGATATTGGACATCCATTTAGAGGCACCATTAAGATCATGATATCAACAATGACCTTTCATTGCGGAAATAGAAGGTGCTCGGTCTTTACGAAGTCGATGGAGGGCTGCAATCGAGACCACGGTTTTGGAAAAAAGACACATGGTGGCTCGGGGTGAATTGCGGGGTGAAAAGTAGTTTGGTTCCAAACCACCTTTGAGTGTGTTTGCAATCACGCATCTACATGAGGTCATTGCCTAAGGTCACATCTAAGGAGGGGCCAAGAAATAAAAGGATCTTGCACCAACTCTGATATTTTTTCAAGGTCGAAGGAGAAGGCTGTAGGGGCCATCGGACCTGGGCCAGAGAGTTGGAAGGGTCTCTGTTTAGATACAGAATGAAACCATCAAGGTTTCAGAGAGCCAATTCAGCTTGGGATTGAAGATCCTTGACTGGGAGGTCATGCAACCTTAGGAGAGAAGGGGGTCTTCACTAAGAAGCAAAAGGAATTGTACCATTGTTGGAAATTTTCTTTATCATATGTGTAATTCTAACAAAATGGTTGCCTGCAAATTTTGTAGAATTAAGGGGCTTAAGCACATAAGATCAGGATTCGTATTCAAGAAATGGAAGAAGGTGAGGGAGCCTCTAGTCATGATAAGGAGGCCGAAGGAAAGAATACTAGATTTGGTAGTGCCAAGACAGATTCCAATGGACGCAAGGGAAAAGGAGAGCATGAAACGTTGATAGAAATGGTAAGAATCCTGAAGATGGAAGTGCAGAGATACAAGGGATAAATGCTTGAGTGTTGTAGAGCTTAAATTAGTTGTAGGGATAAATGAAGAAGGGATCAAACTCAAGACAAGAGAAAGAAGACAGGTTCCATGAAAGAAGGGATGATCGTGGAAGAGATGGTGATTCCAGAAGTTCTAGCAGAGCTCGTGGAAACAACTCACCTCCTTACTCAAAAGGAAATTTTTATGCATCGGAAGATCCCATAAGTATTCCAAAGGTGTCTCCTGTCAGACACCAAAGAAGGAAATAAGAGGTAGATAGTTTGCAAGGAGATGAGGAAGCTCAAGCCACCTTCCTTTGAGGGTGAAAGATAAAGGGAAGATGATGTCGAAGCATGGTTGTTTAGGCTCAGGAGATATTTTCAGTTGCATAACTATTCACCCAACCTGGAATCCAGGATTGCCACCTACCATTTACATGGGAAAGATGCAATGTGGTGGGACCAACTAAAGAAAGTGGAACATGTTAATAAAAGTAAGATCACTTGGAAGCAGTTCAAGAAGTACTTTCAGAAGGGGTACTTCTCAGAGCATTTCTATGACAATAAAATGCAGGAGTTCTTTGAACTCAGGTTGGGAAGCAAGACTATGGAAGAGTACGAGAATAAGTTATTGGGATTGTTAAAGTATGTCAGGTTCATTGGTGATGATAAAGTGAAAATACAAAGATTTCTAAGTGAACTACCAAACTTTTATAAGGAAAAAATCAAGTATGATGAACCCAAGACCTTGAATGAAGCCATCATGAAGGCTAAATACTTGTATGAGAAAGGCTAGGGAAGAGAATATTTGCAGAAATCTTGGAAGGATAAGAAAAATGCGAATTCTGATCAGAGGAGAAAAGGATTCAAACCTCCCTTCAATAGGAATGAACCTAATAGAAATCATCAAGATCAGTATGCTAACAGAGATTCCAAGAAAGAATATTCATTGGGAAAAATGGGAAGACCACCAATCTAATGTTGAGGATGCAAGGAAGATCACCAGTACAAGGATTTCCCACACATAAAAGACAGAGTGAACACTGTGCACAACATCCAAGAGGCTACAACAGTCGAAGATATGGGAAGGATCTATGCAACTTTAAATGATCGACAAGAAGAGTACCAGTCCAATATGATCGAGGTGGAAGGTAAGATTGTAGATCAACCTTTTGATATTTTGATTGATTCAAGATAAAGTCATTGCTACATTGATCCTAATATAGTGGATAAATTACATTTGGAGAAAATTAAACTTGGAAAAGCATGTTTGGTTCAGTTAGCCACTGGAACCAAAAGAAGAATCCATGACATGGTCAGAAGTTTTCCCATAAGTCTTAACGGCGTGAATATTAGTATTGATCTAAATATAATACCATTGGGGTCTTATGATATTCTGATTGGAATGAATTTCTTGGACAAGCATCATGCTATCCTATATTGTCACAACAAGACATTTACATGTCTTGATGGAAATGGAAAACAAAGCACTGTGAAAGGAGTTCCAAGACACATCTCAATAAGGGAGATTTCAGCCTTACATCTAAAAAGATGTTTTAGAAAAGGGTGTCAATTGTATGCAACTCATGTGGAAGAGCCAGATAATATAAAGGAGCCAAGGCCCTAAGATTTCTCGGCACTACAGGAATTTGAAGATGTATTCCAAGAAATACCTAGATTGCCACCAAGAAGGGAGATAGATTTCTTAATTGATTTAGTTCCAGGAGCTTCCCCGGTGTCAACAACACCTTACAAAATGAGCACACCAGAGTTAAAAGAATTATAAATGCAGTTGGAAGAATTGTTGAAGAAAGGGTACATACGTCCAAGTGTTTCACCTTGGAGAGCGCCAATAATTTTTGTCAAAAATAAGGATGGAACCTTGAGGTTGTGTATTGACTTCTGACAGCTGAACAAGTACACTATAAAGAACACGTATCCTCTACCCCGAATTGATGACCTCTTTGATCAGCTAAGAGGAGCAAAGATATTTTCAAAAATTGACCCGAGGGTAGGATACCATCATGTAAGAATCAAGGAAGAAGACATTCATAAGACAAACTTTAGGACTAGGTATGGGCATTATGAATTTGTAGTGGTTCCATTTGGATTGACCAATGCACCGGCTGTATTCATGTGCTTAATGAATGACATATTCAAAAATTATTTGGATAAGTTTGTCATAGTGTTCCTGGATGACATACTTATCTATTCTCAGTTTGAAGAGGAGCATGAACATCACTTAAGATTGGTATTGCAAGTACTGAGAGAACATCAATTGTATGCCAAGTTGAGTAAGTGTTCTTTTTATCAAAAGCAGATCCATTGCTTGGGACACATTATTTTAGAGTAGGGCATATCAATAGATCCCGAGAAGATCGAAGCCATTAGATGATGGACAACACCCATAAATGTGTCAGATGTCAGATCTTTTATGGGATTAGCTGGCTACTACAGAAGGTTCATAGTAGGGTTCTCTAAGATTGCTCATCCCATCACTTCTTTGCAAAAGAAGGGAACTAAATTTGAATGGACAATCAAGTGTGAAAAGAATTTTAATTTGTTGAAGGAATTACTTACTAGTGCACCTGTGGTAAAGATTTCTCACCCAAATGAAATTTTTGTGGTATTTACAGATGCATGTAAGGAAGGACTTGGGGGAGTCGTCATGCAAAATGGACATGTCATTGGATATGAGTCCATAAATATTAAGGAACATCAGAGGAACTATGCCACCCACGACTTGGAACTTGCTGCCATTGTTCATGCCTTGAGGATGTGGAGGCATTATCTCATGGGGAAGAAATTTGAATTAAGTACATACCAAATTGGCCTGAAGTATATTTTCGAACAACCGACCTTGAATGCCAAGAAAAAAAGATGGATGGAATTTTTAAGTGAATATGAGTTCGATATCAAGCATATCAATGGAAAGGAGAATAAAGTTGCCAATGCACTTAGTAGAAGAGTGCATATCATGCATGCTACTGCTGTCAGTATGCATCGGTCAGACTTGAAGAGCATAATTTTAGATGGTCTTGTTACAGATTAGAATTACCTATAGGTAAAGGAAAGCTTACAACAAGGAGACATACAATAAAAAATAAAGGACTATGAGATAAAGGAAGATGGATTACTCATGCATAAAAATAGAATCTATGTTCCTAGTTCTGGAGGACTGAGGAATTTGGTATTGAAGGAAATGCATGATGTTTCCTATGCTGGACATCTCAGTTACCAGAAAAAAATTAAAGCAGTAAGAAGCCAGTTCTTTTGGCCGGTAATGAAGAAGGATGTTGCTGATTACATTGTTTGATGTATGGAATGTTAGAAGGTGAAGGCTAAGCATAGGAACCTAGCGGGTTTGCTGCATCCATTGCCAATTCTAGAGAAGAAATGGGAAGTGATCACCATGGATTTCATCACAGGATTACCCAGAATGAATAAGAAACATGATTCAATCATGGTGGTGGTTGAAAAATTAACAAAGGCTGCTCATTTTGTGCCTGTGAAGACAACACATACAATGACTAATATTGCAGAAATTTTCATGAAGGAAATTGCTAGGTTGCATGGGATACTTAGGACAATTGTTTCGGATAGAGATACAAAGTTTACCTCCAATTTATGGAGGGGATTGTTTAAAGGATTTGGCACAAATCTAAACTTTATCACAACATATCATCCCCAGACAGATGGGAAAATAGAGAGAGTCAATCGAATAATTGAAGACATGCTGAGAATGTATGTGATGGATAAGCCATCTAAGTGGAAAGATTACTTACACTTGGTTGAGTTTTCATATAATAATGGGTATCAACATTCATTGAGAATGAGCCAATTTCAATCCTTGTGCGGTAGGAAATGTGATACTCCAGTAAGCTGGGACAACCCAATAGATATAGTGGTACTTGGGTTGGAGTTGCTCAAGGACATGGAAGACCAGGTGGTCAAGATCATGTAGAATTTAAAGGCAGCCCAGGATAGACAAAAAGTCTATGCAGACAAGAACAAGACAACTAGAGAATTTAAAGTAGGGGAGCATGTACTTTTGAAAGTGAAGCCCAAGAAAATCTCTTTGAAATTGGGTAGTTGTACAAAGTTGGTAGCCAGATTCTGTGGTCCATTTGAAATATTGGACATAATAGGGCCAATTACATACATGCTTGGATAGCCTACTTCCATGAATGTGCATAATGTATTTGATGTCTCTTTAATAAACAAATATGTACATGATCCTAACCATGTTATTGATTGGCATATGATTCAGGTAGAGACAGAGGGAGATTTTCAGGTTCAACCAGTGCGGGTATTGGACAAAAAAGTCAAGATGCTTCAGAATCGAGTTATAGAGTTGGTAAAAGTTCTGTGGACCTGCTACAGTCCTGAAGATGCTACTTGGGAGAATTAAGATGCCATGCAGGCAGAGTACCTGCAACATTTTGAATAAATTTGAGATTTTGATCTTTATTTTGTATATGCACTGAGGACAGTGCCAAAATAAGGGGGAGGGGATGTAACACCCCAGGTTTTGAACCCCCATTTTAAATAATGTATTGTTATAATGCTGAGAGGCCTAGGTGCCCAAACAATTATTAAAAGGCCAGTGTGCCCAAGACATGTAATGGTTTTATCACTATTAATAATAAATAACTGGTTGGTTGCTAGATGGACAAGGACTAGAGTTATAGGGGGCTATGATTCCACAAGAGAGGGGTCTTGAGGGGCTAAGCGTTTATTCCTATTCTAATTACCCTTTTTCTCTAAGGGAGGGGGATCAATTACGTGAACTTCTTGGGGAAGGCCAGGAGGTTCTTGATTCCCCACGAATTAGTTACTTAAACCTACCTCTAGTCTGATGGGGGGTTCTACTGATGGATTGTTCATCGATTTCCTATACGTTCACTCATTTTCCCTCATGCACTTTCATGCACTCCCTTACCCATTCAATGATCCATCCCCATCTGTGTATTGGCTTGGGGAAGGGAACCAAACTATTGAATAATTAACCATGAATATTTGGCTTTAATGGTCGCTGGTGTGATCCAGACATGAATTGAGGCTTGCATGTCTGAGATGCATTGGAATGTGCCATGTTTTGATCACAATTGTGAGTCCTGAGAGTTCCAGCATTGATATTCTAGACCAGATGTGCTGGAGGCCCAAAAAATAAAGGATAAGGACTGCCTAAGGGACTGCGTGGTAGAGAAGGGTGAAGATCCATTCTCTTGGGTGGTACAGGCTAGGTAGAAGAGAGCTGGGTACTTGGATTATTGTGGGTGTTGGGAAACCTATGAGATATTGAGAGCTGACTGGTTTGGGAACCCAAGTACACTCTGGAACCATCCTTGTGGATTCATATAACTGGCTCAGGGGTGACAGAACTGTTGAGATTTGGAGCAGTGGTGTCTACGATTGGGTGGAACATCCTTGGTCTGCAGCCAGTTGGTGTCATTTTTCATAAAGATAAGTTCTCTCTGTTATGGTATCATTTACATGTATATGAATGTATTTCCACTGTATATTTAATTATCATTTAATTGAGTCTTTAGACTATGCATGATTTCTATTTTCTGTTGTGCATGTCGTTAAAGTCTATTCTTTTTTGCATGCTTAAATATTAAAAGGTATCACTAAGAGGAAGAAGTCCAAAGGAGGGCTTGAATTTAGCATGCCCTGGCTTGTGGGTGGCTGGGGATGTTACAACTGCCATCCAGAGCAGAGTTATGGAAGTGACACATCGACTCCAGCCGGTGCAGGATGAAGCCCGCACCCTCTTTGAAGAGATCAAGGGATAAGAATCACAATTGAAACAAGTTGTCACCACAGTAGAGTAGCACCTCTCACCGAGCAATTAATCCAGAAGTTCACCGAGCAGGAGGCTCTAGCGAAGCAGTAAGTCGAGGTATCTTGAGCTAAGATTGAGACTTTCAAAGTAGTGTTGCCTAGATTAGAGTGACTTGGGATGGGTCACATGTGAGTGTTGGGGGACTATTGTCCCTTGACCAAGTTTTGGGGAAACACTGGCCATGTTTGACCATTTTTGGGACTTCAACAGGCTGATCGAAGACAGAGCGCCCAGGCGAAGCGGAGATCGAAGGATCTTGCCCTTTTGCAGGGTTTTTGGGATTTTAGGGTTTATGTAACGGGTATGGGATGTTGGCCCATGGGTTTACCCATGCTTAGGCCCATTTTTGTAATGTATAAATAAGTATCCAGGTGATGTAAGAGTAGATCGATCTGTGTGATTGTAGTAGTATTTGGCTTAGTGCACGGATGTGTTAAGGATTGTAGAGCTAAGTGTAAGTGTTTTGTAAGAGGCTTTGTGCACAAACTGTGTAAGGCTTTGTGATTTGACCTAATCCAAGGAAGGAGGATCTGGAGAGGTGTGCGCAAATATCCTATCCTTTACGGAGTTGGATCTGTATCTTAGTGCCTGTAAGAAGATTGAAGAAGACTAATAAAGAAGAAGAAGAGTTGGTGGACATATGTGTTGATGTGCTTTGTGAAATGTGCTCCTGATATTGTGTTTATATTTTCTTAGTGCACTATTCTTGATGTATGATAGATAGATATATGAATGATTAGTGCTTATTATGTGAATGAGTGTTATATCTGAGATTATGCTAAGTTCTTGGAAGTGTTAGATCTATTTATTACAACGTCGTTCTGTATTGAGGGTTTAATATGCAAAGTGACTACGACTTAGAATTTGATGCATGTTGATAGCTAAGTGCTTGGTTAAGTATTGTGATCAAAGATATGTGTCCCAGTTAGGTTGTAGACACTTGAGTCCTGCAAACCCCCCTACCTCTACCTCAGGTGAGACTTCATCTGCTCCGCAGGTGTTTTCGAAAGTGTCGGTAGTGAGGGTTTTGTTGGTGCGGTGTTGTAGCATTGAACCCTGGGTCTGCCCCTGTGCGAACAAATGCCTGCTGGCCCTTGACCATGTTTTGGGGAAACGCTGGCCATGTTTGACCATTTTTGGGACTTCGACAGGTTGGTCGAAGATGGAGCGCCTAGGAGAAACGAAGATCATGGGATCTCGCCCTTTTTGCAAGATTTTTGGGCTTTTAGGGTTTATGTAACAGGTATGGGATGTTGGCCCATGGGTTTACCCATACCTAGGCCCCTTTTTGTAATGTATAAAAAATTATCTAGGTGATGTAAGAGTAGTTTGATTTGTATGATTGTAGTAGTATTTGGCTTAGTGCACGGATGTGTTAAGTCTTGCAGAGCTAAGTGCAAGCGTTTTGTAAGAGACTTTGTGCACGAAATGTGTAAGGATTTGTGATTTGACCTAATCTGGGGAAGGAGGATATGGCGAGGTGTGCGCAGATATCATGTCCTTTACGTAGTTGGCTTTGTGGCTCAGTGTCTGTAAGAATATTGAAGAAGTCTAATAAAGAAGAAGAAGAGTTGGTGGACATAGCCCCACACTGGGGTGAACCACGTATATCTTGTGTTGATGTGCTTTGTGCAATGTGTTCCTGATATTGTGTTTATATTTGCTTAGTGAACTATTCTTGATGTATGATAGATAGATCTATGAATGCTTAGTGCTGATTATGTGAATGAGTCTTAGATCTGAGATTATGCTAAGTGCTTGGAAGTGTTCGATCCATTTATTACAACATCGTTTTGTATTGAGGGTTTAATCTGTGAAGTGACTAAGACTTAGAAATTGATGCATGTTGATAGCTAAGTTCTTGGTTAAGGATTTTGATCATAGATCTGTGTCCCAGATAGGTTGTAGACACTTGATTCATGCAACCCCTCCTGCCTCTACCTCGGGTGAGACTTCATTTGCTTCGTAGGTGTTGTCGAAAGGGCTGGTAGTTAGGGTTTTGTAGGTGCGCTGTTGTAGCGTTGAACCCTGGGTCTGCCCCTGTGCCAAAAAACGCTTAGAAAATTTTCTAACTTTCACAATCGTGGGTTGGAGGGTTCCCCAGTTGGTGGGTTCACATAATTTCCCAAATCCTAATTTTCTCTTGTCCGTCCCCACCATCTCGTTCTTTTCCCAATACACATTTAACAATGGTTTAATGCTACTATATCATCATGCAGGTTCCATAAATGTTGTCATTAATACATGAAGGGATCAAGGATATTTTCTCATTAAAACCACATTAAAGCATGATCTGACGAATATTATCTTATGGTTATCTCTCTCAAGCACCCATTGCAAATACTATCTGGATTAAAGGAACACTCTCATAAACTTATGGCCATAGTAGCTCGACAATAGTTCTGCGGAGATACTTTAAATATTTTTAGATGAGAGGACCAAAACTTTCAGTGGTCTAGAGCATATTCTTAGTATTCATCCCCTTCTGCTCATAAGGAAGTGATGTTGACTTCCAAAATTGCTCGTGCAGGGTGTGTCCCTGAGCTTTTCGAATGCAAGGAACTTGTTGCATGGTGTGTTGATAAATATATACCAAGTTAGTGGATTATTCAAATTCAAGACCATTCTCCCATCTCTCCTTCACCTCAAGTGTTCTTTAAGATGTTGAAACTCCTTGAACCAAAACTTACTTTCAAAGGAGAGAATTGCCGATATTTTCCTGAAAAATCATGACAACGGCCTGAACCTCTTGCCCAAATTCTTGGAGAATCCTGCGGCCATCCTTGAAGATATTACCAGGTTTCATATCATCTTGTTCAGAGACACATTTTGAGAAATCACCTGGATATTCACTAGGGTGATGAGCCAAGAAGGTACTGCCAACATTTCCTGTATGATTCTTTATATCTTATATTTTATTGTCAATGAGCAAGCCATTTTCGATTGGGGAAAACTGATTTTCATTGATATCTCTTCCCAATTGTCACAGTACAAAAAGGATAAGATATTCTTTATGGCATCTTATTTGGTGTTCGCGATAGCACATTGCTATCCATTTCCTAAATTATCTATCTGCAAGAAGGTTAACTGTGAACTTGAACCAATTACCTTCTGGTACCAAGCGTTGTGGAGACACAAAGTTTATTTGCATTTCTATGAAGTTTTCAATGATTTTGTCTCGATTTTTAAAGGATTTGTGTTTGGAAATGACACCCTTAGAATATCCGACTAGTAAAGTAAATTCCTGGATAAAAAGGGGAAGTTGGAGAAAATGGAAAGTCATAATGTTATCATGATTTTCGGTCCTAAGGAAAATCTCTCTTTCCTTCCATGCTATGTGTCTGATAAAATGTTTATTTTAGTTGCAAGGAAGTATAATTTATGGCTACACTTTTTTCACGAGAAACAAAAAAATCAATTCACACCCTTGCCTTGGAAAATCGAGGATTTTATACTTAGGAATATGAACAAAATCGATGAATTTTCCAACTAATTCCACAATCTCAATCTCAAATATGTTTAAAGGATAAAAGGGTTTGACCGCAAAATTTTTGAGGAACATATTCTAGTAGTGGGATTTAGTAATTGATTTTTCCATACTATTCTAAGTGAAGAAGAAGATCATAACTTGGGCGCTCCTACTCACAATGTTGGTGACTTGGAAATGATACTCAATACCAATGAATTTTACAAGAAGAAAGGTAAGGGTCGTAGCGAGAAGAGTTCCAAGTCCCCAACTATTACTCCTAAGACTACAACATCTCAGAGACGTGCTCCAATGACCCACTCATCTATAAAAGTGACGAACAATAGTTCAGACGGTGGAGGAGACACGAATCCCCTACTGGGAAAAGTTGAAAGCTCACACAAGCTCCCTCTAAGAAAAAAGAAGAAAAACATAGTGCAAGAGGAAGAATACCAGTGCATAGAGAGTGTGTTAGCACAATGTTGTAATAGGGGTGTTTTTCCCTTAGGAAAGGACACCATGGTGAAGTTGTGCACAAAAGGGGGATAAAAAAACCACTTTCTACCTTTTATCCTAAGTTTTGGGCCCAGGCACGTTCTGCTAAGGTGTGGGTAGATCTGGGTAGCTGAGATATGTGCACTCAGATCTATGGCGCATGATCGATATCGTACCCCCCCCAACATGCTACCTTTAATGAGGGGGGGGGGGGTTCA
>ML786349.1:2755545-2786274 GCA_009831015.1 Picea engelmannii | reverse complement strand
TTCCTCTTACCACCTTCCCCCCCTCCGAGTAGACCGCCTTAGCACCTCCTCTTACCGCCTACTCTCCCAACACCTGTCTTCCACTCACATCACCCACTCGCGCCTATCCCCTGGCCACTGTCATATCTCTCTATCACTGCCTGTTGTGTGTATCCCACTCCCGCTTTATGTCACATCTCCCTTTCACCTCCTCCTCTCGCTTCATGACACCTGTCTCCTGTGTTGCATCCTCCTGTGTCATTGTTATCCCCAATGCGTCTGCCACCACAACCTCTCCTCTATCTCCTGGTCCCCTTCCTATGCCACATCACCATCCTGCCTTCACATCTCACCCTCTCACCTCCCAAAAGGTATCTCACATGCCCGTTCCATGTCACCTCCACCATCATTTCCATGTTTCCCCTCATAACCAATCACACTCCTCTCCCTTTACACTTCATCCCACACTTTCCCAGCCACCCTCCACTATTGCATCCTTCCACCTGGCCATCGATCATGGGTTGTAGCCTATTAATACCACACCAATCACCTCGCCAAGTCCTCCTCGTTAGCCTCCATGTCCACCTGTCATCTTTCCGTAGAGGTCCAGCAAAGCACAAGCGGTCACAATCAACATCGACAGACCATTCACAATGATAGGTGTCGCATTTGATTTCTTCCCACTTCGATCCCGATGAAGCAGTTAATGAAAAAAAGGAAGGTGGTTGAGACATTGTCTCCTTCCATAAATAAAAGGCCAGAAAGGGACAAATTGTGGAAGAATATTGTCAGTCTAGCATGACAGAGTTCACGTCTGACATAAGACTACATGGGAAGTCTGACCAACATTTTCATGCACAACGTGACAGAGAAACTCATCAACGCAAAGCCTTGAACGCATGACATGATCGTGTCTCAGGCATTCAAAGCTAGTTCTGAGTATATGTATGCATTTTTTCCATTTTTTTAGTGTCGATGGTAGAGCTAAGCTCCCGTATTGTAAAACTTTGATGAAGCTTCTAGTTCTTTGTTATGTACTGTGATTTGAGACTTCTTGTTTAATGACATTTAGCTTTCTTTCCTTCTCTTTTTCCTCTAAGACTGAATGGCTCGGGCATGGACGATCTAATCGAGTTGTTGTAACCATATTGTGATGTATGTTTGATTTTGATGTAGGAGCATTGCTTCACCTAGAAGCATGCCAACCATCCAACACATTCAACGCGCATTCATGGAGGAGAGAGGCGCTAGCCCTCTCATTTTAAAATTTGAAATTGTAATTGAATGAAATTAAATGTTTGTAAGTCTGGGAGAGCCAAAACCATGCTTTGGTGCAGGTTGTATTTATATTAAAATTTAATGGCTGACAACAGGATGATATCTAGATTTGATTTCGGACTAGACAACCATTGATTGTAATCAATGAGAGTAGGTGAGATAGAGGGAAGAGCTTGAGGAGCCCCCTTTTGTAAAAAGATATTTGTTTTTTTGTTTAAGAGTATTTAGGCAGAGAAAAGAAGAGATAGGGAGAGAGAAGAGGAATCCGAGACTTTGTAGCAGTCCGATCTTACCCACATTGTAACAAGCATTTTATTAATACAAAGAGGAGTTTTTCCTGCACTTGAATCTTTGTGTGTTTATGCAATTGAATGCATTTTGTATTTGTTGATTTTATGTTGTAGATGTATGTTAGGTTCCATCTGCAGGGATAGATATATTTTCCTATCTATGGGTTCATTTGATTTATGTTTGTGTTCTTTGTGGTTGCACGCAAGAGGTTGCATGATAGAGTACTGAGGACTTTGAAGGCTAGTGCAAGAGTGCACTTCTAAGTTCTGTGAAATTCATGAAAAGACGTGCTAGGAGGGTGCACCAGAGGAAGTCTTAGACTCAGGGATAACCCTCAAGGTTGTTGAACACCCAGGAGGTAAGACTATGTAGAGGAGGGCACAGAGAAGACATAATCACTAAGGGTTTTGTAAAGCTCTCCCAAGAGGGGCATTGAGCAAGTGCATAGAGTGCACAAAAAGAACTCTATTCTGTGTTTTGAGTTAAGGGAAGTGTCGGAGGAAGAAGAAACTTACAGAAATGTCAAATAATATGTAGGAGAGCTCAACAAGGTGTGCTTGAGTAGAAGGTTTCCAAGAGAGCACCATATTTCCCTTTGGAGGGAAAGGCAAGGGCCAAGTCCCCTAAAGGTTCAAGTTTTGAAGCTCCGGAAGGATAATGTCTTGCACATAGAGTAACAACAGAGAGGAGAAAAAGGTCGAGAAACCCTTCGAGGTTTCAGAACAAGCAATCTTAGGAGGAGTAGTGTGAAGTTGCATGTAGGGCGTAAGTGTGCGTAGAGCCCAGGTCAAAATTCGTTGACAAAGCTCATAAGGGATAGCGTTTCTAGAACGCAAGTGAGACCAAAGTTTACAAGGTTTGTAGGAGAACAATTGAAGTTCAAGGCCTTCAAAACACTTGGAAAATCTCCCAAGTCTGGGAAGAAATCAAAGCTCAGGAGGGGGAGCGTCGACAGCTATGGATCAGCTGTGAGAGAAAGGATCTAGATCATCGAAGTCCACATCAAGAAAACAAAGGAGAATGCACAGGAGATTAGATCTGGACCATCATATCTAACACAGATAATTGAAAGTCGTCGGATACAGAGTGTTTGGAGGAGGAGCATCATAAGTCTGAATGGATGGTGGAAACTTCAAGGAGGAAGTGTCGATTTACCAAGATCCGTCGGATCAAACATAGATGCGAGGAGGATAAGGCTGAAGGTCTTTCGCCATTTGTAAGCGTAGGAGAACTAGGACCGTTAGATCTTGGATCAACATGGGCCATTGATTTGGTTAATTGCAAGTCAGGAATCAAGATTCACAAGGTGGAAGAACCAATTACTCAGAATCACCTGTTGCTAAATCCTGAAAGACCAGGAGCCGTCCGATGAGGGAGGCCCATGATCGTTGATTGTGGTGGTGGATCGTTGAAATTTCGGCTATCAGTGGAGTGTGAATTCATTTTTATTTTCTGACACACAAGTCGCAAAATCCCTCGAGGCTTGGGGCCAGGATAAGGACCGGGTCACATGGTCAAAGGATAAGGGGAGAGCTTGTCACCATTATCCCTTTTTGGGGTTTAGGGGTCGAAGGACTTAGGGACACTTGCAATAGGAATCGCGAAATCGTGAGTTTCAAAATCCTCTTCGGATTTTGTTGGTGATCATAGATGGTGATCACATGGAGAAAGGATAAGGAAGGGGCCAAAGCGTGTTAACCATTTTCAGGGTTTGACATTTTGAAGGATAAGGACCTGGGGTGCTTTGCATTTAAATCCATGAATTCCTGATTTGTGGAAGGCGCCTCTTGGCGTGGCCTGAGGTCATAGCACCATAGTCGCGTGGAGGTGAAGTTAGCACCTTGTGCATGTTTTTGCATGTGGGGTTTCTAAAGGACCTATGGTTTTACTGTTTTAGAGGTTCCAACAGGGAACCAGAGAGCCATTTCGGCTCAGGAAAGAGAACTATCCAGTGACTAGGAGGTCGGTAGACCCTGCCGAGGTAGGGGGCTACATCATGTGGTATAAGAGCATGATTTCTCTCAAGCAGAGAAGAAGGAGATGAAGGTGACAACTTGATATCATTAGGTGGTATCAAGAGATAAAGCAGAGTGTTGGTGCTATGTGTGAAATATTGTTGCAAGGTGAGAAACAAATGGTAGACATTCAGGTGGGCTGAGCCAGAAGAACCAGTCACATTCTTGAGAGAAGATGGCTACTGAAAACCATGAACATGGTCCAAAAGAAGATCGCCAATAGAAAATCAAGGCTAATATAGATAAAGAACTCATCGATATAAGGACAAGGATGGAGAGGCTTGCATTTAAAATGTAGTAGAATGCAAAAACACATTAGGTATATGAATGACCTCTAAAGAAGAAAGAAAAATGGCCCATTCAAAAATTGTTAGCCAAAGGAAAACGAAGGTTGTTGAGAGGATGGATGAGGCATGATGAACGCCTCAGATATGAAGAGGAAGTGGTTCACATCTATGGGCCAGAGGTTGGACAAAGCCTCAATGATGAGGAGAAGAGACTCGAGAAGGATCTTAGAAACTGCCATGTGGGCAGTGAGGAAATTTCAAGTTGCCAGGTGGGAAATGAGAAGAGGTCAATGGTTGATGTCAAATACTGCCAGGTGGTGAGTGAAGAAATTTCAATTTTCCAGGTGAGCAATGAGATGGGATCATCAGAGGATCTCATAGACTGCCAGGTGGGTAGGGCAGAAATCCTATATTTCCAGGTGGGCAAGGGAGAGTAGATGAGGCCATGTAAGAGTCTCATGAACTCAGGGGTGAGTTTGGATCAACAAGGAGAGCTGACAGAGAAGGATCAGAGGAGTCTTTTGATCATTGGAGGAATTGAAGTATTCATGCCATATATCCAAGTTGAGGCCAACGACTATGTTGCAGTTGCAACAAAAAAAAAAGAACGGAAACCAATAGTGAATGCCATAGAGGAGGAAAGGAAGCAGATACTGAAGTCTTCCCAAGCAAAGGAAGAAGAGAATTCAACAGAATCGCTCAAAATTTTCAGCCAGGAATCTGAACAGGAGGTAACTGCAATATTGGTGGATGCAAAAGAAGAAGTGGAGGAGGAAGCAAACACCATGGATTTTGCTGATATGTATCAAGAGTTTGAAGCCCTAGAGAAAAGGGTGACAATGCATAACATGCACATCCAACATATCAGGTTGGAGATAGAGGGGAAATACCAACCCAAGGAGAAACTAGAAGAGGCTGGAGATATTCTAGTAGGAGAACTGGCAGAAGAAAAGTTGTCAGAAAGAGAAGCTAAGCATCAACTCAGTGATGAGACTACATAGATGAATTTTGCAGCAGGGTGGCAAGCTAAGGCCACAAGCGATGGAGAAAATTGCACGACTGATCAAGTTGATCTACCCATTTTTAGGGAAGAAGTGCATCCGAGGATACTGCATATAGAGAACCAGCAACTGGAACAACTGGAAAAGGTGATAGAGGAAATTAGAAGGCTGATGTTGAGGTCAGAAACAAAAATTTCCAGCAAGGAGAAGCTGAACATAAAGGAGCCTTCCATAGCAGCAGAGAAGCAACAGCAACAACAACAACAAGGCAATGGAGCAGATGGACATCTCCAAAGAACTTTGGTATCTAGGTGGATTTCAATAGATCTCGGAAGCTCATGAGAAGGAGCTCATGTATTATTCATAGCAGTGGAGTATGATGTAGGAGAATTGCTTCACCCAACAGCGTGCCATCCAGCCAATGCATTCAACATGCATTCATGGAGGAGAGATGTGCCAACTCTCTCATTTTAAAATTTAAAATTGTAATTGAATGCAATTAAATGTTTGTAAGGCTGGGAGAGCCAAATCTGTGCTTTGGCGCAAGATGTATTTAGAGTCTCCTTTAATGGCTGACAACATGATGAGATCTAGATCCGATTTCAAACTAGACAACCATTGATTGTAATCAATGAGAGTAGGTGAGATGGAGGGAAGAGCTCGAGGAGCCCCCTTTTGTAAAAATATCTTTGTTTTTCTATTTAAGAGTAGTTAGGAAGAGAAAAAGAAGAGATCGGGAGAGAGAAGAGGAAGTCGAGACTCTGTAGCAGTCCGAACATACCCAAATTGTAAAAAACATTTTATTAATACAAAGAGAAGTTTTTCCTGCACTTGAATCTTTGTGTGTCTATGCAATTGAATGTATTTTGTATGTGTTCATTTTATGCTATAGATGTATGTTAGGTTCCATCTGGAAGGATAGATAGATTTTCCTATCTATGGGTTCATTTGATTTCTATCTGGGTTCTTTGTGGTTTCATGCAAAAGGTTGCATGACAGAGTACTGAGGACTTTGAAGGCCAGTGCAAGAGTGCACTTCTGAGTTCTTTGGAATTTAGGCAAAGACGTGCTAGGAGGGTGCACCAGAGGAAGTCTTAGACTCAGGGAGAAGCCTCAAGGTTGTTGAACACCTAGGAGGTAATACTGTGAAGAGGAGGGCACATAGAAGACAAAATTACTGATGTTTCTGTAAAGCTCTGCCAAGAGGGGCATTGAGAAAGTGCATAGAGTGCATAGAAAGAACTGTATTCTGAGTTTTGAGTTAAGGGAAGTGTTGGAGGAAGAAGACACTTACAGATTTGTCAAATACTTTGTAGGAGATCTCAAAAAGGTGTGCTTGAGAAAAAGGTTTCTAGGAGAGAACTAGATTTCCCTTTAGAGGGAAAGGCAAGGGTCGAGTCCGCTGGAGGTTGAAGTTTTGAAGATCCAGAAGGATAGTTTCTTGCACACAAAGTAACAACAGAGAGGAGAAGAAGGTTGAGAAACCCTTCGAGGTTTTAGAGAAAGAAATATTAGGAGGAGTAGAGTGAAGTTGCACACAGGGCGTAAGTGTGCGCAGGGCCAATGTCAAACTTCCTTGAAAATGATCAGAAGGGATAGTGTTTCTAGAATGCAAGAGAGACCAAAGTTTACAGGGTTCATAAGAGAACAATTGAAGGTCGAGGCCTTTAGAGCACTTGGAAGATATCCCAAGTTTGGGAAGAAATCAAAGCTCAGGAGGGGGAGCGTCGACAGACGTGGATCAATTGTGGGAGAAAGGATATGGATCATCGGATTCCATGTCTAGACAATGAAGGAGAACATGCAGGAGATTAGAAATGGGCCATCAGATATAGCGTAGATAATCGAAAGCCATCAGATCCGAAGTGTTTGGAGGAGGAGCGTCAGAATTCTGTACAGAGGGTGGAAACTTAATGGAGGAAGTGTTGATTTACCGAGAGCCGTCAGATTAGACAGAGATGCGAGGAGGATAAGGATGAAGGTATTTATGCATTTATAAGCCTAGGAGAACCAGGACCATTGGATCTTGGATCAACGTAAAATGTTGATTTGGTTCATCACAAGTCGAGAATTGAGAGTCACGAGGTGGAAGAACCAATTACCTGTAATTGCGGGTTGCAAAATCCTGAAAGATTGGGAGCCATCTAATGAGGGAGGCCCAGGACCATTTATTGGGGTGGTGCATTGTCAAAATTTCGGCTATCAGTGGAGCGTGACTTCATTTCAATTCCCTGACACACAAGTCCCGAAATCCCTTATGGATTTTGGCTAGGATAAGGACCTGGTCACATGGTCGAAGGATAAGGGGATAACTTGTCACCGTTATCCCTTTTCAGGGTTTTGGGGGTCAAAGGACCTAGGGACACTTGCAATAGGAATCGTGAAGTTGCGAGTGCTGAAATCCTCTTCATATTTTGTCGGTGATCACAGACGGTGATCACGTTGAGAAAGGATAAGGAAGGGTCCAGAGCTCATTAACCCTTTTCAGGGTTCGACATTTCAAAGGATAAGGACCCGGGGTGATTTTCATTGAAATCCCTAAAGTCCCAATTTGCAGAAGGTGCCTCTTGGTGTGGCCTAGGGTCATAGTTTCATGGTCGCGTGGAGGTGAAGCTAGCACCTTGTGCATGTTTGCGTAGGTGGGGTTTCTAAAGGACCTGTGGTTTGACTATTCGAGAGGATCCAACAGGAAACCAGAGAGCCATTTCAGCTCAAGAAAGAGAATGATCCAGTGAATGGGAGGTCAACATACCTAGCTGAGGTAGGGGGATGTGTTAGATTGTAGTATTGTTATTTCATTTTCAGTTTCCTGAAGTTTTGGATCCAAGAGGATATTGTATTCGAAGCTTTTCCTCCTTAGGCTGCTGGAAGACCAGATGTCCATAACAGACCTTTACATTTTCTCCTCAATTTCTTCCTCCTGTTCACCCTTACTACAACTTACTGACTGAATTTGAATCAAGACCTCATCTGCCTGTGCATACCAGCCAAATTTTTTGAGTTAAAGCGATGTCATCCCGAGTTTGCGTCCATTAGACCCCCCTTAAATTTATTCATTGTGACATAAAAACTGATGGGTACTGGGCTTACCTCTGTCGCAATCTAGAGGTGACTTCTGGTGCTAACATTTCTGGCGCCATTGTTGGGGATGAATTGAATATTTTCCCTAGGATTGATCGACAAATATTACTAATTCTGAAGGTGCATCGGAACTCAGTACATTGAAGATAAAAACTGTGCACCTGGAGACTCCACTGTTATGACTCCACTTTGGCAACTCCATTGATCCCACTCCACTATTTTAGCCGTGGCTTCCATAGGCAGACACACAAGGTCTACTCTACAACTGACTCTAGCAACACCTGAAGCTGACCCAAAGAAAATTATCAGAAGACGAAAGACCCCTCAGGAAGGTACTTCATCTGTTGAACTAGGTATTTCTCTTGATTTTCACCACCCTCCTTTAGAAACCACAATATTCTCTTCTCATTCTTCTATTATACCATGTGTTGGAGCTTCCCAAAGCTTAAATTTTGGGAGTGTTCCTGTTGATTTATCCCCTCTTGGTCTGGGATTGGAAGGAGAAACCCTTGTCACTCCTATCTCCCTTTAAGTTACATAGTGGTCTAGACCTAGGACCTTGGAAGACTTTCCCACTCTATGTTTTACCACTCCTCCCCTTGTTAGAGTTGTTTCATTTATAGAAATCCAAGCCTCTTCTCCCTCGAGCCCTGTGAAATTTTCCACCAACACTCAGTCAGTCCTACTTTCTCCCAAAGGAATAGTTCCATCTCTTCCTGGTTCTCCTCCAGCTATCATCCCTATGACATGTGCCAATCCCCCTAGGAACATAATGGATTCCATAGTGGCTGCAAGATATGCCCCTATAATCCTACCTCATCCAATGAATGTTGTCCCTGCTAGAGATTACCTAAAATACATACCCAAATTCACAAGGGAAGAAGACATAACTGCTGAAGAACACCTTGCTACCTTCTACAGTTATGCAGACAATCTGAATATTGAAAACATAGATGTGTGGATGAGAGTCTTTGTCCAAAGCCTTGATGGCAAGGTTAGGAAATGGTTCAGGGTATTGACCCCTAGATCTATTGCTAGGATTGAGGCTTTAGATGATGTTTTCTTGAGATAGTGGGGGCATAAAAAGGACTTAATGTATTATATCACAGAGTCCGGCTCCCTAAAGAGAAAAGAGGGAGAATCTGTCTCTGATTTCTCCAAAAGATTCAACAAAATGTACAACAAGATCCCTGCTGAGATAAATCCTACATAAGCATCTGCCAAAATTACTTATGATAGTGATTTTGACCCTGATTTCTGCCTCCTGTTAAGAGAGAGAAGAGCTACCTCCTTGGATCATATGCAAGATGCATCCCTACAAGTAGAGTCCAATGTGTTGGCAGTTGACAAAATTAGGAATAAAGATGATAGAGACTGAGGAAGGGGGATATATGAAGCCTCCACCTCTGGTTCCCCTGGGTCCCACCCTCAAGTAGATGAATTGACCAAGATGGTGAAATCTCTTTCGGAAGAGATGTATAATATGAAATTTGAATGGAAGAAAGGTTATAAGAGTGCCCAAAATGTTGATAACAGAGGTAATTTTATAAGACCTAATATTGACCCTCAAATACTTCCGAGAGAGCCTCGAAACAGAGATGGATGATCAGAAAATCCAAACCCCTCTCTGAAATAATATTATTGTTGATGAGGAAAGAGAGGAAGAAGATATTGATCCTAAAATCCATTGTCTTGGAGACACCTCCCCATTTCCCCATTTAACCCAATATGCATACGAGGAGTCCCTCATGGACAACCAAATAAATGAGTTGAGTAAAGGAGAGAAGACCAATAGCGGTCCCAATAAATATAACCTCAGGTCTAAGA
Source organism: Picea engelmannii (assembly GCA_009831015.1). Classification (NCBI taxonomy): domain Eukaryota; kingdom Viridiplantae; phylum Streptophyta; class Pinopsida; order Pinales; family Pinaceae; genus Picea; species Picea engelmannii. Next base: position 2,776,515 of record ML786349.1, on the reverse strand, counting down.
AGAAAAAGGGGAAGTCTGACATCCCTGATCATCCTTCCGGCACAGAGAATCCTACTAAAGAGGCAATGAACAACAACAAGGAAAAGAAAACACATAACCCCTCACCAATAGCCAAAGGTCCTGTCCCAGAAGTGAGAGAAATTATGAAGCCCCCCTCCTATTTTAACTTTGAGAAAGAAATTCAAAAGATTAGGATCTGTGTACCCCTTTTGGAGCTAGTCAAGCACAAAGATTTCAAAAAATCCCTCTCTAAACTGTTACAGTTTGAGCCTGCATCTCATTCCTCATACTTAGTAAATATTTAGGATGAAAAGACAATCATCATCTTAGGTCCTATAACAGAAGATAAATATGATTCATCCCCTCCCTTCTATACATCTCTAAACATACATGACAATGTACTACATAATTGTTTGATGGAATCGGAGGATTCTCATAATCTCATGCCCAAATCTATCATGGATGAAATTGGATTAGAAATCACAAAGACTTACCATGACTTGTATTTGTTTGACTCTAGGAAAGTGCAGTGCCTTGGGGTCATCAAATATCTAGTTGTGACCTTGTTTCAGCTACCCATGAAAAGTGTGGTCATGGATATTGTGGTAGCTGATGTTCCCCCCAAGTTCGACATGTTGTTTTCAATATATTGGATAAAGAGACTTGGGGGAACATTTCATATGGATCTCACATATGATACCATTCCTATGTTTGGGGGGGAGCATAGAAGGTTGTACAAAGAAGCTAAGTTGGCCTACATTATCAGTGATGAATCTAACCCCACCAACCATCCTATTTTTTTCCCTTGATATTGATTTGGGATCCATCTTGTTATAGCTCATTGATGCTCCTGAGCCTCCTCTCGAAATTAGAAAGAAGTCCCTTACTCTCTGTGAAGATTCTCCTTTGATTACCTCTATTTGGAAAATGTTCTTTGATGGAGCCTCTTCTAGATAAGGTGCTGGTGCTGGAGTGGTCCTAGTTTCACCTGTTCAAGAAATCATATCTCTGTCCTACAAGTTAAAATATGAAACTACCAACAATGTGGCAGAGTATGAAGCTCTTGTTTTGGGTTTGAGGGCTGAAAAATAAATGGGCATTAAATAGATATCAATGTTTGGGGATGATGATTTAATTGTCCATCAGATCAAAAATATTTATCAATCCAAGCACCCTTGGCTTAGAAGTTATAGAAATGAAGTGTGGGATCTGGTTGGCAATTTTTTATTATCTTTCAACATTTCATTTGTTCCAAGAGAGGAGAATTCCATGGTTGATTCTCTAGCCGTTTCAACAAGTAATTTCATAATCCCTCTGCCACCTAAACTCAGGTATGATGTAGAATTGAAATTTAGACCCTCTATACCTGACAATGTCAAGCATTGGAAAGTGTTTGAGGATTATCTTGAGATCTAAATATTCTTGGATACTGTTGATGAGTTTTCTGCATTACACATTGATCATGATCCTGATTCTGAATTCAATCCTCATGATGATGTTTTTCTGAACAAAATTGCTAATCATCATATTGTCCAGTTGCCCAGAAATCATATCCCAAAGGGACTAGTTCCTTTGGAAAGACTATTTGACATAAATGATGTGAAGGTAAAGGGTAAAGTTGCAAATGATGATGTTGATGTAGCTGAGTGCAATATTGGCACAAAGAAGGATCCGAAATCTGTCAAGTTGTCAAGCAGCCTGTCAAGGGAGAAAAGCGCTGAGTATGCTGAGCTATTAAGGGAATTCACTGATGTGTTTTCCTGGACCTATGAAGACCTCAGAAAATATGACACAAGCGTCATTGAGCATAGTATCCCATTGAAAGAGGAGGCCACACCATTTAGGCAGAAATTAAGACAAATAAATCCTTTGCTACTGCCTATTATGGAAAGGGAGGTAAAGAAGCTGCTGGATGCCCAAATCATTGTCCGTTTGAGATATTATGAATGGGTGGCCAAATTGGTCCTAGTAAGGAATAATAATGGAGAGATCAGACTCTGTGTCGATTTCAGGAACCTGAACGGAAGCTCTAAGAAGGAAAATTACCCTTTGCCAAAGATGGAATACATATTGCAGAGAGTGACATGTGCATCCATGATGTCCATGATTGATGGATTTTATGGCTATAATCAGTTCTCTATCCTACCTGAAGACAGATAAAATACAACTTTCACCACTCCTTGGGGCACATTCATGTATGGAAAAATGCCCTTTGGATTGATGAACATAGGGGAAACCTTTCAATGAGCTATGGACATCATCTTCATTGGGGAAAGGGATAAATTTGTAGTCATCTACATGGATGACATTACAGTTTTTTCCAGGTCTGATAAAGAACACTGTCAACATCTGAGAAAGGTATTCTCAAAATGTAGAAAACTTGGTCTCTCCTTAAATCCTAAAAAGTCTCTATTTCCCATGCAGGAGGGAAAATTGTTGGGGCACATAATATCAATAGAGGAGGTCCATATTGATTCAAGCAGGGTAGAATCTATTCAAACTTTTCCACTTCCGAGATCCAAGAAGGAAGTCCCGTATTTCTTGGGAAAAACTAAATTTTTAAGAAGGTTTGTTTCAAAATTTTCTGAATTGGTAAAGCATATCATGACCATGCTCAAGAAGGGGAATGAAGTAAAATGGACTGCTGATTCTAGAGATTCCTACAACCAAATCAAGAAGTCATTGACCGAGGCACCTGTGCTTATTAGTCCTGATTATTCCAAGGATTTTCTGTTTTTATCCTTTGCTTCTTTTGATATAGTGGAAACTATTTTATTGTAGAAGAATGCTGAAGGGATGGAGCAACCTATTTCCTTCTTTAGTAGAGAATTGCGAGATGCTAAGATAAAATATGACATGATGGAGAAATATTCCTATGCTTTGGTGAAAGCTCTCAAATATTTCAGAGTCTATGTTTTGCATTCAAAGGTCATTGCATATGTTCCTTCAGCTTCTGTGAAGGACATTCTCATTCAGCCTGACATAGATGGAAGGAGGAGCAAGTGGATTGCCAAAATCCTTGAATTTGATCTGGAAATAAATCCCACCAAACTAGTGAAAGGCCAAGGTTTATCCAAGTTACTAGCTGAATCTAATTACAAATCCTTGGGGGTGAACTCCATCAACTTTTGCTCAGAAAATAAGCAAGTCAAGTTGTCTTATATTGTCCCATAGGTCATACCTCCATTGGAAGAATGCACCTGGTATAAAAACATTAAATTTTTCCTGCAAGAGTTAAGGCCCCCTGATGGTATGGAGAAAAGTAATGTAAGAGATTTAAATCTTAAAGCAATTAGATATTGCCTTATTGATCAGGTCTTGTATTGGAAACACCCTTTAGTAGTGATTCTAAGATGTTTAGACTCACAGGAGGCCCGAAATATTACGTTTGATTTTCACGACAACCTATGTGGGAGGCATCATTTCTGGAGAACTAAAACCTATAAAATTCTCATGGTTGGGTACTTCTCGCCTAGCCTATTCATCGATGTCTGTGCAAAAATCAGGGCTTGTGTTAAGTGTCAGAAATTCACTAGGAAGAAGCAGCTCAAGTATTTTCCATTGAAGCCTGTGGTAGCTTCAGGACCCTTTCAACAGTGGGACCTGGACTTTATTGGGGAAGTTCATCCTGCTTCAAGTGGTCAGCACAGGTGGATTTTGACTGAAACAGATTACTTCACCAAGTGGATAGAAGCCATTCCCACTAGAAGTGCTTCTCATAAGGTAATCATTGGTTTTCTTGAAGATATTATGGCAAGGTTTGGTTGCCCAAACATAATCATCACTAATAATGTTGCATCCTTCAAGGCTGAACCATTGATTAAGTTCTGTGAGAAGTTCAAAATTGCCTTGATTCACTCTACCCCTTATTACCCTCAAGGGAATGGATTGGCAGAGTTCTCTAACAAAATCCTTATAAATATTATCCAAATACTGCTAGAGGACAACAAGAAAGCATGTGATTCAAAGCTCAAATTTTCCCTATGGGCTGACAGAGTGACAACAAAGAGATCTCTTGGTGTCTCCCCTTTTTAGCTTGTGTATGGAGTTGAGGCCATATTTCCTTCTCATCTTGCCTTGACTATGGAAAAAATATTTTAGGACTGTCAAGGAGATCCTGATGATATGATCAGAAGAATATAACAACTGGTAGAAGTGCATCAGACTAGAGAGAAACTGATGGACAAAACACATGATCATCAATAGAATATCAAGAAGACTTTTGACAGGAAAGTAATCAAAGAGGATTTCCAGCTGGGAGATCTATTTCTCAAATGGGATGCACCCAAACAGGACAAGGGAAAGCATGGTAAATTTGAAGCCCTCTAGATTGGACCCTTCAAAGTTTCTGAGGTATTTCCAAATAATACTTACATGTTGCAGAATTTGGAGGGTGCTGAAATTTTTGGTGGCCATGTTAATGGGTGTTTTCTAAAGAAGTTTTTGGTTTGATCCATGAATGGATTCCCATGTCATTGTAAATATCATTTTTCTTTCTATTTTAGTAGCTGACTCGACAACCCAACTAAGGCACTGAAGCTGAAAAATGGTTCTTAGAGCCTCGCAGGGAGGGCTCTATCCCCCATGGAGCCTAATGTTAGCACAATGTTGTAAAAGGGGTGTTTTTCCCTTAGGAAAGGACACCATGGTGAAGTTTTGCACAAAAGGGGGATAAACAACCCACTTTCTACCTTTTATCCTAAGTTTTGGCCCCAGGCGCGTTGTGCTAAGGGGCATGTAGATCTGGGTAGCTGAGATTTACATGCTTATATCTACGACGCATGATCCATATCAGACCGCACTGACATTCTACCTTTAACGAGGGGTGGGGGGGGGGGTCCGAGTTGGTGTTTTTTGAGCGTTCCCCCCCCCACTATCGTGGTGTGTTCTCGTTAACTCAGACCCCCTCTACTCATTTCTGCTTACCACCTCCCTCCCCTTCCGAGTAGATCGCCTTACCACCTGCTCTCCTGCCAACACCTATCTTCCACTCACATCACCTGCTCGCGCTTGTCCTCTAGCCAATGTCATATATCCCTATCACCGCCTGCCATGTGTATCCCACTCCCGCTTCATGTCACATCTACCCTTCACATCCTCCTCTCGCTTCACAACACTTGTCTCCCATGTCGCTTCCTCCTGTGTCATTGTTATCCCCACTGCGCCTGCCATTGTGACCTCTCCTCTGCCTCCTCATCACCTTCCTGTGCCACATCACCATCCCACCTTCACATCTCACCCTCTCACCTCCCAATAGGTGTCTCACGTGCCCGTGCCATGTCACCTCCACCATCATTTCCATGTTTCCCCTCCTAACTAATCACACTCCTCTGCCTTTACACTTCAACCCACGCTTTTGCAGTCACCCTCCGCTCTCACATCCTTCTACCTGGCCGTCGAGAATGTGTTGTAGCCTGCTGAGACCACACCAATAACCTTGCCAGCTCCTCCTTGTCATCCTCCATGTCTGCTTGTCATATTTCTGCATAGGTCCAACAAAGCACAAGTGGTCATAGTCAACATCAACAAACCATTCACAATGACAGGTGTCGAGTTTGAATTCTGCCCATTCCGATCCCGATGAAGCAGTTAATGAAAACAAGGAAGGTGGTTGAGACATCATCTCCTTCCATAAATAGAAGGCTAGAAAGAGAAAAATTATGGAAGAATATTGTCAGTACAACTTGACAGAGATCACGTCTGAGAGAAGACTGCATGGGCATTCTAACCAACGTTTTCATGCATAGTCTGACAAAGAAACTCATCAACACAAAGCCTTGAACACATGACATGATCACGCCTCAGGCATTCAGAGCCATTTTTGAGTATATGTAGGCATTTTTTCCATTTTGTTAGTGTCGATGGTAGAGCTAAGATCCCATATTGTAAAACTTTGATGAAGGTTCTGGTTCTTTGTTATGTATTGTGATTTGAGACTTCTTGTTTAATGACAATCAACTTTCTTTAAATCTATTTTGCCTCTAAGGATGAATGGCTTGGGCATGGACGATCCAATTGAGCTATTCTAACCATATTGTGATGTATGTTTGGTTGCAGTACTGTTAGGTTGTTTTCAGTTTCCTAAAGTTTTGGATCCAAGAGGATCTTGTATTCGAAGCTTTTCCTCCTTGGGTTGCTAGAAGACTGGATGTCCATAGCAGACCATTACATTTTATCCTCAAGTTCTTCCTCCTGCTCACCCTTACTACAACTTACTGACTGAAGTTGAATCAAGACCTCATCTGCCTGCGCATACTAGCCCAGTTTTTTGAGTTAAAGCGATATCATCCTGAGTCTGCGTCCATTAGACCCCCCTTAAATTTATTCATTGTTACATACAAACTGATGGGTACTGGGATTACCTCTGTTGCAATCCAGAGGTGACTTATGGTGCTAACAGAGTGATATCAATAGCTTCTCCCTTGAATATATGGATCTCGAGGAGAAAATTGAGAAAATGTTTCCCCCACTGAACAAATCAGGGAACATGGCCTGCCAGAATCTGTCTTTGGAAATCATTGAGAATGATACCTTTGACGAAGAGGAGTCATTTTTTTTTCGAGCGTTGTCTTTGACAGGGAATTCAAAAAAATGATTATTGAGAAAAGTGATGTAAATATTAAGAAAGGAAAATCTTGTTTAGAGGTTGACCTAAGAGATATGCGGCCTTCCCAGATTTCTAGAATTCATAGAGCAACCAACTATGCATTGGAATACTCCATTGGTGGTCTTGAAACGAAGAATACAAAGTTAAAGGAAAGGATCAAGGAATTGGAAGAGACCTTGATGCCTCTTCCACTTATTTCCATCCCTTTGGAAATTTTTAGACCCACCATGCCCACTGCTAAATAAAAAGGATCCTCAAGCGTACTTACATCAACCGAGAGCTATGTGGAGAATAATATCAAGAAAAGAATGGCATTGATCACAGAGGCTTGGGAAATTTCAAAAAAACATGGTTTTTTTTGGATTGAGGGTGCATGCCTTCCTCGAGTATTTACAAGACGACCTAAAGAATGAAGAAGGTTTTTACCTTGATGTTGTGGTACCCTTTGGTATTAAAGATTCCAATATGACAAAACTAAGGAGAAGAGAGGAGGATGTTCCCTCTCCAAGTCGGATCAAACAGTTGCTGTGTGCTGGAAAGAAAAGATAAAAAACTTGAATAACATTGTTCAAGTGTGCAAAAAATCCATATCAAGGAGGGAAGAACTATTCAAAAGGCTCACAAAGGTGGAACTATCTGGAAGCACTAAAAAATTCTAAGATCTGAAATCGATCCTCAACTCTTGTTCCTAACAAAGAAACAGTTTGACGAGAAAGTTCAGATCTTCAGAGGATTGTCAATCGGAAAATTCTATGGTATACTTGAACATGATGAAGACGCCATAAACAACTGGATAGTGGATTACTCCATAAAAAACCAGGACATTGAAGAAGCATTACATGGCATTTCCCTTACTCTTAGAGACTTGGAGGGAGAGATGTTCAACATCAAAATATGGCATGAAATCAACATGGCACCAATGAAACATTATATTGAATAATGGTTTAGGAAAGCTATCGACAAGTTAACCACCGAGGGGTAATAAATGGTTGAGATGGTTCATGTAACCGTTAATGAAGACAATAAAATGACACCAACAAGCAAATGAAGAGAGGAGAGACCATCATAGTAGGTTTATGCTGATCGCATCCTTCTTTTCTTTATCAAGTTCGTCATCCAGTTATTCCACCTCTTTCATTAGAAAGGTTTAAACAAATACTGATAACTCCTCTTTTCTTCTTACTAGGTCTTGTTGTTCTTTTACCGCCCACCATATTCCTTCTACAAACTTAAATTCTTGTGTATATTTTCTTTATGGTCCGCGGGAGCCTGAATCCCAGTCTTTAAGACAAACACATTTTAAATCTCAAAGAATATGTAACATACTATATATTTTTTAGAAATTTCAAGAGAGCTATTTTGGGAACAATATCGACTATACTTTGTAACCCAGAGTTCTGATTATAAAGTATTTGAGGTTGATGTATCATTATGTTTATTTGAGCTTCCCATGTTCACTCTTTTAAAGTTCTCTTATGCATGCAAACCATCTTTTTATTTTTATGTGATCGAAAATATTTAGTCAAACTATGAAGGATGTGAGGATTTTTTCCTTATTTTTTTAAATGTGTGAATGTGCTCGGTTCTTGGTTCTTTCTCAGTAACTTCCTTTGAAAATAAAACCAAAACTTTTACTTTCATTTTCTTGCAATCTTTATATTTCTTTTTAATTACCACGATGAAATTCTATCAAGTCCCCATATTTTGAATACCTAGAATTCCCAAGAAAATCTAAAGAGGAGTACCACCCCTATAAAAACACAGGGGGATTGACATCCTCGTGAGGTTGTCATTTCGGTCCTAATGAATTCAAAGTTAACATTTTTGGCGACCATGCTAGTGACTGAAATGAAATTTGGAACTTGATCTAGCATTTTTTAAAAATATATGACTTTTCCCTAGGATGATCAACCCCACTTAGAAATTGGATTGAACAACCAACGAAGTATCTTACATCAATTATACAATCTAGTAATAAAAATAGTCAAGACCTGAGAAGAGTTGGAAAGTTCTTGGAAGATCTTGGTCCGAGAATAAGGAAGACAAATCCTTCGGAGACAAAGGAGAGATGAGGAACAAGACCTAAGAAACCAACCACTAGCTAGAGAAGCACAAGAACAAGGTCATGATTGAAGCTAGATGAATACAAGGGACCCATTACCAGAAGTAAAAGCAAGAAACTCTTTATTCTTAGAAGTGAAAAGAATATTCCTAGAATCTCTCTGGATATGGAAGAAATAAATGAACAAACCTGAGACGATCATCATGAGGAGAGACAAGGAGGTGGAAGAGATGCTGCAATAAATCAAGAAAACATAAGGTTTGAAAATAGAAGAAGAATAAGAGATTCTCCTTTGAATCTTCTAGGTGAGCAAAAGGATCTCCCTGTTCTCCCTAAGGGCACCCTAAAGTAATTTTATGGAGATGGAGCAATCGATGCAAAGAGCTATCTGCACTTATGTTGGCCCTCGACCAAGTTTTGAGAAATCTTGGTCAGGTTCAACCACTTTTTTGAATTCGATGCAGTGATCGAGGAAGGAGCACCGAAGCGGAGTTGAGATCATGGATCTCACTTGTTTTGAGGGCTTTGTGGACCCAAAAATGGGTTCTTAGGGTTTTTTAAATGGGTTATGGGATGTCGGCCCATGGGTCCTCCCATGTTTAGGTCTAATTGTAAAAGTATAAATAAGTAAGATTGTAAGGTAGAAAAGGGGGGGGTGGTGGAAACGTGATGTAAGAGGAAAGTAGCTAAGTGAAAGTGACTCATAGTATATTTTTGCAACAGAGTATGTATGTAAGGTTCTATTATTTATAGAGGAGTTGGCTCCATGCCTTGACCTATTTTTGGGAAGGAGGATCTAGTACTCAGTGCGCAGATCTCCTATCCTTTTCGAAGCTTGGTGTTACAAGTGAATCCTCCTGCGGACAAGCGGATTCCCTCTTGGTCTCTAGAATCCTAAGGCCAAGACAAAAAAGTGCTTAAAATGGTCACTGACATCCTTTTAGATCTAATGAAGCTAACATATGAAGGAGAAGAAGAAAGATATGTACCTTATTAACGACGTTTGTCCTTGCAAAGTCCAGGCTGAGCTTCGATCCTGAGGTCCCTGATAGGTCCTATAGAAAAAACAAAGATACAATGGAATTCCTATTCTATTGAGATTAGGTCAAATATAGATCTATCTACTGAAGACAAACTCATGTGGAGCAAACATAAGTTTGAAAGAAACAGGCCAAGCATTGATGTATTGATAAGAACAAGTAAAAGTACTTACAATCCTTTGATGAAGGTGCAACAGCTTCTTCCAATTCTCCTTGTCCAAACCCTTTTCTCAAGTAATCTAGATTGATTATGCTTCAATGGTGCCTCACTTATGAGATCAAGGTTTGGTGTAATTCTCAATATCCACATATTTTCTGTTAATATCACTTATAAGATCATAAGTTTGGTATCAATATCTAGTCTTCCTTTCACCATGAGGAGGCCTCCTTATATAACATTGGAGAAGCCCAACCACTTGAGAGATATTTGGGATAAATTTAGGATTATTCTCCTTTAGTTGAGGATATTCCCTAAGATCATTCCTTGACCTTCTATTCGAATCCAACCACCTTCAGAATCTGAGGGGATTCTTCCCTATTTTAGCTCAACAAACCAAAAATCCACTCAGAAAAGGTAGTGCTCCCCTAAAAGGGTACATAGAGCATTTGGAAGCTCCCCCAAAGAGGCCTAGGGAGTGTTGGCACTCCTTGACAGTGGGTAGGGGAGCGCTTCCCTCCAAAATCCTTTTTTGAGTGGTTTTTCCAGTGACAAAAGGCCTGTACTCCTTATCAATTGATTTCTCTTCTTCAAAACTAGTCTTTGAGGTGTCTTAAGTGTCCTTATGATGTCGTTAGAGGAACGACATAGGAAATATGGCAGTATGATGTTTATGAAACTTGCAACACTTGTGGTCAATATGAAACACTTGCAGACAAGATGCGACACTTACAACACTTGTAATGATGACACTCGTGACACTATTGAAGTGAGTAATTTTGATGTGTAACAAATTCCCCCCCAAAGTGCGAATTCAGAAGACGATGATGACTGAAGTACTTTGTAAATTTTTTCGAGCAAGGGTATGGATGTAGAGAGACTGGAAAAATCTACACACAACCATCAAACAAATATTATGACATGTTTCAAACCCAAGGAAGACACACCTATGCTTGAGTGATAAAAACGTTTTAGGTATGGCTGCCATAAAATACACTACAGATCCATAATTATATTGATAAAAGGTATAGCCACTGAAGATACAATGTGGATCTATACTCCTATGACCTGAACTGATCGTATCCACGAAGAATACAGAGTGTATCTATGAGATGACAAGACATAGCCACAACCAATACAAAGTGGATCTATGTAACATTATATGTGTCATAGTTAAAAAGAACTCCTTCGCAACCTGGGCAAAGTATACATAAGAGTGAAAAATCAACATAGGGTCTTCTTACCGATCCCTATGTAGTATGAATCTAGCCATGTGAATAGATGTCCTGATGTTGAACATGGTAGAAACCACTTGATTACCGGTCAATGAGGTAAACTGTTAACAAGCGCGAGGTAGATCACCATTGATGTCAATGATTCCCAAGGTACTCTAGTACATTCCGACGAATGTGAATAGATGAGATAAATTCGAACATCCATGGAATCATCTGATCAGAGGCCAATGATGTAAACCCACTGTCAGACATGAGGAGACCTGCCATTGAGGCATGTAGGTCCCAAGGTACTAACTGGTTTCTAAGTCTAGTTCCTAGATAATGTGTTGAAGTCGACATGAATAGACTCGCCGAAGGAGGGCCTTGATGTATCCCCTATCAATGAAACGAAACTAACACAGAGATGTAATTGGTAGATCAAATGAACATGGAATTACACGGGTATTGAAATAGGATATTTGGGATGGTTGATTCTCGAGGTAGATACGTCCCTTGAAAACTGAGGAACAATAACATAAACGTGACATGGACCAAAACTTGATGATGCAGTGGATGCTGTGACTTTCTTCAGGTGACCCAAAGGATTAAAAGAAACTCAGAGAATTGTATAAGTGCAGAGGTCCAGTGGATTAAAATGTGTGCAAATACAAAGTGTCGTGTTCAAGGGTGACTGTAAGAGTTACTGGTAGTGTTCTAAAAAACTGTTTGGTTTGCTTATTTCAATTTTTCCCCCATCCAGATAGATGAGTACCTCTTTTTAATTTAACGAGCTCGAGGAGGGTAACACATGCTCGATATGACTCACCTTCGGTAAGTCCCTCTTCCTTTGTTTAGAGAACTGGAAGAAGTAAGGGTTCAGTCTCATATGAGCCCTTCAATGTGTAATTGTTTAACGAGTCCAGAGAAGGTAAACTCAGTGGTTTTCATATTTAGAGAGTATGAAAATAACTTAAAGACAACTCCAATGTTGTCCTTTTTCGTAATTTTAGTCTTGCGAGGCCGAAAAAGAGATAAATTATCACTCGGAAGACGCCCGTTCAAACCTTTTAACGAGTGGGAAAGGAAGCAAGATCACTCGACAATATTTTCACGTTTAGAGAGTCTGAAAAGAGTTTAAAGAAGACTCCAGGGGGTTCCTTTTTTGTGTATCCATGTGGGTCCGAAAAAGAGATAAAAGTTTACCCAATGCATTCTCATCTGTTTGAGCTTGAGAACGAATGAAGACTATGCTCATGAAGGTGACAAGATAAAATGAACAAACCTGCTTCAAAACCTGCCAATAATGTCAAAACTGCATTCTAGGGGATTAATAAGCCTCCAAATATTTCTCAAAAACCCAAAATAAATATATCATAAGTGAAAATGAAATGTATAATAGTAAAAAGGGGTAAAAATGTCATTTACCATTTCATTTATGCAAAGATTTGTAGCAGTGGAGAATTTGTGTTTTGGAGCTGAATCTTAAATTGTTCCATTCCTAAGCTACAGTTGATCATTTTCCTCGCCGTTTGGACCAAGTTAGTGTTCTTTTTCCTCTCTTTCTTTTACATGATTCATATTTTGTTTTAAGGCACTAAACAATTATAAAAAATGATGCCTTGGGTCAACCCAAGTGCTCAACAAACTCAGCGCTCCTCTAAAAATCATGGGAAAGCACCGGGTGGCTTAGAAAATTCCCCTCTTAACCAATTAAAGGCATGCCAATGCTTTGATGTGGTGGCTATGGGGCGCTTCCTCAAAAACCCACAAGAAATATGCCCAAAAATGGCTAACGCGCGCTCAATATGTGAGGAGGGCGTTTTGAGTTTTTGAACATTTTAAATGGCTAATGTAAGGGTGGATTGACGCCCTGATGTTCATGTGAATAGGGAATTATTCTTTTTAAAAAACAAACAATCATTTTTCAAAGTTTTTAAAATTGCCAAAAATTCGTCGAAATCATGATTTAATGAATTTTGTTGTTAATTGCAGGTGACTTCGGCAACATGCTTGAGTGGAAAGAAAGAGAACACAAGCTCGATGATGTGGCCGCTCTGCAAAGTCCCCAATCGAGAGCCACTTTGAGGAATTGGAATGTTGTAGAGCAAGGGTTCTAGATAGGGACGTAGATTATGACCATCGCATTGGAGGATGTATATTTCATAACTGGTCTTTCGAAGAGAGGGGTTCCTATAGATTTATTTGGGAAGAGGGAACTTCTTGCACATGTGGATGAGTATCTGGCAAACCATTGTGTCCCGGGAGTGATACTAGTGGGAGGTAGGATTGCAATCAAAGATATTAGAGACTTACCTCTTTGATCTGTCTTGTTTTCCATGACAGGTATAGTGGGAAGTATGAGTGCTCACCTAGTTTCAAGATCACAGGTGGCCTATGGTTTATAGTGTTTAGATCCAACACTGTTTAACTGGAGCGCAGGGTTTCTTAACCATGTGAAGGAACAAATTACAAGATGCAGAGCAGGTCAGCAGAAGCAGTTCAGATATGGTTCATTCTTGGTTTCGTTCTTTTTAGAGCACATTCCCTAGATGCAACCTCAGATTGCGTTAGCAGTGCATCCAGTGGGAGAACCACGTATGGAACGATGGACAAGCCTATCCCCGAGACTAAGTTCGGATTCAGAGTTTAGATTTACCGGTGGTTTCTTTAGTTGGATGAGACGCCAATTGATTGTGATAGAAGACTTTCCATATGCCGGAGTAGATTTTCGGGGAAGCATGGACTTGGTTCTTCCAGTAGGAGAGGATTGGGAGGCATCAGGTAAGAAACCAAAAATGATCTTGTCAATGTTTTTGATTTTAAAACATTATATATATATTTTGGGGTACATAGAAGAGTCTTTAACAAATGTATTCATTTCATCATGCAGATAGGGGAGAAACACGTCCAGTAGATATGTTGGCATTGGGGCGTCGTGGAGATGCTCATATTGTATTTGATCAGGGGGTAGCAATAGGAGGACTCCAATAGGTTGAAAGAAACCTCCAAGGCCTCACGACAGGTATCCCTCCTCTTAGGAGGCGGGAAGTGTCGTTACATCTACAGAGACACACTGTGGGGGTGTCTAAGAGTCTTAACTCTCTACTAAGGTGAGTATCCCATACAGTAATGTGTTACTCGAAGCTTAATGTAATGCAGGAAGGTTAGAATTCTTCCTTGCGATTAGTCTATATGATGATGCTTATGGGTGTGACCCACATTTTTCCTATCTATGTACCATTTTTTATGTAATCAAACATTTTCAGTCATGCCGTATATATATACATTTCCGAGTTTTTACAGTGCCAAAAGATTTTCAAATGATGTATTTTATGTGATGTGTTTTAATTTACATGATGAAATGTGATGTAACTCATTTCCTTTACGAAAACTTATCTATGTGCGAGATATCTATCCATAATGTAATTTGCTAACGAATCTGAAATGGTATTAAGTTCTCTTGGTATGTGTCGATATTCGATGAAATCAAACATTCATTCAAGATGATAAACTAGTAGATGGATACGTAGTAGGATAGGATTGTGAATAGCATAGATACGATTGAGTTGACATACCACAAGTCGAGAGTCCATATTGACAAATATATGAGAAATGCCTAGGGAGGATGCTTCGGTTAAAAGTCTGATGACAATATGATATTCTTCCATGTTGTTAGTTTATGATCCTAAGCAAATACCTCCTGAACTAACCAACTCATCAGAGCGGTAAACGACCTAAGCTGCGGAAGCAATGTTCTGGGTGTGTCGACTAACACCATCCGCAAACCTGACAAAGATAGGAAAGGAATATGTCATTTTCCCATGAAAACACAAGACACAATATAAGTGGCTAAGGCAAAAACTCAAGCACGCAAGAGAAAAGACACACCAAAAAATAAAAATACAATAGTGTACAAAGCACGTATGCTAGATGTCCTAGGCATAGTACTTCTTCAGGTAAAGCCCGTTCCAGGGCTCACCCAGGGAAACTCCATTGTAATCGACCACTTCGTAGGTGACTCTATGTAGAACACGTTTCACTATGTAGGGACCATGCCATAGAGGTTCTAACTTCCCTGTCCCTAAATTTTCATGAGCCTGATCATAAACGAGGACCATGCCTCCTTCTGCAAAAGTCCGAGGATGGACATACTTGTCATATTGATTTTTGATTCATTTTTGATACGTCTCATTGACAAGAGAAGAATCACGATGTGTTTCATCCAACCTCATCAGATGTAGGAAACGTTCTTCTTCAGCAGAAGTGTGGGGCAAGAGTTATACTTTAAGCTTTAGCGAAGGAATTTCACACCCGATTGGTAAGACAGCCTCAATGACGTATACTAACTGGAAGGGAGTGAATCCAATAGTAGTTTTTACTGAGGTCTGATAAGACCAGAGAGCGGAGAAGAGCTTTAAATGCCAAGATGTCTTGTTTTCCCATACCATCCATTGGATCATAGTTTTGAGGACTTTGTTGATGGCTTCAACTTGTCCATTAGCTTGAGGATAATACGGGGATGAGTTCTCATGGAGAAAACCCAACTTGGTATGTAAATCACTCATCATATGGTTTTGAAAATGGGAACCATGATCAGTGACTATTGGTGTACAAATATGTTCAATATATATCTTACACTCATTTAAATGTCAATTCGGAATTCGTAATCAAAAGAGTTGTTACACTATATGTGCTGAGAATAGTTAACCTACCTAAGTCTATTTCATATAGGAAATAATTAATGTTAGGTGTTTTATATGTACTAAAAAAGACACTAAACTACCCTCAATTAAATTGTCAACCCAGGGTAAGTAAACTTAGAGTTGTAGAAAAATATATGCCAAAGGTAAAAAGGTTGGTAGGAGTGTAGACTAACTAAGGAAAGAATCTATCTAGGGCTAATCTACTTAAGCAAACCTATATAATGAACAAACCCTGCTAAGAAAATTGAAACTAGGTAACCTAAGTGCTTTTGGGCCAAGGATTGATGGATAGTTCCTAAGAAAGCGAATGAAAACTCTATGTAAAGCAAACTAGTTCATGACAGTAAGAAAAGGTAAACTACTAATCATACTAAGCAAATGATGAAAGAAAACTACCTTTAACTTGCCAACCTACATTCAATGAGAAATTACCCTATGAAAGCAAATAAATAAGCAAGTAAGCAAAATAACCTATCTAACCTATTAAAGCAAATAGACAAGCAAGCAAAAGCATAAAGCAAAAGACAAGTAAGAAAAGACTTCTCATTGAACAACTACCTAGCCTAAGAGGCAAGTGAACTAAATGCCTAATGAAAAACTATTTCTCTTGCGTGAAAGGAAGTTTAAATGCTCAATGCAATGCATGAAAGGAAATCTATTTTATTGAAAGCAAGAAAGACTATCAACGAAACTTATGAAAACAAGAAACTATCTTTTCTAACTTATGAAAGAAAGAAACTAACTTTAACCTATGAAACACTCAAATGTAATGCTGGTGGTTGTGTGAATGCCTTCAGTGGTGACGGATGATATCTCGATGACACTTGACAACAAAGGACAATTCTAATGGTATAAGCTCAATACTAATTTCAATGGAAAAATGAAAGGTGTGAAGTAAACAGTCCAATGAAAACTTAGCCATGATAAAAGTAATGTTAAATACCCTACATATTCATGTATAAACCATCAACATCATGATGAGATCATCATTATCTAACTAAGAAATTCAATTGCATATTAATCTATGAAAGGAAATTGCGTGAAAGGAAACTATACTATGTCTAGTTTAATCATTCAAACTATGATAAGAAAATGATTGAAAACAGAAATTAAAAACATGATATTAAAAAGTGAATTGACAATTACATTTAACCAATAACTAAGCAAGTGAAATCTATCTAAAACTGAAGTAAGCAAGCTATGATTCAAAAACTAGAAGCAAATCTATCCATCCATCAATCTTTGTCAGAAGAAACTCAGATTAAAACTATGCTCTGTTCTAATGAAAAATCCATTCTCAACTTATCTATAAAATCATAAAAGAAAGCACAATTTAACATCTAATTGCATGCGGGGTTAGTATAGTGAGAGAGAGACTTTTTAATTGCACACAGAATTAGTAAAGAGACTTGGATTTAGTATGGAGACTTGCAAGCCTGTTCTAATCTACAAAATTAACACATACTAACACATATCATTATCTAACCTGCAAAAGAGAAGTAAAACAATAAGCTACAACAAACTAATTAGCACAATAAAAATATACATGTACATAAAATAAAAAGAGAGCAATTTAAATTAGGAAATGAAAAATAAACATGAAGACAGTTACCAGACTGCTGGTGGGCCCCCCAGCAAGTCATGGTCACTCTCTAAAAGCACACCACGACCTCAACTCACCATAAAAATCCAAAAACGCAGTTTTGGCACTATTCTGGCATTGTAAAACTAGAAACTGAGCAAAATAATTTTTCTGGCAATTTTGATGCTTATGCTACTTGGTTAACAATCTAATGATCATATTGTTGGTATTTATAATCTTACGACCCAGGTGGTCGACCACTTGAGGGTCGAACCACCTCTAAATTCAGCAAATTACATTAAATGCATCCATAACTAACAAAATGAAGGAACCCAATGATCACCCTCTTTGGACAACTAAAATTGAGTTGTCTTGAGTTTAGTAGCTGGAGGGGGCGATGAAAAACAAAACCCATGTGCTCGATTTGTCCACCACTGGCCACCGATACCATAACCGCCAACTTGCCTTGCGTTTTTGTGAAATATTGGGTGCTAGAATGAGTGTCGGATCAAGTACCAGAATGAGTGTTGGATCAAGTGCTGGAATGAGCGCCAGACCAAGAAACATGGTGCATTTTTCCTTGTAATAGCAGAAAAACATGAATTAACTCTTGGAAACCATAAAATATGATAAATTAAACTTGATTGAATCATAAAACACGAATTATACGTACCTCATGCCGATTGTATCATTTTACCATAAAATTCTTCAAAAATCTCCTTTGAAAGATAAAAAAAGCATATGTACATATGGAAAAAAGTGTATAATAACGTCATGAAGATGATCATATCTCGGGCCCAACATACCCCCACACCGACGATTTTATAGGTCCCACCACAAACAAAAAGAAGTCATCCCTCAGAACTAGGCTTGCTGAGGAGGGTCGGCTTTAGAAGCCTCTCCTTCTTGTTGTGTAGGCTTAGCCTTGTGCCTCTTATGTTGCTTTAATTGTGCACTTAAGCTGCAGTTAGATTGGGTCATCCCATCGACCAACCGCTGAAGGGAGTTAACGTTTGCCTGAAGGACTGCATTGTCATGATGAAGGTGTGCATCTATTGTCTTCCTCTCCTCCAATTGTTGGAGAAGCTGATGGTTTTCCCTTTGTAGATCCTCTATAGTTGCGGAAAAATCAATGATCTCCGAGGAAGGCTTAGGTACTTTGAGAGATGTGGTCAATTTATCAATTTTAGGATAAAGAGTGGGCATGGGTGAAGTAGGTGTGTTGGGAGATCTGAAAGGTGAGGTAGGTTCTGATTTTGTTTTCCTTAGTGGCTCTAATCCATCCGCAGAGACTTCTCTAGGTTGCTTATGAGGGCTCTCAAGGTCGGAGGATACTTGGATAGGATCCAAAGCAGGTGGAGGCTTTGCATAAGGCTTGGTTCTTATGTTTTGGGTACTCTTCCGAAAGGGTCCCTTACCAAATCGGTTGGCTCCTCTCTTGTTTGTGGGAATGATGGGAAAGTATTGTTGCATTACTTCTTGGGGCTTCTTAGGTGTAGGATCAAGAGAAAATGAAGGCATTGGGGGGTCA
This sequence comes from Picea engelmannii, assembly GCA_009831015.1. Lineage (NCBI taxonomy): Eukaryota > Viridiplantae > Streptophyta > Pinopsida > Pinales > Pinaceae > Picea > Picea engelmannii. Next base: position 2,757,619 of record ML786349.1, on the reverse strand, counting down.
ACAATAGGATTCTTTTGGTCTTTGTTCTTGGTATTTTTCCTCGATGAAGAAGTAGGAATATCAACAAGCTTTTCATATTGTTCCAGCAAAGAGGGAGTTTGGAGTTTTTGGAGAGTGAGGCTTGGATGGACAGACAATTTTTAGGCTAAGTGGCTTCTTTCTGGTCTTAACTATCAAGTGAGGATTTGCAAATTGGTAGATAAAGGCATCCCAACTTTTCCCTTGCTTATCTAGTTCGGTAAGAACAAGGAGTTTGATCAAACCATGGTGGAAGAGACTATTGTGGGGGTTGGTCACATATTTCCTCACTTGAGAGGACATTTTCTCCAAGCTTTTGAGAAAATAAAAAGGGAAGTTTAAATTTTATTGAACAAAAAATGAGCCAGCAATCTAAAGTGACAAGCTTTGAAGGTGGAGTATCTACCTTCACATGTAATTAACCGTGTGATGACGATAAGGGGATTAAACAATTCTGGCTTTATCCACTCCTTAGCGTACCCTTTTTATCCTAAAATGCTCTTGAATTTGGGCTTAAACACCCTGTTGTAACTTGAGCACGACAATTGGTGATTCTTGAACCACGTATCTCCTATTCTTGGAAGTTTTGTTGCAGCAACAATTGACTCCTCTATGATTGCAAAATTGAGAGACCCTACATGTGCTATCCTGCCATCAAAACCAACTGCAAATTGCATAGAAAGACCGTCTGTTGTAGGAAAATCTGCCTGTGGACAAGTAGATCGACCTCTAGAGCTTGACCTTAACCCTAGACAGAAAAATGATTATCATGGACACTGACTTCCTTTCAAATCTATCTAAGCCTAATGCATGAGAAGGGAGGATGATAGAAGTACCTTTTTATCGACGTTTGTCCCTCCACACTCCGAGTTGCGCTCCAATCCTTTGCTCCTCGCTGAGAGCTGTGGAAAAAACAATATACGACCACTTCCTACTCTATTGACATTAGCTTGAAAACATATCTATCACGAAATGATAAGTTCATGTAACATCAGACACAAAATATAAATAAACAGGCCAAGCGTGTCATATTAATGAGAATAATGACAGCAGTGCTTACAATCGTAGATGCGAATGTGACAGCTTCATCAAGTCCTCTTCGTCTAACCCTTGCCTGAAAGGTCCACAACCTGGATGACAGCAGCTTCACTGATCAATCTTCTTGGGCTGACTGTAAGTTTCCTCCAAGATCATAAGTTTCACATATTCCTTCTTTCCCCTTTTCCACCATCATAGAACCTGTTTATATAGATTAGGAAGGGCCTAACCTCTTGAGATATGTTTAGAACTAGTTGGGAACCTTCTCCATAGATCAGGGATCTGTTGATGAGAACAAGAATTCGAGCACAACTGCCTCCTAATCTCTAATGTTCCTCTCCTTATTCTTCTCAACGGGCTAACAATTGACCCAGATTAGGGAGCGCTCTTCCAAAAGGGGTATCAGAGCGTTGTAGCGCTCTTCCAGTGCCTTGGGAAAGCACCATCACTCTTAAGGTGAGCAGCGCTCCTCCAGAAGGGCCTAAGGGCGTTATAATGCTTCCTGAATAATAGCAGAGGAGCGCCAGCGCTTCTATAGCTATAGTGGAGAAGCGCTCCCCTTCCAAATCAGTGTTTCAGGGCCTCTTTCAGGTGTCAAGAGATATTTGATTCCAGTGGATTAGTTCCTGACCTTCAAATCAGTCATATGAGGTGTTATAAGTGCCTCCCTAGTGTCGTTATCACAGCATCATCTCTGAACATTGTTTGCGACACTAATGATCAACTTGCGACACTTGCAAAAGTTGTAGGGAAGATGCGACACTTACGACGACTGATAGGGACAATGCGACACTTATCCATCTGAGAAATTTTGATGTGTAACAGAATGCCCCCCAAAGTATGAAGTCAAAAGATGTGAACTGATGACTGAAATGCTTTGTAGACGCTCAAGCAAGGGTATAGACTCGGAGAACCGGACGAAAGCTGCACACAACCATCCAACAAATATTATGACATGTTTCAAAACCCAAGGCAGGCATACCTATGCTTGGATGTTTCAAGACTCAGTAGGATATGG
>ML786349.1:2744440-2755495 GCA_009831015.1 Picea engelmannii | reverse complement strand
ACAGTATATGTGTTCTTAGTCTAGAACTCCTTCAAAACCCGGGTGAGGCATATATCAAAGTGAATTACTCAACCCAGGGTCTTCATACCAATCCCAACGTGGTACGAATCCGACCATGTGAATAGATGTTTTGATGTCGAACATGGCAGAAACCACTTGATTATCGGTCGATGAGGTAAACTGTTAACAGGTGCGAGGGAGATCACCATTGATGTCAATGATTCCCAAGGTACCTAAGTACATTCCATCGAATGTGAATAAATGAGCTGAGGTCGAACATCCGTGGAATCATTCGATCAGGGGTCAATGATGAAAACCCACTGTCGGATGTGAGGAGGCCTGCCATTGAGGCATGTAGGTCCCAAAGTACTGAATGGTTTCTAAGCCCAATTCCTGGATAATGTGCTGAAGTCGACAGGAATAGACTCGTCGAGGGAGGGCCTTGATGTATCCCCCATCAACGACACGAAACAGACACAGAGATGTAATTGGTAGATCAAGCGAACATGGATTGACACAGGTTTTGAGGCAAGATATTTGGGATGGCTGACTCTCAAGACGGATACTTCCCTTGAACACTGAGGCACAATGGCAAAACATGACATGGACCAAAACTATGCAATGGGTACCGTGACTTGCGTCAGGTGACTCAAAGGAGTGAAAGGAAACTCAGAGGATTGGCTTAGTGCATAGGTTCAGCGGATTATGATGTATGCAAAGTGACAAAGTGCCGTGTTCAAGGGCGACTCTAAGAAATGCTGGATGATGTTCTTAAGAGACTGCTTGGCTTGCTCCTTTCAATTTTTTCCCCCATCCAGATAGACGAGTACCTCTTTTTTAATTTAATGAGCTCGAGGAGGATAACACATGCTCGATATAACTCACCTTCGATAAGTTCCTCTTCCTTTATTTAATGAACCGGAAGAAGCAAGGGTTCGTTCCCATATGGGTCTGTCGATGTGTGCTTTAACGAGTCCAAAGACAGAAAAATCGAAGGTTTTTCGGGATTATAGAGTTTGGAAAAACACTTAAAAGAGAACTCTCTCAGTGCCTTTTTCGTACAGTAGTCCATCGAGACCGAAAAAGGGTTAAACTATCGCTCGAAAGACGCTCTTTCTGACCTTTTAACGAGTGTGAAAGAAAGCAAGATCACTCGACAATCTTTTCATGTTTAGAGAGTCTGAAAAGGGTTTAAAGGAGACTCCAGGGGGGTTCCTTTTTCATGTGAYCGTATCCGTACGGGTCTAAAAAAGAGATAAAAGTTTACCTGGTTGCGTTCTCATATTGTCGAGCTCGAGAACGAACTAAGACTATGCTCATTGATATGACAAGGTAAAAGATTCATTAGAGCTGCAAATAAACCTGCGATGCTAGAAACTCAAAACCAGGGATTAGTGGAGTCATTTTCACCATTAGAGAAACCCAAAATGACTATAGTCTATGAAAATGAAATTTTATAAATATGAATTGATTTGAAAAACTCATTTACCATTTCATTTGCACAGATTTTGTGGAGTGTTGGAGAATCTCAACTGGAGCAAAACTTGTTCTCCTCGCTGCCGGAGCTACGATTGATCATTTCACACACCATTCAAACCAGGTAGGTGCTTGTTCTGTGCTCTTTCAAATGTATGGTTCCAAGTTGATTTTTATAGCATTATTAATTTAAAACCATGAAGCCCTAGGTCGTTCATTTTTAACCAAATCGGCCTGCTTTCAATAGTTGATAAAACCCGGGGAATTGTTCAAAAAAAGTATTGGGAAATGGTGGTTAACATGTCTATGCCTTAACCATTGATTGGATCGACCATTTTGACCAAAGAAATTTGCAAAAACTCTCCCTGTGGGCCCACGCACCCCCTCACAACGTTTTTCATTTTTATAACGTTTTAATCATTGTTTAGTGAATGTTTAAGGGTGTGGTGGTCAAAAATGATGATTGGTTACCTTTAGATGTGATGGACATTCGTTTTTATGTTTTAAAATGCTTTTTGGAAATTGCCGAAATCACAAAAACGTGGGGAATGATGAAAATTTTGAACTTTTGTTTTGTAGATATATTCGGCAGCCATGATCGAGTGGAAAGAGCGGGAACATGAGATGGATGACATAGCCGCTTTACGGAGTCCCCGTACGTGGGCCGCTTTGAGGGCCTGCGGATTGCTCTAGTTTTTCAAACTACAGAAAATGAAAAGCGAGGTTTTACTGCTTGAGCACATCATTGGTCTTTGGGACAACACAGAACAGGGATTTCGTATTGGTACACAGCTTCTGACCATCGAGTTGGAAGATGTGTATTTTCTGACTGGCCTCTCAAAAAGAGGGGTACCCATAGCTTTTACAGGGCAGAGGGCATTACCTGAGCAGGTGGACGTGTATCTGGCACGCCATTGTGTTCCGGGAGCAAGGTTGGTAGGGGGCAGGATCCCTATCAAGGATATCCGAGATCTATCTGTTCGATCCATTTTGTTTGCTATCACTAGTGCGACTGGTAGCACTAGCGCTCACTTGGCTTCGAGGTCACAGGTGGCCTATGGTGTCCAGTGTTTAAAGCTGACACTATTCAACTGGAGTGCCGCGTTCCTTCGGAATGTGAAGGAACAAATTTCTAGGTGCAGGAACGGCCAAAAATAGTTTGTCTATGGCTCATTCTTAGTCTCATTTTTCTTAGAGCGCATCCCTTTGATGCAGCCTCAGATCGTGCCGGCAGTACGACTAGCAAATGAGCCTCGGATGGAGAGGTGGACTAGCTTATCTCCGAGGTTAGTTTCGGAGTCAGAGTTTCGTTTTACTGGTGACTTCTTCGGTTGGTTGAGGCGGCAATACCTCTGGATTGAGGACTTCCCGTATGCCGATGTGGACTTCCGCGGGTGTATGGATTTGATTCTGCCCGAGGGGGAAGATTGGGATGAGTCGGGTAAGAGACCAAGTCGTACCTTGTCTAATTTGTTTTTTAAGTTTTTTATGTATATGTATTTTTTTGGGTATGTAAGAGAATGTCTGATAGATGTTTTGTCTTCGATGTGCAGACAAGGGAGCAGTGCGCCCAGCGGACATACCGGTGCCAGGACGTCGTGGCGGTGCCCTAGTTGTAGCAGACCCAGCAGTACCAGTGGTGGGCCTTCGGGAGGTTGAGAGGAACCTCCAAGGCCTTACGATGGGTATCCCTCCTCTGTGGAGGGGGGACGTGCCCTTGCATTTGCAGCGACACACTATAGGGGTGCCAGAGAATGTCAATTCTCTGCTGAGACGTGTAGTACGTGCAGTATTATGTTACTTAGAGCACAACGTAGTGAGGGGAGATTAGAGTTTTCCCCGGGGTTCTATTTTTGTACGCCTTGTCTGGCAAAGTTGTATGGGTGGATGGGCCCAATATTTTGTTCTCTTATAGACTTTTTGATGTAATGTAAACATTCCAGTCACGCCATATATATATATATATATATATATATATATATATATATATAGTTTCGAGTTTTATATGATGCCAATGGTTTATACATGATGATGTCTGTGGTGTGTTTCAATTTACATGTAATGTACATTTTTTCTTTCCTTGAATCTTATCTGTGGGCTAAATACCGATCCATGATGTAATTGGCTAACGAATCCGAAACACTATTAAATTCTCGTGGAATATGTCTATATTCAATGTAATCGAACATTCGTTCGAGACGACGAACTTGCAAGTGTAGGCGTAGCAGGATAGGACTACGGATAGCGTAGATGCGGTTGAGTTGACAAACCACGAGTTGGGAGTCTAAGTAAATAATGATACGAGAGATACCTAGGGAGGAGGCTTGGGTCAACAATCCAATGATAGCGTGATATTCTGCCATATTGTTGGTTGCTAGTCCTAAACAGATGCCTCCTGAACTCACCACCTCATCAAACTGATAAATAACCCATGCCGCCGAGGCAATATTTTGGGTATGTCGGCTGGCGCCATCCGCGAACCCAAAGAAGATAGGAAAGGCAGATGTCATTTGCGCATGAAAACACAGGCACAGTCATGAGTGGCAATGGTAAAGACTCGAGCACGTGAAAGAAAAGACACACCAAACTATAATACAATAATGTACAAAGTACCCATGCCAGGTGATCTAGGCATAGTACTTCTTAAGGTAGAGTCCGTTTCGGGGCTCTCCCAGGGAAATTCCATCATGGTCTACTAGTTCATAAGCACCTTTGTGTAAAACACGTTTCACGATGTAAGTACCGTGCCACATAGGTTCTAACTTTCCTGTTCCCAATTTATCGTGTGCTTGGTCATAAACGAGGACCAAGTCTCCTTCTGCGAAGGCTCTAGGTTGGACGGACTTGTCATATTGACTCTTGACTCGTTTCTGATGTGCCTCATTGACGAGAGAAGCATCACGACGTGTTTCGTCCAACTTGGATAGGTATAAGAATCGTTCTTCTTCTGCAGAAGTAAGGGGCAGGAGTTCTACTTTCAACTTGAGTGACGGAATTTCACCCTCGATTGGTAGGACAGCCTCAATGCCATAGACTAACTGGAAAGGAGTGAATCCAATTGAGGTTTTCACAGATGTGCGATAGGCCCAGAGAGCGGAAAACAGTTGTAAATGCCACGATGTCTTGTTCTCCCCTACCATGCGTTGGATCATGGTTTTTAGGACTTTGTTAATAGCTTCTACTTGCCCATTTGCTTGAGGGTAGTAAGGGGACGAGTTTTCATGACGAAAACCCAATTTGACATGTAACTCGCTCATCATCTAGTTTTTGAAGTGTGCACCATGGTCGGTGACAATGGCATGTGGTATACCAAAACGAGTAATGATGTGGTTGAAGAGAAATAGAGCTGTAGTACGACCATCGTTCAGGAAGGTAGGCATAGCCTCAGCCCATTTTGTGAAATAATCGACGGCAACGATGATGTAACCGTGCCCCCCGACTGAGGTAGGCTTACACTGCATGAAATCAATACCCCATTTGGAGAAGGGGCCGGTGGCAATGATGGGGTGCAGCGCAGTTGTGTGGGTGCGTGCCTTCTTGTTAAAGATTTGGTAGGGTGGGCATTTTTTGACAGCCTCGATGCAATCTTTGAAAATCGAGGGCCAAAAGTAGCCGGCACGTAATATTTTTTGGGCTATGGCCATCCCGGAAAGGTGACCACCACAAGCGCCAAGGTGGAAATCATTCAAAACACGTTCAGCCTCTTCGTGAATCAGGCATCGTCGAAGAATGGTGTCAATACCGTGACGATACAAAGTGTCGCCGAGGATGAGATAACGGCGAGAGTGGTGACGGATGCGTCGACGCTCCTCTCGAGAGATATTTGGCTGGAAGCATTGAGTTTGAAGGTAGAGGATAATGTCTCCATACCAAGGGTCAGAGGTGTTGATGAGGAAGAGAGACTCATCTGGAAGAGGGTCTCTAGGTTCAATGTTTTCATCGGCACTTGGGAGAGCACAGATGAGCTCGGCAAACACCAGGGATTTTTTGGCTTTAGCCTTCGCAAACTCAAGATCAAATTCTTGGAGGATCACGATCCATTTCGAATATTTGCCCCCAAGTACTTGACGCGTTAAGACGTGGTACATGGGGTTGGAGTCTGCGATTACCGTGGTGGTGCGTAATAGGATGTAGTGGCGAAATCGTTGGACAGCAATGAAAGCTGCCATAGCCAGTTTCTTGACATGCGAATACCTGAGTTCGGGTCCGGATAAACTCTTGCTCAGATAATAAATTACGTGTTCTTTGCCGTTAGCGTCTTCTTGACCCAGCACCATCGCAATGGTGGAGGCAGAAGCGGCCAAGTAAAGGATGTAATCCTTTGTATAATTGGGAGGGTGTAACAAAGGAGAATGGGTCAAAGCGTGTTTGAGAGCATCGAATGACCGTTGGGCGGTGTCATCCCAGATGAAAGGGACGTTCTTTTGCAGTAACCGCATGAATCCCTTAGTAATCTCGGCATAATTGCAGATAAAATGGTGGAGAAAGTTTGCTTTGCCTTGCAAACTTTGAAGTTGGGTTAAGTTGGTGGGTGGGGGTAAGGCTAGAATGGCCTTGATTTTTAGGGGATCCACCTTGATCCCATCTTTGGAGACGATGAAACCGAGGAGTTTGCCGGATTCGACAACAAAAATGCATTTATGTGGGTTTAGACGAATACGATAGAAACGACATTGAAGAAAAATCGCCCGCAAGTGACCAATGTGATCGGGTCGGTTGGATGAATGGGCGGGTAAATCATCGAGGTAAGGTTCCGCGATATGTTTGATGTCGTGGAAAGCATAAGACATGGCTCGCTGGAAAGTAGCACCAACATTTTTAAGGCCAAATGGTAGCTTTCGGTATGCGAACGTTCCCCAAGGGCAGATGAAGGATGTCTTATGTTGATCGGTGGGTAAGATTTCAATCTGGTTGTATCCAGAAAAGCCATCCATGAAAGAGAAGATTACACTTCCCACRCAATTATCGATGATCTGATCGATAAAAGGTGTAGGGTAGTTGTCCTTGGGACAAGCTTTGTTAAGATCACGGTAATCTACGCAAACGTGGATGGTCCCTTGTTTCTTAGCGACCGGGACGAGGTTGGAGACCCATTCCGTCAAAGGGACAGGATAGATGAAGCCAGATTTTAGAAGTTTTTCAACTTCGGCCTTTATAGCTGCCAGTTTCTTAGGGTGAACCGGGCGGAGTTTCTGTCGAACCGGTTTTGCGTCAGGGTAAGTTTTGATCTCATGTATAACGGTCGAAGGATCGATCCCTGGCATTTCCTCGTAACTCCATGCGAAGACATCGCGGAATTCCTTGAATAAAGTGGTGTAAGAGGCCACTTCGTCGGGTGTGCAATTAGCACCAAGGTTGATGTTTTCCACGACACCTTCTTTGACTGAGATGTCAATGGTGATTGTAGTAGAAATGTTACCCATATTCCCCTCAGAGAAAGTATCTTGAGTGAGGATAGGGGGTTGTGGAGTATTGGTAAAATCGGAGGGGAAGACAGATCGTATGTCTTGCACTTCTTCCAATGGCGGAAGAAAAGAGGATCGATGATGGTTTTCATCCCATGGCAAATCGTGGATGTTAAGCATTTCCATGATAGATTCGTCCGAAGGAAAAATATGAGAAATGTAATCGACGGCGGATGATAGGGAATCTAACCATGAGGGCACCGAATAAGTATCGGGTGCCAATAAATGCGAAGTGTTTGAAGGGGGAGAAGCAGATTGAATGGCTATGTATGCGGCCTCGGCTGGGCTCAGTGGCATCGTGTCTCCGAGCTCATCAAATTCCAAAGGACTAGGCACAATCCAAGGATCTGATGATTCCAGGGATTGATAATGCATAGTCGAGATCATATTGACGACAGCAAGATGATGTACGGTCGGTGGAAGTGGTGTAGGGAAAGTACCCATGAGGCTAGAATCTTTCAATAAGCCAACACCAACACTTTCATACGTAATCATGTGGTCTCCCAGAAACGGAATATTGTTGGTAGCAGGGATGCGGGCGTCGGGTGTGCAAAAATCAAGCTGATCGATGGTGACAATATTACCTTGATGAGGGAATTGAACACATCGAAACACCGATGAGGCGACGGTGGTCATCGCGTAAAACCAACTTCTTCCGAGTAATATATTGTAGTCAAGGGGAGCATCGACCACCTCAACATCAATGGTAACAGTTTTGCCGCCCAATTGGACAGCGAGGGATTGTAGTAATCCGTGAGGATGGAAACCTCATCCATCGAAGGTGCATAACATTGTAGGGGATTTATTTAGGGCAGGTGATTTCAAACCTTTCCAACCAGCTAGAGACATGACACAGGTGGAGGCTCCCTCATCCAGAATAGTTCGATGAATTTGTTGGTTATGAACAACAACATCGATTTGGAAAGCTAGCTGGTGGGAGAGTCGCGGTTGATAATTGTCCAAGTTAAACGTGATGTAATTGGATGACTCAGGATCGAAAGCGCCAATGGCAGCTAAGAGCATCCTACGTTGATTTGGACAGTGTTGTAGAACTTCCAACGCGGACATGGCACACGGGGCCTGGGCCAAATCTTCTACAATATTGTAGTTTTGGGAAGCCCATGAATTAGGATTGAAAGTGGATTTCTGGATGGTGCTCTTAGGAGGGCGTAGGATGGAGTCAAAAGATGGTTTTTCGATCTGAAGTGGCCCAGATGGAGGGCTGACAGATGGAGGATTAACAGATGATGGTAAAGACTCCGACGAAGAACCATTAGCAGTCTTCGACTTGTTGGGTTTAACTGGCGTGTCATATGTCGTAGAACGAGTGGTTAGATTAACCCCGTTGAACATGTAAATGTGCACGCTGGTCGAGGCTTCATCGTGAGGTTGGTTGGGAGTGCCCCCTGGCGTGGGGGTCTGTGAAACCAACGATTGTTGCTGCGGAAAAGGTTGAGTAAGCACAGCGGGTTGCGAATTTCCTTTGAAAAGTTTGGCCACGTCATCGCGATGTGGGCAGTCTCGAGTGTAGTGATCGTCACCACAAATGAGACACGAGAATTTCGGTTTTCGCTGTGGTTGTTTTCCGGCATTGGGGGTTTGCGGTTGGGTCTTGGGTTGTTCGTTGTTATTATTCTTCTTTGTTTTGTTTCTCGTTTTCTTCTTGCCCCCGAGTTGTTGTGACGAGGTTGATTGGACCACGTTCACATCAGAGACTTGAGTTTGTGGTGCAGGGGTAGAAGAGGGTGCAGTCGGACTGGGAGCAGCCATTGAGGCGGGCCGCTGAGTCGTTCCAGTGGACTGGGTGGGAGATTGAGTCTTGACGGAGCCAATAACTCCATCTGCATGCGAAGCAGTCGATGGTTTGGATGGGTCGTTAGTGGCACGGGTAGCGTTGGGTATCAACTCATACAGAGTACCGGATTGTGAATAGACTAAGTCTAGGTACTGAGCTCGGGCGATGGCTTCTTCCTCGGTGACCACGCCGCCCATGGCAACGTCACGAGCTATCTGGGGTAATAGTGATTTCGTGAACCATTCCGCTAACAATTGGTCGGGGATGAACGCTTTAATTAGCCTTCGTCGTCTTCTCCATTCATGGATATGATCGGAGTTGTGTACGGAAGTTGTTTGATGAAGAGAGGTTAATAGTTCAGTACCCGTCTCGTATCGGATGGGCAGTTGGAAATGAGTAAGGAAGGACATAGCGAGGGAGTTGAAATCGTAAAAAGATGCGCGTGGTAATTCAATATACCATTTCGCGGCGGAACCCGTAAGTGTTCGTTGGAAAAGACGCAACCGAATCGAGTCGTCCATGAGGGAGTTTGATGAACACCACAAATGGAAGGTCATAACGTGGTTGTTTGGGTCTTCTCCCAACTTTTCGTCAAATTTAGGGATATCAGAGGGAAGTTTTGCTGGAATGGGTGGCCAAACCGTAGAATGATGGATAGGATCATTCGTTAATCGAGATAGATCTGGAAGGTCCAGGGTGGCTAGAAAGGGTAGCTGTCGGTTAACCTGTGGATAATGATGGTGTGGTAGAGGGACACCAGTGGGGCCCAATACTGGGTTATGTGGATAGCTATAACTCGTGGGTCCTCTCATGTTGGGTTGGTTTTGACCAAGGTACATAGGATTTGAGACGTTTTGAGAAGTGTTTGTGAGCGGAGGATAACCGGATGGGTTTTGTGGATTATAAGTTGGGTTGGGCATTTGTCCATGAGGGGGTTGTTGCGAAGTCTGAACGTTTTTTCCCGTGGAGGCATGTGGGTTTCCCTGAAAAGGAACGTTCCACGGGTTAGGTGCGGTAGGCACATTTTGTCCCGTGGAGGCATGTGAATTTCCTTGAAAAGGGATGCTCCACGGATTGGGTGCAACAGACACATTTTGTCCTTGCGGTTGATGGTGGACTCCAACTTGAGGTTTCCCCCCAGCATGAGGGTGCCCCCAGAATGGAATTTTTCCTCTGGTAGGAGGATGCCCCCCAGCTTGAGGTAGAGTTCTCGGGATTTGAGGGCAAGACGTAAAAGATTGGCCAGTGTTGCCGATCGGGTTAGGACCACCAAGGACAGTCCCTCCGGGTTGTTGGATAGGTATGGAACTTCCCGGTACTATTTGAGTAGTGGGTTGGGCAGTGGTGATGGCAGATGCGTTCAATGCCCTAAATCCAAAAGGGAGATTAGGTCTTGGTGTTACAGGTGTGCCAATCGGGGCTTGACTAACTACCGCATTACCGGCAGGAATGGTCGGAATGTGCGGGGCCATTGTGGACTGGGCCATTTGGAGAGGAATAGCAGGGTTAACAACCTGATTGACTGGGTGACTCGTGGTTTGAACAGATGGTCCTGCTTCACCAGGAAGGTTATCAGGACGGAACGGTTTTCGAATGGATTTGAAATGTTCATAAATATTTCTTCCTGATGGAGTCCTCCAAATAGAACGAGCGGTTGTGGGGCTAATACTTACTGCAGTGTTAGGACGAACAGGAGTCCTATATTCCTCACCAAAGATGGGTTGTGTGGATCCCATGTATGTTTCGGTAATGAGCCTCTCTGGTAATCGTGGGAATTCCTCGTCTATGACGTTCCCGAAGGAGTCCAAACAAAGTAGTAGTGGTTCGAGAGAGGCCACCGAAGTGGGATTCATAGTTGTGACGGAAGTGTCTTCCCGGGAAAAAGTGGTGTTTTGAACCTCGCTCTGTTGAGGAGATGGTTCCGTAGAATGAGTGGGTAAAGGGGTGTCTCCTTCCATATCTTCTGGAGGGAGCCCTTGTAGCCTCCGCGAGCATCGTGGAGGGTCGATGTTGGCAGACAAGAGTCGACGAAAGAAATCTATGGCCAACTAGCGAAAAGAAACAACACACGCTAAAAAAATCTAAGAATCACAACCAAGCAAACAGGACCTTCTTTTGATGACCGTACTAGTTGGTGATGAAATCCAACGTCGCATGATCAAGTCCAGAAGGGGCAGGGCTAGGGTGGAACAGTTACAATGGCGACCTGCTTAACGGACTTACGCCTTGGTGCAAGCTTCCACGCAATAATTGTGGATTTACCCTCCAAGGAGCCCGAGTGAGTTTGACCAATGTCTGCTCCAGGTACAGTGAGACTTC
>ML786349.1:2699272-2744362 GCA_009831015.1 Picea engelmannii | reverse complement strand
AGGGTATCAAGCCCGAAATCAACTAAGAAGCTTCCACACAGTAATTGTGGATTTACCTCAAAGTGACCCCCATAATATGATCATACCACCACAAACAGTTAAACCACGGAGGGTTAGTCCCCGTAGCTCACCTGAATGCAACCTCGTGCGTAAACCCTGTGTGAGAGGGGGATCCCAGGCAGACTTATACGATAACTGGATTTACTCTCCCTAACTCAAGATGCTAATGTTTGTTTTATAAACTTTGGAGAGTTATGCTCACAACCCTGATCCAAAGTACTACACCTATTCTACTGTTGGTGGAGGATTCTATCAAAGAAAAAGTTCTAGATAAATTTTAATTAGCGTTGATTTTAGTGGTTGTTCTTTACGCAAAAAGGGGTGCATGGAAGTGAAACGAATGGAATTAAGACTCTGACCCAAAGAGTGCATCAAGCATGATAAGCAATCATTTTCTTTCGATGAACATCTAGCTAAGGGAGAGAGAGAGTTCTTTCACTAACAAGAACAACTGCGGAATGCCCTCAAACAATTCTTTTCTCAATCAAATTCCGATGTAATGCAAAAAATTTCAATGCCTTCTAATATGCTCAATCAATCATAAAAATATCTTCTATTGTTTGTGTATGGGTGATGATCAATACAACACAATGCTTATCTTTGCTAATTATTTTCTTGGAATGAATGAAAGACCAAACTAGCATCAGCAAGAGTCACACAAACAATACACCCTTCGTAGTAATCAAAACGAAAAACGAAAGAAAAGAAACAATCAAAGAAAAGTTAACTTCATACCCAAAAGCAAAAGTTGAAGAAAAAATGACCTTGACTGAAAACAAGATGAAAAGATCTGTAAACCTTTGATGACCTTCACCAGGGTTTTCGCTCAATTTCAGAGAAAAGAAAAACAATGCATAGGTTCCAAGCTTCACTCAACAGGAAAACTCAATGCAAAAAGGTGAAGAAGGTTACAAGATCCAATCAACAAGGTGCTTTATTCTTCAAAGAGATAGATGTCAATGCTAAAAGGGAAGACAAATTGACTCTCAAGATGACTCAGCAGGAGAACACAGAGGCAGAAATCCAAAAAATGCAAATTGTGGAGTTTTTTTGGGCCAAAGAAGGCTGGCGCTCTGTTGCCAAGGGAAAAGAGCATTATAGCGCTCTGTTTAGGGCTACTAAAAGCGCTGGCACTCTGGTAACACTATGTCAGGGGCGCCAGGGTCTAAAAATCCCAGAAATGTCAAGAAAATTCAAAAATTGAAGTTCTAACTTGACACAGATGCTGAGTATGATGGGACAAGGAGCCAATCAGCTCATGAAACTAATCAAAGAGGGGTAAACCAGGTCTGAAACAATCAAGGGATAGAACAAGGCCAATGAGGAGAAAAAATCAAAACAAAAGGTTTCGATTCGAGGCTATCTCCCCAGTGGAGTCGCCAGTTTCTGTTGTAGGAAAATCTGCCTATGGACAAGTAGATCGACCTCTAGAGCTTGACCTTAACCCTAGACAGAAAAATGCTTATCATGGACATTGAATTCCTTTCAAATCTATCTAAGCCTAATGCATGAGAAGGGAGGATGATAGAAGTACCTTTTTATCGACGTTTGTCCCTGCAAGCTCCGAGTTGCGCTCCAATCCTTTGCTCCTCGCTGAGAGCTGTGGACAAAACATTAGCTTGAAAACAGATCTATCTCGAAATGATAAGTTCATGTAACATCAGACACAAACTAGAAAGAAACAGGCCAAGCGTGTCATATTAATGAGAATAACGAAAATAGTGCTTACAATCATAGATGCGAATGCGATAGCTTTGTCAAGTCCTCTTCGCCTAACCCTTGCCTGAAAGGTCCACAACCTGGATGACAGTAGCTTCACTGATCAATCTTCTTAGGCTGACTGTAAGTTTCCTCCAAGATCATAAGTTTCACATATTCCTTCTTTCCCCTTTTCCACCATCATAGAACCTGTTTATATAGATTAGGAAGGGCCTAACCTCTTGAGATATGTTTAGAACCAGTTGAGAACCTTCTCCATAGATCAGGGATCTGTTGATGAGAACAAGAATTCGAGCACAACTGCCTCCTAATCTCGAATGTTCCTCTCCTTATTCTTCTCAACGGGCTAACAATTGACCCAGATTAGGGAGCGCTCTTCCAAAAGGGGTATCAGAGCGTTGTAGCGCTCTTCCAGTGCCTTGGGAAAGCGCCAGCACTCTTAAGGTGAGCAGCTCTCCTCTAGAAGGGCCTAAGGGCATTATAACGCTTCCTAAATAATAGTAGAGGAGCGCCAACACTTCTGCAGCTATAGTGGAGAAGCGCTCCCCTTCCAAATCAGTGTTTCAGGGCCTCTTTCAGGTGTCAAGAGCTATTTGACTCCGGTGGATCAGTTCCTGACCTTCAAATCAGTCATATGAGGTGTCATAAGTGCCTACCTAGTGTCGTTATCACAGCATCATCTCTGAACATTGTTTGCGACACTAATGATCAACTTGCGACACTTGCAAAAGTTGTAGGGAAGATGCGACACTTACGACAACTGATAGGGACAATGCGACACTTATCCATCTGAGCAATTTTGACGTGTAACATCGTCATCATGGCCTTGCAAACTCGACAGAAATGGACCCCAACCAACATGCAAGAACATTTCCCTACACTGTGCGAATTCTGGAATGGCAAACAAGTCTGCATAGGAGGAGGGTTTGTATCACTTGGGCATTGTGATAGGGTTTGAATTCACCAAGAAAGGATGAAATCGATCCACACAGAGACATGAATTGGGCACGGTCTGAGTGCAATTGGAACAGAGGGAAAATTTTACCAAGAAAGGGTGCAAATAGGCCAAGAAATGGCATGGGTTTAACACAGTCTGAGTGTGATTAGAACAGAGGGTGAATTCGACAGAGGTTGGGTGCGATTTCTTAACGTAGGGAAATGAAAATGGCAAGGGAAAATGAAACAATAGAGTGCCCAGCCCAATTTTGGATGATCTTATGGTGGAGGACGTTGCCCACATGTGTGCGGGAGCTGCCATGTGTGGGAGATTCGAATTTGATGGCAATCTTGAGAGCAATGGAGTGGTTTGTACTTAGATTAATGTCCAAGTCTTTTGACTTGGACATTTGATCATAACCATATGAAGCACCTTTTAATCAATGTCTGTAACAAATTTAATTAAATGTGATTTAATTCTAGTTCTCTGTAATCTATGACATTTACTGGTATGCAATGCAATGGCACTTCAAACGACATTGCATCCGGCACCTCATCCGACACCTCATCTGGTACTTCATCTGATACTCCTGTGTTAAGTGCATTTTCGCCTCTTTTAATGGACAACCTGCAATTTTGAAGTATTTTTGACAACCATAGTGGGTAGAGGCAGAGTGCTCCATGCTTACTCATTCTTCTTGTATATGACATATAGTTTCAAAACCTATAATGAACGGGTTATAGAAAGCATAAAACATGTATTGTCAAACATACAGTATGCAGCTTGTAATGGAAGATAACCAATAAATAATGGTCTGTTAAGCATGAGTTTAGTAATGTATAGCACACAAGAGTGAAGCATTTAAAAATAACATGACTATCAATGTAATAACCTGTATCATGGTAATAATACAAAAATTCTTGCAAAGACTCCTTTCTCTAGGCAATGATCATTTGTTAGCTCATGAACCCCTCCCCCACACCTAATTATTGTGACACCTCACAATAAAAAGTATAGGAAACTAGTCAGTATCCCGCAATAGCTGAAGATTTAAAGTATGTCAAGTGTAAAGATGAAATTTCATAGATTGGTCCGATGAGACAGTTAGGAGATGGCCCCACCTATAGGATAAGAGATCTTGTATATAGATAAGAAGAGGTAGGCAAGAGAGTTTCAAGATAGCCTTAGAGTCATTCCCCGATGGAAAATTTATGAGATTCATTAACCTTAGATAAACCACACATACTTCATGTTTTCTTTGTCTGCAAGTAATGCTGTACATCAGGACAAGTTTAGATTTATTATTTACTTTTGTCAGATCATCATCCTCGCTAGGTAGAATCCCCCGCTGCCAGCAAGCTTGTTCAGTACTCTGGCAGGTTTACCTAGTCATACCACAGGCCGGTACCCACTTCTAGCAGACCTGTTCAGTATCCTGATGGGTTAGCCTCTTAAACCCTCAGAGACTGGCCCTCCATCCTTTAATATTTTATTATAAGATTTCTTATGCAAGAAGATGGGGGAACAACTTTGAAACAACTTTTCTTTCTTTTTCTTTTTTTTTTTCACTTGGGATGGTATTTATGTTAGAGGATGACTTTCCGTTATATTGTTTAGTGGTTGTATTGATGTAAGGGGTACTTAAGCGAACGTGGCCTATCTAAAGATATGATATAATCAAGCTATTTAGTGTGTAGTGGATGGTACCATTGAGAAATAACAAAAAGGTATCTCTAGGATCAACTCACTGTCTTATTTTGTAATTATTATGATGTTTCCATGACTAACTACTAATGAGACCTCCCTATTACTCTTTGATAAAGACACTTGACTTACTTACTCAGGTTTCTTGGAAAAACTATACGAGATACCTCTAGGCTTGATAGTTAAGGTATCACTTCCTTATACAGTGGTGAAGAGTTTCAATAGAAACTACTTTAGAATGCCTTAAAAAATGAGAATGTTTGCAAAAATACGGCTAATTACAGTAAGTCACTATTCATTTGATGCTTTAGCAGACACAAGATTCAAGTATAACAATGTTTTGATGAAAGATCCTTGAAACTGTGTACTCTTGGTGAAATAATTACTTACAGAAATATCTATAATTGCCTTATTAACAAAATACAAAAACTATTTACATATATATAGTGGGAAACTCAGAAAATTTTTCAAGAACAAGGGGGAACTTCCCCATCTACTAAGGCTAGTGCCTTGTCAGCTGACATGACCTAAAGAAAATCTTCTCTGGAAATGGACTTATGATAAAACTTAAGTCGGTGTCCATTTACCACAAAGGAGACTTGTCCATCGTCAATTGTTTTAATTTTTACAGCTCCATTCTCATATACAGTGTCTACCTCGTAAGGGCCCAACCAATGGGTGGTAAGTTTTCCTTTGAAGGTTTTGAACCGGGAATCAAACAACAAGGCCCAATCACCAGGATGGAAGTGTTTCTTTTTAATAAACTTGTCATACCACTTGCTCCTCTGGTTTTGGACCAATATTGTTTGTTGGATGTCATCTTGCCTAATCTCATCCAATTCATTCATTTATAGGGATCGTTGCTTTTGAGCCTCATCCAGGTTCAATCCTAATTCTGTGGAAATACGAAAGTTCCTTACTTGGAATTCTATTGGTAATAGTACTCGTTTCCCGTACACTAGATCATAAGGGGTATGCCCAGTGGTATTTCTCCAGGTAGTTCGGTATGCCCACAAAACCTCTGGGAGCCTATCAACCTAATATCAGTGATGTAACTGAATAGTCTTGGTCAAGATGGCTTCCAGAACTTTGTTTGTGGATTCTACCTGACCATTGGCTTGCGGGTGGTATGGAGAATATTTACAATGTTTAATCCCATATTTCTCTATTAGCTCTTTCATCAGCTTGGAAGTAAATTGAGTGCCTTGGTCGGTAACATTTTCACGAGGGACACCGAAGAGGGTAAATATGTCTTCATAGATGAATTTGACAACAAACTTCTTTGTGGCCCTAAATAGGAATTTTTCCTCTACCCATTTGGTGACATAGTCCGTACAAACCAAGATATAGTTCTTCCTACAAGACATGGGTGAAATTGGTCCTACAAAGTCGAGGGCCCATTTTTCGAAGGGTTCTATCATAACTTGGGCCTGCAAAGGAATTTCATCAAATGATGTAGGTCTTCCTATCCTTTGTCAACTATCGCAACTTCTCACATACTTGGCAACATCTTTGAAAATGCTAGGCCAATAGTAACCTGAATGTAACACCTTATATGTTGTATGCTTGTTAGAGAAATGGCCACCACATGGTCCATCATGACAATTTCATAGTATTTAAGGTACCTCGTCCTCTCGGACACATCTACAAATAATCAAACAAGACTTGTACAAAAAATATCATGACCAACCCAAGAGTAATTAGCACTCTGTGTAATAATTTTCCGTTTTTCATGTGGTGACAAATGAGATGGTAACTTCCTAGTAGTTAGATAGTTTTCCATATCTGCAAACCATGGGGTATTGATAGAAAGGGAAAAGAGATGCTCATCTGGGAAACTATCATCTATAGGGATGTCATCATCCTCATTCTTTATTCGAGAAAGAAAGTTAGCTACTACATTATCCTTTCCAGGTCGGTCAAGCATAGTAATATTAAATTCTTGTAATAACAAGAGCCATCTAGTCACTCGGTGTAACATACCCGCTACCTAAATTTAATTTTTCTGGTCCTCTGTCAGACTCGTACCCCTAAATAGTCATAGAGACCCAGCGTGAGCTGGTTCTTTTCCTCTCCTACATGGCCTTCTACACCTTGACCGTAGCATTCCCTAATCTTAATATCAGGTTATCAGGGTTTCATCTTTCCCGTTGTCAATGGTTCTTGTACTCTGTAATTCCCGATCGCCGATGAGCTCCTTTTTGGCCTTAGCCCCTCCCTGGCTAGGCTCCTAGTCCACACGACCATGCACTCGAACCACAGCCTTAAAGCTTTGTTTTCATCGGGGTTTCAGGCTTTCTAATATCAATGTGCATATGCACCTTGGATCCATGATCCTTCGATTCCCGACATGCTCCAATGTTTGCTAGTCCCTGGGGCTAGTCTTTTGGGGTCCATACGACCTCCCTCTATATGACTGCCACCTTACCTCTCGTCGGAGTTTCGGGGTTTTCAATGCCCAAGTGCATATGTCCACGGGATTCCCGATTCCTCGAATCCCAACACATCCCTTTAGCATTATCCCTCCTGACTATAGTCCTCGAACCATATGACCGTTAACCTGTGACCGCGGTCTTATCTCTTATCAGAGTTCAGGGTTTTGCATGTCGAAATGCACCAAACCTCTTGTCAATGGAATCCACGATTTCTCGATGCACAGATTCCCGATTTGACGTCTCCAGGAAGCCCTTCCTCCGTAACTAAAATCAATGGTGGTGAGCAGTCGCGGAGATCAATAGCTCTCGATCTCCCTCGGGGTTCTACGACTTCTAGTATCGAAGGTATTTGGTCATCGATTTCCCCGATCTCACTAATACCGATTTTCCCGATTACTTCGATCTCGACCACGCATCCTCTAGGATGGACGATTCTCGCTGCTCCTTGCTATTTCGTGGTTCGCGAAACCAAAGTGCATGAACACTTTGTCACCGAGATCTCTGATATCTCGATTCTCCACGGATTTCTGACACCTGTCCTAAAGGGATGGACGGTCCAGATCGCTCCCGGGACTTCTCCTATAGAAATTCCCGATTTCATGTCATCGTGACTCCCGATTTCCCGAATGTCGATATCTCGATGCCTGTCGGGAATTCTGCCTGGCGTGAGAAGGGTTAAAACCGTGCATCTCTTAACAGATCCAATGGCTGTCAGGTTCCTTCAGCTAAGATCTAATGGATCAGATCTGTCCCGCCTTATGAACTCTTCCACTACTTCCTGGACGTGGAAAAATCAACGTCCAGATATTCTCCTGGACCGCGAGGATCTACGGTCCTAAACTCTTCATTACCCACGGAGACACAGGAAAGCCCCATGGTAAGGCCTTTAACTCTCTACTTTCTCCTACTACTCTAACCGTCGTGGGGAAACCACAGATTTCCCCGACGAAATCTCATCCGTCGATCACCATCTATCAAGGTTCAGGATCTTAACACTTCTTCCTCTACTTCCGATCTGACGGTCATGGGTGACCACTGATCTACCGATGGAGTCTCATCCATCGATTTGATATTCCCTCCTCAAGCTGCCATCTCGGGTTTCTAAAAGGAGCGTTTCTCCTCTTACAAAGTTACCAAGGTTTTTATGCCTTCCTATTTACCTGTCGGGTTCTTGAGGGGTTATTCAAGGAGAGTATCTCTATGGGGAGACTTAATCAGAGTACTTATTGAGGTCAAAAGGGTATCGTTCAACCGAGGTCCAGACATGAATTCTGATATAGACCAGTACATATGTAAATAACAATTCATGAGGACATATGCCATATATAATCTCTTCCATACAATTTTACAACTACTAATATTGATCAAAACATCCTACATACATTCTTACAATGAATTCATTCACATTTTCACAGCTTATAAGCATAATCATCAGAGTAAGCATATATATATATATATATATATATATATATATATATATATATATATATATATCAAGATGCCAGAGGAAAAACACTTATCAGAAATAACTTCAGAAGTGGGTGCAACTGCTGAGAGGGGTGCTCGTTTCCACCCAACCGTAGGCTCAACGACTCCCAAAGGATGTACCACTAGCCACCCCCGAGCTGAGACCACGATGTTCTGAGACTGTGTCTCTCTGTCTTCCAGTGACTAGAAGCAAGGTTGCAATCCTTCCTCTCTGCTATCACTCACTCTGCGTAATGCCAGAGTTCCCCTTGCATATTCCCTCCTAATCGCTTCTACCATACACCTTATCCTCTCGTGAGGTTGCGTGTGGCACGATTACCGTCGCGCCGATCAGGCCTGACGACTCTAAGGACAGGTGGTTCACCATCCCATCCCTCATCAAGCCATCCGCCTACCAGCCTGTGAGGCATTGAATTTTCAGGGCCAGCGAGCCTCTTTTGGTTCTTCGGGCTAGTGGAGTCCAAATACGGTATTTAATTCTCGGTGGAAGTTAACGCCACCCTTTTAGGTGCCCTCCACTGCCATCGTGGTCTCTTTTTCTGCACATCCCCTCTTAGCAGTCCTGCAACAAGCTCAAAATGTCATTCACATTTATTGACCTTTTCCTCAAGGTCCATTTACATCACATATTCACATTTATGATTTTGCCATAGTTCTTGGCCAGTCCAGTTATATTTACAAGCTGGGGGAAACAGGGTGTTACACTCGGCCATTAGTTATAGGTTTATTCATGAGGAACCTAATGGAGGAATGATCAGTGTGACCAAATACTTCATAACTTGTAATGTAATAATGAAATTTGTTAATAGCATGAACAACTGCCAAGAACTCTTTCTCTGTGACTGTGTAGTTCAAATCGGCAGGGGACAAGTTCTTTCTTATAAAGTAAATGGCATAGGACTGTTGGTCTTATTTCTGCCCTAATACCCCTCCTATTGTGATGTCATAGGCATCAATGGATATATGAAATGGGAGAGTCCAATTGGTCCCTCTAAGAATTGGTGCCATAGACAACATGGCTTTCAGGGTTTCAAAGGCAGTTTGGCAATGCTCAGTCCATGCAAAATCAACATCTTTTATCAATAATCCAAACATAGGTGCAACAATATTTGTAAAAGTTTCAATAAACCATCGGTAATATCCAGCATGTCCAAGAAAGCTTCTCACCTCTTTTCTGAGTCTTGGGGGGTGGAAGTCTAATAATGACCTCAATCTTTGCAGGATCGACTTTTATTCCTTCAGATGAAACATGATGTCCTAGAACCACTCCTTCAGTTAGCAACATTTTGCATTTTTCATGACTTAGGGATAGGTTCATTTCCTGGCATATGATGAGGACATTTTCTAAGTTGTCTAAGGCTTCCTGGTAAGTGTTGCCATAAACTATGAAGTCATCCATGTAGACCTCCACACAATCATGAATAAGATCGACAAATATCCCTAATACTGCTCGTTGAAATGTGGCAGGAGAATTACACAATCCAAATGGTAAGACCCTATAAGCATAGGTGCCCCAAGGACAAGTAAAGGTAGTGTTATCCTAGTCCTCGGGTGCCATAAAAATCTAGTTGTACCCGTTGTACCCATCTAGAAAGAAGAAATACTTATTTCCGGACAAGGTATCTAGAACTTGGTCAATGAAAGGAAGAGGAAAGTAGTCTTTCAAATTGGCCTTATTGAGTTCCCGGAAGTCAACACAAATTCTCCATTTCCCGGTCACTTTCTTTGGAACCACTACTAGCAGGGATACCCACTTACTGTCAGAGATGGGATAGATAAATCCGACATTTAACAACTTTTGGATTTCCTCCTTGACTTTGTATTTGAGTGCTGGGTTCATCCTTCTATGGGGTTGCCTAACAGGTGTTACTTCCCCCTGGGTATATATATGGTGGATGCATGTGTCAGGGTGTATACCCTTCATGTCAATGTATTCCCAGGAAAATGCTCCTGATTGTTCTTTAAGGATATCTACTAACTGTTTCTGTTGGTCTGTATCTAGCCCGAAGTTTATATGTAAAAATTTCCCTGGACTAATCTCGTAGGGCATAGTATAAGACATTGCAGACTCATCTATTTAGAAAATAAAAGATGTTGAAGACAAAATGGATTGATCTAATTGTTCTTGAAATTCTTCCCCAAACATGTACTCAAATTGGGGAAAACACTGTGGAAAATCCACACATGTAATAACATAAATGAATTGGTTTAGCACATTTTCTGGTGTATGCTCCTGAAGCGCCCTTGCATGGTCACTAAACAATACGGGTTCTTCCCAATCTTCATTCTCGTATGGACATTCAAGCCACCATAGATTCTCCATAATAGGTTGAGATGGAGGGTAAATGGTGAGCTTCTGGATAGAGAGACCATTTGAGATCCTCATTTCTCCTTCTCTACAGCCAATAAATGCATTAGCTGTGGCTAGCTAAGGTCTTCCAAAAATAACAGGATGGCCTCGGGCAGGATCCTTTGAATGAATGACAAGAATATATATAGGGTACTCCCATGAGGCTAAAGTAACCATGACATCATCTAAAATCCCTTCAGGTGTAACCCTAGTCTTATTTGCTAATTCCAAAATGGTTGGGGTAGGCCGAAGAAGAGGTTGTAACTGTAATCGTTCCAAGGTAGTAGCGTTCATAACATTGATGGATGCCCCTAGGTCTATGAGAGTGTTTCCGATGGAGACCTCCTTAATGGTTATAGTCACGATGGGGTTTCCTGGATTCCCATACTTTGCTAGCTTTGTCTTTTTTGATATGTACTCAGAGAGTCCTCCTACCAAATTTACTATAGGAGGGTCCTTTTTCTTCCTACCTGGCTTCTTGATACACAATTCTTTGACTACCTTACTATAGATTGGAATGTCTTTAATGGCTTGAAGCAGAGGAATCTTGACACACATATTTTTCAATTCATTAAGAATGTCAAATTCCGGTCAGGTGGTAGGTTTCTCGATTACCAATTGGTCTGGATAAGGAGGGACCTTCATAATTTGTAAAGGTTCATTTTGGGGAAGCTTGGGTTCTTGATTCTCTGGGATAATAACATCTTCCCACCTAGTGTCATCCATGGGTTGTTGGGTGGTTTCTTATTCTTCTTCTTCCTGGATGACTATTGAGGGTCTCTGCCTATCTAGAACTTTTCTCGATCTTAGTTGAATTTCCTGTAATGGAATAGGAGTAATGACATATGTCGGGAAGGCTTGCATCTCAAAATTGTCAAGAGTTTGAGGGGGCTTATTATTGGTATTCGGCACTGGCTGTGCCGGTAATAGTGTCGGTTTTGGGGAGCTTGTATTTTGAAATTGGAGCGGTTTTTGTTGTGGGATAGGAGGTAAAGGTGGTGGAACAAAACCTGGCAAAGGCTGTGGAGTGTTTGATGAGAACTGAGAATAAGGATGGTTGTACATAGGAATAGGTGGAGCTTGAGAATTTCCTTGGTTGTGTCCTCCCCTCCATCCTTGAATCCAAGGATGTTGGTACTGAGTAGACCAGTTTTTCCAACCTGGTGAGTTCCACTGTTGTTGTTGATAATATGGTGGAACTTGAGACTGTAGATCTGGGTATGTGGGTTGATTCCTAGGATGCCATGGCCTCCTAGGTGCATAATAAGACTCCCCAAGATCTCCACTCCTATAGATGGCTAATAAACCGGGCAATGATGGACATTTTTTAGTCACATGGTCTTCTGTACATAAGCCACAAATTGAAATGTTATCTAATGGACACTCCCTTGAGGAATGCTTCCTCCTGCATCTTGGGCAACATATGCTCATTGCTGCATTTTCTTCCTCCTGTTTCTTTCTTAGTTTAAGGGTATCCAACTGGGAACCTATTGTACTTAGGATGTCTGTCTTGAATTTTTCTAGAAGGTTCCCTATCTCTTCTCTCATAATACCACCTGAACTAACTGGTTTTAAATTTCTATTGTAAGGGTCCCAAACATTCTTCCCTGTTTTGGCTCTACTCCTTGAGTAGTTTTTACACATTTCACATATTTTAGCAAATGGTTTATGAGAAATATCACCTGATTCCATTAGGTCAATCATCTCTAAATATTCTTCTGAAATTCCCTTAAGGAAAAGAGCCCTAACTGCATCTTCTGGGAGGTCATGGTATTTTGACTTCTGGGAGATATAACCAAATCTTTCCATATAGTTTTCAAGGGTCTCGTCTTCTAACTATTGGACTTTAAAGATGTCATTATGAGACTCTTTGGTCTTGCAGTAGTCTTGGTAATTCTTGAAAAATATGTCTTTCATGGCTTTCCAAGACCTAATACTGGATTCTCCCAACCCCATGAACCATCTTAGTGCAGAGTCTTTAAGGGTGGCAGGAAATAGTTTTAATTTCTGGGCATCTTGCACATAGTTGTAGCTCCTTCACAAGATGACAAATTCAAATAGGAAGGTGTCTAGATCTTCACTATTTTTACCATAAAAGGTAGGTAGTGATGAGAGAGGAATATTCTTCATGTTGACATTTGGAGTGGTGTCTAAAATCGGAAACCCGAAGGTAGTTTTGGTTTGGTTTCCAGTTTCTTCTTCCTCTCCATGTCTAACATTGTTATGGTCCTCCTGATCACCCATATTTGCTTGGTTTCCAAAAAGAGAGTACCTAAGTGGTTTTATCTTTGTAGAGAACAAGGTTTCCCTTTGATGAAAAGGTCTTCCTACTGATTGGATGTATGGGACTCTACTCGAGCTGGTTGTGATTATTGGTGCCAAAGTTTCTGTGTCAATTTGAGAGATAATTACATTGGTTGTGCTACCAAACAAAAGATTCACCTGTTTAGGGTCTATGATGTCTTTAAAATTAGAGTTCCCTAGTGGTGGTGTAAAATAAAAGGTTGTATTGTTTGGTTCGGTGGAAGACTCGAGTGGTCTTACCTCTTGTCCTAATATGATTGATGCTTCAATTTCTTGTTCTATAGTGCTCTCTGTGTTAGTCCCTTCAGAGACTATTTTAGCTCTTTGAGTCGAGCTAACTTCTGTTTTTCAGTATCAGTCTGTGGATTTTATAAGCATAACATTCATTCCCCCAAAGAGATCGGAAGGAACCTTGGTTGAAAGGTCTTGTTTTGATTTAATGTATCTACCTTGTGGGTCTCTAGGCCTATTCATGAAAGAAAGCAACAAAAAAAATAAAAAGCTACCATTTGATTCCTAGGTCTATTCATGAAAACAACAAAAAGAAAAACTACTATTGGGTTTGGGGGAACCTAATATAGAATATGCGCAGGTTCTTACCTTTCATCTTAAAGTCCCCCCACCACAAAACTAATGATAAGGTCTAAGGATGATCTAATTCCTAATTACTTTTTACCTTAATACAACTCCCCGACAATGACGCCAAAATGTTAGGTGTTTTATATGTACTAAAAAAGACACTAAACTACCCTCAATTAAATTGTCAACCTGGGGTAAGTAAACTTAGAGTTGTAGAAAAATATATGCCAAAGGTAAAAAGGTTGGTAGGAGTGTAGACTAACTAAGGAAAGAAGCTATCTAGGGATAATCTACTCAAGCAAACCTATCTAATGAACAAACCCTACTAAGCAAATTGAAACTAGGTAACCTAAGTACTTTTGGGCCAAGGACTGATGGATAGTTCCTAAGAAAGTGAATGAAAACTCTATGTAAAGAAAACTAGTTCATGACAGTAAGAAAAGGTAAACTACTAATCATACTAAGAAAATGATGAAAGCAAACTACCTTTGATTTTCCAACCTACATTCAATGAGCAACTACCCTATGAAAGCAAATAAATAAGCAAATAAGCAAAAACACCTATCTAACCTATTAAAGAAAATAGACAAGCAAGCAAAAGCATAAAGAAAAAGACAAGTAAGCAAAGAATTCTCATTGAACAACTACCTAGCCTAAGAGGCAAGTGAACTAAATGCCTAATGAAAAACTATTTCTCTTGCGTGAAAGGAAGTTTAAATGCTCAATGCAATGCATGAAAGGAAATCCATTCTATTGAAAGCAAGAAAGACTATCAACTAAACTTATGAAAACAAGAAACTATCTTTTCTAACTTATGAAAGAAAGAAACTAACTTTAACCTATGAAACAATCAAATGTAACGCTGGTGGTTTTGTGAATGCCTTCGGTGGTGACAGATGATATCTCGATGACACTTGACAACAAAGGAAAGTTCTAATGGTATAAGCTACATACTAATTTCAATGGTAAAATGAAAGGTGTGAAGTAAATAGTCCAATGAAAAATTAGCCATGATAAAAGTAATGTTAAATACCCTACATATTCATGTATAAACCATCAACATCATGATGAGATCATCATTATCTAACTAAGAAATTCAATTGCATCTTGATCTATGAAAGGAAATTGCGTGAAAGGAAACTATACTATGTCTAGTTTAATCATTCAAGCTATGATAAGAAAATGACTGAAAACATAAATTAAAAACATGATATTAAAAAGTGAATTGACAATTACATTTAACCAATAACTAAGAAAGTGAAATCTATCTAAAACTAAAGTAAGCAAGCTATGATTAAAAAACTGGAAGAAAATCTATCCATCCATCAATCTTTGTTAGAAGAAAATCAGATTAAAAGCAGCCCAGAAAAATGTATGGCCAACCTTCCCTCTTCAGGTTGGTATGTTTTCATTGTTAGACTTTGGTCATTCTAAAGTAGAAGCTACAGCTCTAGAGGATGTAAAATTAGTTGACATCGAATTTAAAAGGTACGATCCACAGAAAATTGTGGAAAACCACTTGGCTCAATACAACTTGAAGAAATATATGCATGAGAACTCCTCGCATGATGAAATATTCAGGGGATCCAGGTCATATGAGGAAGTATTGAACAAAATCCAAGCTTTATCCCTAGATCAACATGCCAGTTTCTCCAGTTTTTAGAGGCACATAAGAAATGTCTTGTCGAAAGTATTGCAGGGAGATCTAGTCGCACTTTCGTCTACACAGGAAACTATACCTCCAGGTTTCGAAGCAGGGAGTTCTGGAAAACAATATACTAAGGAAAAATCGAATGGAACCAGAGTTTTAATTAAGGAAATAGAAGATTCATTATCAAATCCATTGGACACTCAAGCGAAGTCTTATATCGAAGCTTTTCTATAGCAGGGGCAAGATGCATCTCCTTCTACACTGACCACATCTTCTACCAAAACTGCTGAGAAACAACCATCCATAGAGATAGGTAACCCCATTATTTCATTGACACCGTTGCAGTAAAGTTTCAAAAATCCCAGTTCTGAAGTCATCTTTATAGATGATCTTACCCCAATTTCAGCTGAAGAAATGCCTCCTTCAGACTTATTTTTTAGCAAGAAGAGGAGGGCCATCGTCAAACAAGAAACAAAAATGAAAGAGGGAGTGATGGTTAAAAGGAAAAGAATGATATATGATGGAAATAATCGAGACGATTCAGAATTTGATAAGGAAATGGAAGGCTCATTAGGTGCCTTTTCCATGGAAAATCAGTGGTCTGTAGAAAATATGGCCGAGAAACTAAAATATAGAGACCTATTGGTAAGGAATTTGCAGGATCATATAAAAACTATGGAACAAGATATGAAGAATACAATGAACTAATATTTTGAACAAGCCAGAGCATATGATAAACAACAAATTCAACAACTCCAGACCAACTTTGATGAGCTCCAAAGGAATTCTCCATTCAATCAAGGAATGATCACCCAACATGCTAAATTAATAAAAAAATTGCAATATAAGTTGGAGTTGACCGAAAGTACCTTAGTGGATATTTTAGCTCTCCAAACCCAAGCAATTAAAATAAATGAAAAACTTGAAAATTCCCAGCAAGATCTTTTTATGAAGGTCGAATCCGTCCATAAGTGCTACCAGGCGGTTGACCTTTCTCTGAAAGACATCTATATCAAGGATATAGAAGCTCGTTCAACTTGAGATAAGTTTCAAGAGGTCATATTATTGATACCAAAGGATGATGTCTCAAATGTACATCGTCTCAGAACAAATAAGAGGTGATATAGTTTTGAAGTCTTGGAAAACAAATTTAATAGAAGGAAAGAGACTTTCCATAGATGTAACTGAAGCTTGTCTAGAAGCGTTGACATCACTAGACGAAGGGCTAATTTATTTTGAAGGGAATGTTGTTTTTGAATCCCTAGGTCAAATCGATATAGAAAAAAATTAGTATAATTCCAAAACAAACAAAGAGGAAGCTCTGACGACCATCCAAAATATGAACCAGATTGATCTCCTCCAAATAAACAAATGGATAGTTAACCCAAGCTTATAGCTATAGGTCATGTCTCAAGGGGCTAAAAGTATAGAGGGAAATATTCCTCAGGTAGAAATAAATTTATACACTTTCGAGGCCAATCAAGCAACTGTTGTAACCCTAAATTGCACCATACATGCATACCTGGCACCAGGCCCTCTTACTTGTTATTTTTCCCAAGCCATCACTAAGAAACTCTTCTTAAAAACCATGTTTTTGAGTATGTACGTGCCCTGCACCACTCTACTAGCGTACACATGCTTTTTGAACCACTACAACTCGCGTACGTACGCTAGCTGTACCATTACAACTCGCGAATACCCACAAATGTTGCAAAAATTAAAAAGTTGCAAGGAATTCCTTGAGATTACAGGCTATTGGGTAGTTTTCCAACCATCCCACTGCCTATAGCCCGTCACCAAAATGAATAAACATACTTTTGTCATATTAAAGGAGTTTTTGGGGTATCATTCCTAACATAAGCATAAGAATAGTGAAACTATACCCATTTCACATCCCCTCCTTGCCCCAAGATTTGCAACCACCTTGTGAGTTTTGTGCTAGAATTGCCCATTCTTGCCTTTTTCCTCCATTATAAGCCTATTCCATTTCCCTAGAGAGAAGTATGAGAGGATAAAGACACATGGAAGCGCAGTCAGAGCTTGGTGAAGAGGAGCCCAGACCAAGTTCGCGGAGCAGTTGCCAATCTCATTGTAAGCAAACTTTGTGATTATAATAAAAGGAATACTCTTTATGTCCCGAATATGATGTGTTCAATATTTATGTTTGATTTATACTGACATCTAAACCACTAATTCATATCTGATATGCATGTTCGTAGTTTCTTGTTTGTATTTTTTTTAATGCAAGTCGACCTTGAGAGGATACTTGTACTCGAGGAGCAACCGAACACAAAGGATGGACACCAGACATGGAGTTTAAGGTAAAGTTACCATATCCTTTTTACTTTGTATTTCTTATATGAATGTAGGTTATTTTTGGGGTAGTCTAAAGAGTGGGAGAATTTTAGATGGTTAGATCTTCCTACATGTTGAACCCTAGTGTATTCCACAAGGGGGCATTCCGCTCACTTCGAGCACACCCCCTCCAATCCCTAGGATGGTTTCCTTTGATTGGAATGATGTTGTTGAGACTTGTCTTCCTTCTTCTGCACCTTTTCAAATAAAGTTTGAAGTTAATTCAACAAACATTTATCAATGTATTGTGGATGAAGGAGCCTCTGCAAGTATTTTACCCTCCTCGGTTTGGAAATTCTTGGGATCTCCTGAGCTTGTGTCTATTTCAAATGAGTTGTTGGCTTTTGATAAACGTTCTAGTGAATATTTGGGGGTTCTTCCTCAGTTTCCTATATCGTTAGGTGGGAAGAATTTCCTTGTTGATGTTATAGTGGTGCAAGGCCCTTTAGATTTCAATATGCTTCTTGGGCATGATTATGTATATGCTATGAACATTGTGGTGTCTACGCTTTTCCGGGTGATGCATTTCCCTCATGATGGAAGCATTGCCACTATTAACTAGCTGGCATATGATAATCACCATCCTAATTCAGCATTAGTTCAGGATGCCCCTTTATATGTTCCTAGTGTTCGTGTAGACTCTACCCTGCCATGAGTTAATTATGTGGCGTCTTATCCTCGGTGTTCAATTGTTTCTGAGTAGGAACCTATGCAATCATGTTTTACTTCTCGAGACTTGGTCTCAACAATTGAGCCATTGGTTTATCCAATGGGGGAATGGGAGCCCTTGCTTCCCCCTCTTGTTCCAAGTGATCTTGAGTCTCCTTATGAGTCTGATCTCATTGTTTGTAGATCCTCAAGCCCTTGTGCTTGTGATTATTTGTTGATAGACTCTGCCAGTCCTTCCCAGAACCTCCATCGTCATATGGAATATGGTTAGTTTACTTCTCCCGTTGGGATTGTCTACCCTCCTCGTTTGCGTGATTTCTTGGATATTCAATTTCCTTTTGATGAGGCTATCCTTGAATCCATGACTACGGTTTCTATACAGTGTGAGGAATTACACCATGGTTTGTGTTTTCTTCCCTTTTGGGAGACTTTCCAGGTTGACTATCGAAGAGACTCTTGTTCTAAGCCTAGCAGTGGGCTCTACCTGAACCAGTTCCATGCATGAGTCATAGCCCCCTGGAGTCTTCTTTAAGCCCTTTTCAGACTCTCTAAACATGAAAATATTGACGAGCTATCTTGTTGTCCTTCACGCTCGACAAACTAAAATTTGAAGGCACATTTGTCTGGTGGTAGTTTACCCTTTTTTCGGTACATATGGTCAATTATATGAACAAAGGTACGCTCTAGGAACTTCGGTTCACTATAAGAGTATTCTCAGGTATAAGTTTAACCCTTTTTCAGGCCCAAGGGACTAAATTTACGAAAAAGGAACCCCCATGGAGTCCATAGTTAGGCTCTTTTCAGACTCCCTAAAATTGAAAAGATTGTCGAGTGACCTTGTTCCTTCATACTCGTTAATCTGGTCCAGAAGAACATCCCCTATGGAGTCCATATTTAAGATCTTTTTAGACTCCTTAAAATTGAAAATATCATCGAGTGACCGTGTTATTTCACACTCGTTAATTGGTTCAGAAAAACATCTACTGGCATGAGTTTACTCCTTTTTCTGGCCTGTATATTAAGGAGGAAAACATTACACCTCGGGAGATTCGTCTCTACGGGAGAGTTCTCCTAAGTAGATTTTATACATTTTCAGGCTAAGGAGACTAAATTTAGAAAAAGGTTGCGAGTCCATAGTTAAGCTCATTTCAGACTCCTTAAAATTGAAAAGATTGTCGAGTGATCTTGTCTATGTCACACTCGTTAAAAAGGTTTTGAATGGACATCTTTTCAGTGCTAGTTTATCCCTTTTTCGATTCGACTAGACTATTTTCGATAAAGGTACCCCAGTGGAGTCTTCTTTTATGATTTTTTAGACTCTCGAAAAATGAAAAACCAGTGAGCTTACCTTCTCTAGGCTCATGAAAAATACATTGAAGGGGGTGTTAGTCCATAAAGTTGCACTTGACTGGTAAGGGCAAGCTGGGGCATCATTGGTTTTATTGCAAAAGTATTTTTTGAGCTTTTATGATTTGGTTTTTAATAGTGGTTTAAAACTGGGTCAAGTTTACAGCATGGTATGAAAATCAAGGTAAAAACATTGCATATCCCATTCACTGAATAATAGGTAGGTACATAGATGGAGTAAACCAATTTAAGAAAAGGAAAGTGAAGTCTTCAATTTGTCAACTTCACAAAAATATAGTCTCAATATATCATAAGGAAACAAGAGTATCAGCTTGAAATTATTACTTGAAAATTATCTCTACAGTAAAATCTTCACTGTATAAATCAACATTCAAGAACCAAAAAGAATTGCAATTTGAATAATAAATTCAAGTATGAAAAATGAAATAACAAAGTAGAAAAAGAAGGTTAAACCATCCATATGTCTTTTCTATTAAGTGTCAACAGAACAATAATTCCTTTACAATAAGCTCCACAAAAGGTTTCTTTTGATCTCCAATTTTTTGACCCTTTTTCTGCTTATTGGATTGAGTGATAGGTTTTAAGGATTGCACCAGCCAGTTCTAGGGATTTTGTAATTCATTCAGGGCAGACATGACTAGGGTTTTGATTAGGACTTGATGAAACAAACTACCTTTAGCATTAGTAGAGATTGACTGTACTTTCTTGGACATTTTTGTCAAACTTTTAAGCAAAAAATAAGGAAGATTTAAAGGGTAATCACTGTTTAGATGCATCAGTATTCTGATATGGTAGATGTAGACCAATGAAAACCTCCCTTCACAGGTGATGTCCCTGTGAATCACCACCAAAGTTATGTGCCATTCGGGTCGAACCCAGTTACGGGGTATTCCCCTTCTCCAATATGGATCCTGCTTATCTGGAAGGAGAAACTGATTTACAAATTCAGTGACCACGAGCTCCTTCTTCCACCATATTTCCTCTCCAACCACAAGCCTGCAAGCTTTATCTATAGCCTGCTCTATGACTAGCATCAACATATTACCGATTTCGACCTCATGACCATCGAAATTCTGAGCGAATTCCATGGAAACCTTCTCATCATAACCCTGAAACATGGTAAGAAACTCAAGCCATCTGGTGTCCTTGAACCTTTGGGCCATCTGAGGATAGGCCTCAAGAAGTTCGTCTCCTTCTGGTTCTATTCTAGCAACCTGCCCGCTCCTCTTCGATGCCATCAAACCCAATTCTGCAACTGTCGTCCTCAGGTTCCAAACTCACCACCTGCACTTGTTAGTGTATCGTGCTACTTTGAATGGATATCTGCATTCTTCCCTGCAAGCTTGAATTAAACCAACTCGAACAGGTAACATATAATGATCATCAAGCGCCAGCTGATTTTGAAATGAACTCTGCGTGCGTACACAACAATTATATTCCAAAGCTGTTGGATTTGGAAATGATTGCCCAAATTTTCGTGGGAGCATCCGATATCTTAATTCATGAGTCATGTCATCATAACTAAATCGGGATAGCAGGCGCAAGTTATGGCATAATTATTTCGCGCTACGAGAATAGGCTTATTCCCGTAGCGCGTTTGACAATTTTAAAATTTGAAACCCAAATGACATAAAGGATAGACCTTAATTTTAAACAATGTCTTTTCTTCAATCAAACTTAAATAAATCATCAAAGACTATAACGCAAGCCATGAAAAACCGAAAATTTAAAAATGGAAAACAATTGAAAACGAAAAATGAAGACTTGGTAAGGAGGTTTTAGAGGTTTTAGGACAAGGGTTTCTCACCAAACCAAGACAAAATTAGATACTAACATTGGCTCCTTCTGGGGATGGAGTTTTTCTATTAAACTCCAAGAACTACTAACCATTTCCTTTCCCTTATCTCTGATTTATTGATTCCCCTGCGAGTGTCTGTTTTTATTCTCTGCATACTGTAAAAACAAATCCATTTGGTATATGGAGCCTTTATTGAAAGGAAACCTACTATACTAACTCTATCCTAACAAGCCTTTAGATGAAATAGTGCTTCAAGAACCTCCCCTTCACTGGGCCACCAAAAATATCAGTGTTGTCTAAATTCTATAGGAGAAAAGTGTTATTGTTCATTACCTTCATTATCCTGAAAGGACCGTACCATAGATTATCGAACTTTCCATGTTTTGCTTTATCTTCTCTCCTGGCGTCCCATCTCAAAACTAAATCTCCTTCATTGAAGACATATTTCTTAGTTCCTTTATCAAATGTAGCATTGATTTTGTTCTGATGAGCAGCTGCTTTCTGGTTAACCTGTTCTCTGCCCTGCTGAACTTCAATAAGCTGATAAATTCTCCTTTGGACGTCATTGGGTTCTTCCTTTTCTTCTTGCAAGAACTTCAAGATTGGTAGGCCTAATTGAGTTATCAAGATAGCTTCTGTTCCATATACCATCTAGAAGGGGGATGTCCCAATAGTTTTATTGTTGCTGATGCGATCGACCCAGAGAGAAAACTTTAACTTGGAATCCCATGATTTTTTATTTTCTGCCAACAACTTTTTGATAATCCTTACCAGTGTCTTATTGGAAGATTCAGCCAATCCATTCCCCTGAGGGTAGTAGGGAGTAGAATGAACCAATTTGATATTGTATTTATTGCATAATTCAAGCATGGAATTTGACGTAAAAACCTGTGCATTATCAGTGACCAATGTTTTAGGACAACCAAACCTGGAAAAAATATATCCCTCTAGAAATTCCATGATTACCTTGTCTGTAGTATTCCGAGTTAGAATTGCTTCTATCCACTTTGTAAAATAATCGGTAGCCGTAAGAATCCATCTATGCTGTCCTGAGGAGGTGGGATTAATTTCCCTGATGAAATCTAATCCCCACTGTTGGAATGGTTCGTGGGCAGTGATTGGTTTCAGAGGCAGAGATATAAGTTTCTGCTTCCCGACAAATTTCTGACAAGGTTCACATGCCTTGACCAGATCAAAAATATCTGAGAATAGAACTGGCCAGTAATACCCTACTCGAAGAATTTTGAAGGCAGTAGCCTTCTAATGATGATAACCTCCACAGACACCATGATGCAGATCTTGAAAAATTTGTTTAGCCTCCTTTTCGTCCACACACCTCAACATAAAACCATTGGGATCTTTCCAAAACATGGTTTGATCAATAATACAATATTTTACAGCTTTCAACTTTAGCGATCTATATTTTGATTTATCCAACTCTGGGGGAGATTGAAAATTCAGTAGAAACAATACAATGTCTTTATACCATTTTGAAGAAACATACTTGCTATCTATTTGTAAATCCATTTCTTCAATCTGGACAGAAGAGTCCTATGTCATGTCTGAAAGATGGTATAATCCTATTGCTTTGTAATTGGATTCTATCATTAACTTAGCGAGGCCTTGTCCCTTTATTAGCTGAGTAGGCTTTATGGTGAGATCGTATTCCAGGATTTTGGTTATCCATTTTCCTCTCTTTCCTTCACAATTAGGCTGAACCAATATTTCTTTGACTTCACTGCTTGGGACATAAGCAGTAATTTTTGATTGAAGGATATACACTCTGAATGATTTTAAAGCTTTCACTAAAGCATAAGCTTGTTTTTATATCATATCATACTTCAATTCGGAGTCCCTGAGGGTCTTGATAAAGAAGGAGATAGGTTGCTCATAACCTTGCTCATTTCTTTCCAAAAGAGAAACAACTATGGTATTTTCTGATGCAAATGAAAAGATCATGAACTCTTTAGAAAAATCTGGGCTAATTAGAATAGGTGCCTGAACAATATCCTGTTTGATTCTTTCAAAAGATTCTCTTACCTCCGGTATCCACTTAATTTCTACATCCTTTTTCAACATGTCAGTGATGTATTTGACAATTTCTGCAAAGTTAGGTATAAACCTCCTTAAAAAATTAATCTTACCAATGAAGGACTGAATTGACTTTTTATTTCTTGGAATGTCGATTAGCTGAATGGCCTTTACTCTTTATAGATCTATTTTAATTCCTTCAGGCGAAACGATGTGTCCAAGAATCTTTCCTTCCTCCATGGAAATATGTGATTTTTTGGGATTAAGTGATATGCCATACTTCCTGCATTTCTCAAAGGTCTGCTTCAAGTGCTGTAAATGTTCTTCATCTGACGCTGAAAATACAATGATGTCATCAAGGTAAATAACTACAAACCTATCTTTCTCACCAACAAAAGCGATGTCTATAGCCCTTTGAAATGTAGCTCCAGTGTTCATCAATCCGAAAGGCATCTTTTCGTACATAAAGGTGCCCCAAGGAGTGGTAAAAGTTGTTTTCTTTTTGTCCTCTTCCATTACTGATATTTGATTATACCCTGAATATCCATCAAGCATAGAAATTCTCTTTGCACTGACAACCTTTTGTAAGATATAATCCATTTTTGGTAATGGATAATTGTCTTTTAGAGAACACCTATTTAGATTCCAGAAGTCTACACAAAGCCTTATCTCTCCATTCTTTTTCCTGACAGGCACAAGATTTGCTACCCATTCTGAGTATCTAGGTGGCACTATGATTTTTTCTTCCAACAACCTCTTCAACTCCTTTTCTATTATCGGTAACCGTAAAGGATTGAATTGCCTGAATTTCTGCTTTACGGGTTTTGACCCAGGTTTTAGAGGAATTTTGTGCTGAATAATCTTTGTATCAAACACTTTCAAATCTTCATAAGACCAGGA
This sequence comes from Picea engelmannii, assembly GCA_009831015.1. NCBI lineage: Eukaryota > Viridiplantae > Streptophyta > Pinopsida > Pinales > Pinaceae > Picea > Picea engelmannii. The sequence continues at coordinate 2,720,014 of ML786349.1, read as the reverse complement.
AAATATATCTGAATATTGTTTCATTAATTCAAAATATGCTTCCTTCTGTTTTTGTGACAGTTTCCTGGATACCTTTACCATCCTGGGGTTTGCATCCGAACTAATGTCACAGTCTTCCACATCTGTTTCTTCTGTTTGGATAAAAACTTTCCTGGAGACATCATTATGATTGAATAGCCTTTCTAATGGGACCAAACCTTTGGGCAGATGGTTTGTCTTTAATTTGATGATCTTGTGACCAACAATAGTATCTTGAAGAACTTCTGCATTATGTATTTCTGCTTCTGTATCTTCATCATCTTGATCAATTGAAATGTTAGAAAACTCTTCAATGGTTTTCAAAAATCTTTGAATTTCCTCATCATCTTTAAAAACCTGTCAATGTTTTATATTATCCAGAATTGAGGGTCTATGTCTAACTTCAATTTGAAATTACAGATTAGGAAACATAGGATTTTTAAAGTTACTTGCTGCACATGCCAAAGAGTCAGCCTGTTGATTTGAATCCCTGTGAACAAAAGTGATATTGAATGCCAAGAAGAAATTATCTACATAATACCATACTTCATTTATGTATTGTTTCAATCTTTGTTGTTTGGTTTGATATGTGTTTCTAACCCGGTGAACAATAAGTTCAGAGTCTCCAAAAACAGACAACTTATTAATACCCATATCTCTTGCAACTTTCAAACCTAGCAGCAAAGCTTCATACTCACTGATGTTATTAGTGGTGTCAAATTCAAGTTTATATGACATTGGAATAACCTCCTTAGTAGGGGAAATGAAGACAATTCCAGCTCCGGAACCTTCTTTAGAACAAGCCCCATCAAAATACATTTTCCAAACAAAATGGTCTTCATTATCTCCTACTGTCGTTATTGACTTTCTAACTGATATTTCTGCCATTTCCTCATCCATATGAAAGATAGAAGAACCCAGATCATCTTCTACAACATATATAGGATGATTAGTGGGATTATCGTGGTCACTTACCAAATAAGCTAGTCTGATTTCTCTGTATAATCTTCGTTGTTCGCCAACAAAAACAGGTATGGTTGCATAGCTAAGGTCCATCTGCAGAGTTCCACCTACCTTCTTAGCCCAAGATCTTGAAAGAAGTATCCCAAACATTGGTGGTATTTCAGCCGCGATAACATCTAATACCACACTCTTCATAGGTAATTGGGAAAGAGTTACAACCACATCTTTCATAAGTCCAAGACATTTGACTTTCTTGGAATCAAAATAATATAGATCATGATATGGCCTAGTAATATCTAACCCTAATTCTTCCATCACCACCTTAGGCATGACATTATGCAAAGAACCAGAATCCATTAAGAAATTATGCAATATCTTGTCATGGATATTTAGTGAAATGTAAAATGGTGGAGAGGCATCGATTTTGTCTTCAATGTGAGGTCCAATAGTAATGGCAGGGTTTTCATCTTCAAGATTGAATGAATCTGAGAAGGTGACATGTGTCGAAGCTTCCAGAGCCTTACAGATGGTTTTTCTGAATGGTTATGTTTTCAAAAGTTCTAATAATGGTACTGGAATCTTGATTTTGTTGATTTCATGTTCTAAATTGAAAACAAGAACATTTTTATCTGGTTCCCTTATGTCAGCAGTACCATCCTTGACAGGTTGCTTCAATGAATGATCAATTTTGACATTAGGAACATCTTTTATTACCCCTGTGTTAACTAGAGTACTGAATTTCTTTGCAGAAATAGGAATATCTGCTTTGGGTGCCTGGGAACCAGATTTGAGATTGTATCTTTTCCCTGTAGATTCTTGCTGGGCAATCTCCTCTCCATTCCCTTCCTCAAATTGATTTGCAATCAAAGTATCTTCATATTCCTGCCGTGTCACATGTAGAGGAGATGATTCAGAATCATTCAAATGAACTGCAGGGTCTTCTTTTGTACCATCCTCATCTTCCTCTTCATCTATTGCATTATTCTGAAAAGGAGGTAACACCTTTTGATCATCTTGATTTTTTCTTTGTCTTGGTAAAATCTGAGGTACATTGTTTGGTCTCCTAAACTGATTTGGATTTCTATAACCGCTCTCCTGTGTAGGTCTATTGGGCTATTTTTGTTCCATCTTCAACCTTGCCATTTCAGATGTCAAATTTTTCAACATTTTGGTCATTTCATCCATTTTAATATCTGATGTTGAATTGGAAGATGAAGGCAACTCTTCCTTTTTCTTTTTTCTATCTCTGTCACTTCTAGATTTCAATTTGTCTACTGCTAAAATATTTTATTCTACCTCCATAGCTGCATCATGCGTTAGGCTGAGGGTAATGTCTCTTCTTTCCCTAAGCAACAAGGAAAATTCAGCATCGAATGTATTAGCAAAAGTGATTTTAGCTGATGTCTCTGAAGGTTTTATCTCCTCTAGAATTTTACCATACATCAGGTTAAACCTTTTGGTAAAATCAGGTATTGATTCTCCTTGTTTCCTCAAAGCACTAAATTCAGTAAGGTAATACTGAAAGTCTTTTTTATCTACACATTTATTGAGAAAGGCTTCATCTAAATCTACAATATCAGCTATTGAATTAGCAGGCAAACTCCTGAACCACTTTCTTGCTTCCCCATTTAAACTTTGTACGAATAATCTCATCCATACATCAACATGCTCTACATTGAAATTGTCTGCAAAACTATAAAACAAACTCAAATGCTCTTCAGCAGTAACTGATCCATCTCCATTAAATCTGGGAAAATATCTCATATAATCATTTGGTGGGAAAGCATACATGACTTGTGGAAGTACCCGTGGAGCATACCTAGCTGCAACTATTTGGTCCATTCTGTCTGCAGCCATATTAACTATGTTTAGAGCTTGGGGAGTAAGTGAGATTGGTGATGTTGCGGGTGAAACAATCCCTTGTATATTACCACTTATATGTATTGTCCCTGAACCTTGTCTTTTAGCAGAGGGAGAAATCTCTTCTGGACTATGATCAACTAATGGAATGAGAAACAAAGGATTATCAAAATAACAATAATGAGATCCAAAATCTTCAGACAAGAAAGATTCACAAGATGACGAAGAAGTCTCTATTTCACTCTTAACACCTGTGTTGGGAACTATCAAATTTCTAGTTTCAGACAACAAGTATGAATATTCCTCTTTAATAAGTTCAAACAGGAACTTCCTTTGTTCTGGATTTAATTCTAAAACGTTTGTTGAGAATGAAACTATATCAGACTTAACAACATGCTTAATTTCACTTTCGGGTTTCAAATCTTCATTTGCTTGGATTTTAATGATTTCAAAAGATTCTGCCTGAGAATTTTGTGAAGATGATTTCCCTTTTGAATGTGAAGACTGACCAGGAAGAAATTTAGGCTTTCTTAGTATTTTTTTAGGATATGGTACTGCTGCTACAGGCTCAGGATCTGGATTTTTTCTTGTTACTAGTCTCTTATTTGATGGTGGAGGATTTTTAGGAATTTTAGGTCCTTTCTCTTCTTTATTAGGATCCAGAACTGCCATAAAGGAGTCGCCAGGTGAATAATCACAGTATTTAGAAAATGTCCAAAATCTTGTTCACCATCAAGATCTGAATCTAAACTTGTCGTTTCCCCAGGGAAGATATCTTCGTTTCTTCGTCCCTGACAATGGCGCCAAAAAATGTTAGTCCCTAAAGTTTCACTCCACTGGTAAGGGAAAACTAGGGCACCATTGGTTTTATTGCAAAAGTATTTTTTGAGCTTTTATGATTTGGTTTTTAATAGTGGTTTAAAACTGGGTCAAGTTTACAGCATGGTATAAAAATCAAGGTAAAAACATTGCATATCCCATTCACTGAATAATAGGTAGGTACATAGATGGAGTAAACCAATTTAAGGAAAGGAAAGTGAAGTCTTCAATTTGTAAACTTCACAAAAATATAGTCTCAATATATCATAAGGAAACAAGAGTATCAGCTTGAAATTATTACTTGAAAATTATCTCTTCAGTAAAATCTTCACTGTATAAATCAACATTCAAGAACCAAAAAGCATTGCAATTTGAATAATAAATTCAAGTATGAAAAATGAAATAACAAAGTAGAAAAAGAAGGTATAACCATCCATATGTCTTTGCTATTAAGTGTCAACATAACAATAATGCCTTTACAATAAGCTCCACAAAAGGTTTCTTTTGATCTCCAATTTTTTGACCCTTTTTCTGCTTATTAGATTGAGTGATAGGTTTTAAGGATTGCACCAACCAGTTCCAGGGATTTTGTAATTCATTCAGGGCAGACATGAATAGGGTTTTGATCAAGACTTGATGAAAAAACTTCCTTTAGCATTAGTGGAGATTGACTGTACTTTCTTGGACATTTTTGTCAAAATTTTAAGCAAAAAATAAGGAAGATTTAAAGGGTAATCACCATTTAGATGCATCAGTATTCTGATATGGTAGATGTAGACCAATGAAAACATCCCTTCGCAGGTTATGTACCTGTGAATGACCACCAAAGCTGTGTGCCATTCGGGTCAAACCTAGTTACGGGGTATTCCCCTTCTCCAATCTGGATCCTGCTTATCTGGAAGGAGAAATGGATTTACAAATTCAGTGACCACGTGCTCCTTCTTCCACCATCTTTCCCCTCCAACCACAATCCTGCAAGCTTTAGCTATAGTCTGATCTGTGACTAGCATCAACATATTACTGATTTCGACCTCGTGACCATTGAAATTTTGAGCGAATTCCATGGAAACCCACTCATCATAACCATGAAACGTGGTAAGAAACTAAAACCATCCGACATCCTTGAACCTTTGGGCCATTTGAGGATAGGCCTCAAGAAGTTTGGCTCCTTCTGGTTCTATTCTAGCAACCTCTTCGCTCCTCTTCGGCGCCATCAAACCCAATTCTGCAACTGTCGTCCTCAGGTTCCAAACTCACCACCTGCACTTGTTAGTGTATCATGCTACTTTGAATGGATATCTGCATTCTTCCCTGCAAGATTGAATTAAACCAACTCGAACAGGTAACATATAATGATCATCAAGTGCCGGGTGATTTTGAAATGAACTATGCATGCGTACACAATAATTATATTCCAAATCTATTGGATTTGGAAATGATTTCCCAGCTTTTCGTGGGAGCATCCGATCTCTTAATTCATGAGTCATGTCATCATAACTAAATCGAGATAGCAGGTGCAATTTATGGCATAATTATTTTGCACTACGGGAATAGGCTTATTCCTGTAGCACGTTTGACAATTTTAAAATTTGAAACCCAAATGACATAAAGGATAGACCTTAATTTTAAACAATGTCTTTTCTTCAATCAAACTTAAATAAATCATCAAAGACTATAATGCAAGCGATGAAAAACCAAAAATTTAAAAATGGAAAACAATTGAAAACGAAAAATGAAGATTGGGTAAGGAGGTTTTAGAGGTTTTAGGACAAGGGTTTCTCACCAAACCAAGACAAAATTAGAGACTAATAGGGGGTTTCATCATGTCCTGCTAATTGCAGCTGCATCCCTGTGGATTTGGCTTAATTCCGGCTCCATGTTGCTCTCAACTGAACCTTCGAAGCATGCCTTACACGCAAGCCTTGTAGCACTTTTCCTCTACGACCTGAAACCTTGACCCATGGAGGAATTTTCCTGAGTGTCCTTTCCTTGAACATGTCTCCTTGATATAATCATTAGTGTGGTCCTTGCACTTGGAACTAGTATGATTTTTGACACTCATTCCTCCTTTGTAATGTAGCATTCTTTTATTCTTTTTCAAGCTCTCCAAATATTGAAAAAGAAAAAAAAAATCAAATATACCCCAAAAAGAGGACGGAAAAATATTTTCTTTTTATGGCAGTGCAATGAGTTGCCCTTGGAAAAAGCACATCCTTTGGTTTGTTCCTCAAGATTTAGGATTTAATATGAACTTAGGAAGTTGTTCTCGCTACATAGATTTGTGTCCTCCTCCGTTTGGTTATCCTTCCAAACACATGGAGATTTTGCATTGCCTCCTGCATCGTGAACTTATGTGAATGTCATGTTGCCTGAGTCTGATCATCTATCGTGCTATTTTCCAAGGGAATTTTTACCCAACTTGAGTTGGAATTTCTGTAGTTTGTCTCTTTCCCTCATGCTCATCCATCCCCATAATCCAAATCAAGTCTTTGTTCAAAATCAATGAAGTTCTTTGCCTGATCACTGAGATCCTCTTGTTTGTTCCCCGACGAGCTATCAAAGACCTATAGGTAGTGAATTTGTACACTCACATTACACTCCTACACTAGTTTTGAATATCTTGAAGTTGTTTCTCAAGATCCGAAGGCCTCATCTCCAACTATCAGGAGTCATTTGGTTTCTTGAAGATGGATACTATACATGTATATCTTTGATTTTGAGATGTATATCTGTTGTGTATTGATTGCGGCTACACTTTATATAGTTATATGACATGGATCTGAAGTGTATTAGTGATGTAGGAGAATCACTCCACCACAGCGTGTGCGCTAGCACATAGACATGCAATGGAGAAATGGAGAGGCGTCGACCCTCCCATTTTTAAATTTTGAAATATGATCCGATACGGATATTTCATGTTGTAAAGATGTAAGAGCAGGCCATGCCTTTGTATGGGTAGTGGTTGAGGTTTCCTTAAATGGTTTCCTTCAACAAGCCTAGAACATAGACAGTTCTGGGTATACATTTATAGAATGTAGCCGTAGAAGCATGGTGTCATAGCAGTATCGAGATGTCACTAAGGCAGTGAAGAGGATAATCTCGTGGAGCCCTCGTTTTGTAATAAGGAGACTTAGGAGATAGGAGAGAGATGTCATGGAGGTAAAGAGGCCTTACGAGGTCTTAGAAGTTCTGAGAGAGAACTGCGACTTGTTACAGTCCAGTGTTTGTAATCATCTGTATAGATACACATAGATAATAGAAAGGAAATTTTTCCTGCATATTGTGTTCATGTATTTTGTATTTCATGAATGAATGTTGTATATGTATGATAAGTCTCATTTATAGTAGGAAGATATATTTCTCTATCTTTATTTGAGTTTGAAATATCATTCTGTGTTCTTTAGGCTATGTAAGGAGTGCACAACAGAACGTTGGAAGTTCTGTAGCTAGCACAAGGAGTGCACATCTAAATATCTTTGTTGAGTTCAAAGGAGAACGTTCTAGGAGGGCACACCAGACGGATTTGCAAACTCAACTAGAAACCTCAAGGTTACTGAATACCTTGGAGGTAGGACTATGCAGGAAAGGAACATAGAGACAAAATCACCAAAGGTTCTATAGAATCTCTGCCAAGTGAACATCGAGCGAGTGCAAGGAGTGCACCAAGAAGAACTCTATTTAGAGTTCTATGACAAAAGAAGTGTCCAAGAGAAAGACACTTACAGAGTCGTTGAATACTCTGTTGGCTCAACAAGGAGTGCTCAAGCAGAAGTTGCCAAGATGGGATTTGAATCTCTTTGAGGGCACTTATATCCATTTAAGGAGTGAAAGGGATGATATAGAGTTGGTGAATACTCTGGAGGAGGACCTGTGCAAGGAGTGCACCAGGCCAACACTCAGACGAAGTTTTGAATGATTTCCATCTGAAGGCTAGTCAGATCGCAAGGAGTGCGCGCAGAGAGAACTTGTCTCAAGTTTGAAATCTCAAAAGGTTGAGCACATAGTGCATCAGGAAGGCACCATAAGTCTTTTGAGAAAGACACAGAAGGGATGAGTCCCTTAGATACTCAACAAGTTGTAATCTCAGGAGAGACAGTGAAAGTTTGCATGTAGAGCGCAAGAAAGCATCAGATCTGAGGTCGATTTTCATTACCAAAGCTCAGGAGGGATTGTGTTTCTAGAACGCAGGCAAAAACCAAAAGCACAGGGCTCGAAGGAGGAAGAATGAAGGTTGAGACCTTCGAATGATTGAACATATTCCAAGTCAAGAAGAAATCACAAGCTCTAGAGGAAGAGCACAACAACCGTCGGATAAGCTGCAGAAGAAAGAATCAGGATCGTCTGATCAGAGTCCAGAAAAGTGAGAGCACACACAGGAGGAGATCATATCGGGACCATTGGATCTGTGCGCTAAAAACCAACATTCATTGGATCCAGAGGAGGTGCACGAGGGTTAAAACCTTCGATACTGCATAGGAGGGTGAACTTTTCCAAGTCCCAAAACCATTAGAGTTGTTCGTCTTCAAAGGTGATAGGTGGCAACAGATACGAGGTGTTCATGGAACTAGACATCAGGATATTTGCAAGGAGTAGGGGAGAGGTAGGACAAACGCATGAAACACAAAGTCCCGATACAAGAAGGAATGGATCTGAGTTGTCAGATTGAAAGGAGCGTGGACCATTGATCTTTTGTAGAGTAGGTTTCAACATTTTGGGAGTCGGGAGTTCCAAGGAAAAGACAACCCAAAAATCGCGACATGCGAAATCTTGAAATGATCTTAATCGTTCATCACTAGAAGGATCTAGATCGTTGATCTGTGATAGCAGTATATCATGGTTTCGGTTATCGAGTGAAGGGAGGTAAGTTACATTGTGAACCCCCGATACGCGAAATCCTAACGCGCTCGAAGGATTAGCCCTTGGTCATAGGAAAGGGTCACATGGGTGAGGACTAAGGGGGGAGCAAGCGTAGGCTAGGCGCTTAAACTGGAGATCGAGATTTCAAGAAATAAGAGTCAGGGGTGGTTCATAGGAAGAACATCTGAGGTTGGGAAAGGAGAAGTGCCTTTTAATAAGGCATGTGGTCACAACCAGTGGTCATGTGAATGTGTGAGACTTGCGCCCGGTGCTTGTTCACGCAGCCTGAGTTTTATAATAAGGACCTGTGGATTTGATTCACGGGATTTCAGCAGGGAATCAAGGAGCCATTTCGACTCATATTATTGAAGATCCTTAGACTAGGAAGTCATTGGACCCTATCGAGGTAGGCGGTCTGTATCAATTAGATTGGAATCCATGATTTATTTCATCCTGAGCATGGGTATGCCTGCCTCGGTGAGACAATTATTATTTTTTCATATGGCACCTCCCAAACTCTGGTCTTGGGCTCACTCGCTTCATATGTTGGTGAAGATTTGTAATGTATTTTGGCCATTAGATTCTCTTTCGACCTCACACATTAGCAGACATATGTTATAACCCTACATTGCACCATACATGCATACTGGAATCAAGCCCTCTTACTTGTTATTTTTTCCAAGCCATCACTGAGCAACTCTTCTTAAAAGCCATATTTTTGAAGATATATGCGCCCTGCACCACTACTGCACATGTACACATGATTTTTTCACCACTACAACTCGCGTACGTATGCTAGTTGCACCATTATATCCCGTGCATACCCACAACTGTTGAAAAAATTAAAAAGTTGCAAGGAATTCATTGAGATTACGGGCTATTGGGTAGTTTTCCAACTGTCCCACCGCCTATAGCCTATCACCCAACTGAATAACCATCTTTTTTTCATATAAAAGGAGGTTTTGGGGTCTCATTCCTAACATAAGAATAAGAATAGTGAAAATATGCCCGTTTCACATCCCCTCCTTACACCAAGATTTGCAGCCACCTTGTGAGTTTTGTGCCAGAATTGCCCATTCTTTCCTTTTTCCTCCATTATAATCCTATGCCATTTCCCTAGAGAGAAGTGTGAGAGGTGAAAGATACATGGAAGTGCATTCATATCTTGGTGAAGAGGATCCCGAACCAGGTTCGTGGAGAAGTCATCGATCTCATTGTAAGTAAACTTTGTGATTCTAATAAAAGAAATATTTTTTCTATCCTGAATATGATGTGTTCAATCTTTATGTTTGATTTATGTTTTATACTGACATCTAACCCACCAATTCATATATGATACACATGTTCATAGTTTCTTATTTTTCTTTTTGTGAATGAAAGTCGGCCTTGGGAGGAGACTTGTAGTCGAGGAGTAGTCGAACGCAAAGGATCGACACCGGACACGGGGTTTAAGGTAAAGATGCCATGTCCTTTTTACTTTGTATTTATTGTATGAATGTGGGGTATTTTAGGGGTAGTATAAAGGGTAGGATACTTTTAGACGGTTAGATTTGCCTACATGTTGAACCCTAGTGTAGTCCACATGGGGGTTTTCCCTCTATAGCAGCAACATAGCCTTCAGGGCTAGTAGTGAAATTAGTAAGTAGATGCATCCAATGCATTGAATATGGAAAGGCAAGAACATCTGGAAACAAGTAAGAAAGTGCTACTACATTATTGGATATAGTTGAAAGGGAAAATGACAGCAAAGCTATGATGACCAAGACATTGTGCCAAAACATCAAGAAGATCAGAAGATAGAATTTTTTTGGCCAGCAGACGAGGAGATTGTCAACGAAGCTTATCGTTCTCTATACTCTATTTTCTTATTTCAGACATTTACTATTTTTAAATTATAATAAGTCCAACCATTTTGAGTTGAGGCAATTTGTATAAATACATATATTTAAGATCTATTAAGGGCTTCTTCTTGTCGATTGTAATATAGAAAACTCTCCTTATTGAGTATTATTACAAGTGCAAACAAATATTCCAAGTTTTGTTTAATCTAGGTTATGTACTTATTTTGTTTTTCCATTTATCAACATTTATTTAAGCATTTCCTTAATAAATGTTTGATTTCAATTTAGTACAAAAACTACTATGATCGGATTACATCAGTAATTTGTTAAACAAACAACTTTTCCTTTGCATTTACTATGAGTAAATCAAGACCTGTGAGTTATGTGAATTACTGTATTTTATTCTTTATTCAAGGTTACACTATCTCTTTTCTTCTACTGCAACAAGGTGAGACTCTTTAGTAATTGATGCCTTGCTTTGTTTTAGGGTTTTGTAGTTTTCTCTCACACCATTCGACATGAAATACGACCTTTGTGTTGCCACACTGTTAATTTCATTTAAGGAATTTTTCTCATATAACTAAGGTAGACAAAGCACTTTTAAAATACAGTCTCTTAAGATTTCCTGATGCTTGACATTATACTTTGAGCCTTAAGTTTAATCTCAGGACCAACACTAGTAATGATGAAGGTATTGACTAAATTATATTTAGGGTTTATGGTTTGTACCTTCAAGGGATGATCCATGAATTCATCAAATAAATTATTATCATCTCTAGGGACCTTTCTATCAGGAACATGTTTGTCATGATGCAAAGACGATTCATAACATGGATTAAAAAACATATGAATGTCCCTACAAAATTTACTATCATAAAAAGTGAACCTAGGAGGGACATGTTTGATGGTGCCAAGCTATTTAACCTCTCTTGATTGAAACAAAGGATTAGCAACAATTTTATACAAGTTAAGATCTTGATTGAACTCATAGATATCTTCAAAAAACAATTCCTCGCATGCATCATTAAAGTCATGATGATCCTCATCAATTTTTATTGACCACTCATTAGCATCATCATCAAATACAAATGTATCATAAATTGGTTTTTCATAGATAGAATATATTTATTCATTTGCATAATCAAAATTTCCATCGTATGCGTGCGTATAAGAAGCTTGAGATGAAAGATGATTTCAGGGTTGATTTTGTTTATGAGGTTTAAGAAGGGTATGATACTTGGATTGGTCATTAAGAATCATGATATAATAGGAGATCTTGGTGGATGATCCTCTTCACATCCACGCTCTTGACCACAAGTAGTGAATCCATCATAAATAGGCCTTAAGAGAGAGGGATCCCGAGAGATACTCCCAGCATGATTTGATGATTGAGACTCAAGAAATTACATGGGATCTTGTAAGCTATTAACGACATGGATTAAAGAAGTCAACTCCTTGTGTGAATCATAAAGGCTAAAGGAGTAACTTGTTCTATGGATTTTTTCTTCGAAGTCGATGCAAGTGGACAGGGCTAGCCCTCAGTTTTGAACATTCTTTTCTTCTAAATGCCATTGGTAAAGAGGAGGTAGAAGTTCGTAGTAATGTAATAGGGAAGCCAAGTTGGTAGGGAGAATGGGAGTAGGAATTAAATTGTATAACTTGATAAACTGAAGATTAAAAGTAATAATTCTCTCATTATCCTTTATGTGTAATTGGTTAAACCTCTTAAGATGTTCGTAAGGACTATCTAAATTCCCAAAGGTAGAATTAAACCAATGAGAAAGTTCAAACCAGCTAGAGATGCATCCATTAGGAAGGCTGGAAAATAAATAGGAAACTATCATTATTATTTACTCTGAGAATGGTACAAGCATTCGAAAATGAACAAATATGTTCAATCACTGTAACAGTTCCATCACCATAGAAGAGAGGAAAATGATTCTTGAATTTGTGAGGTAAGGGGTTTCACTAGGTGAGAGAACCTCAAGGGAGTGGGTACAAACCAAGGGGAATTGTTTAGGTCTTCTTCAAACTCAAATAGTCCATACTTGCGAATGGATTTCCTAGGGTCATTAGATGAAACCACATGGTTACAATCACCAAATAGGATTCTAATTGGTTGAGACATTGAGGTATAGGAAAATTAAAAAAAAAAAAACTAGGAACGAAACATTGAACGGTCGTCCCTATTATGGTCACCAAAAATATGTTGATATCGAGGGACTAGAGAGTCTCTATCATCAAAATTTTCAACCTCTCATGGGGCTAGGCAAGAAGAGACATGAATATCACCCTAGTATTAAAGCCCCAGACAAGAAATTACATTGAACTCTAGGAAAATTTTCTCCTAACCTATAGTCTAATCATAGATTCATTTTCCTTGTAATTTTTCTTTTAGTAATATTTAATTTTTATTTAATTTATAATATTTATGATTTTTTACAATTTAATTACTTTATACATTTGAAGTAACAAGAATTAAATAAATAAAATGTAAATAATAAAATGGAAAAGGCAAATGTTTTGTATTTATTTTAGCAATAACCTAATCAAGGTTAATCAAAATCTAGGAAAGTTAATACAATTATGTTAGTTTCAAAGTGATTTTAATTGAAATAAAAGTTTATTGAATAAACCTTAGTTTGAAGACTATAAAGAAATAACATTTTAATGATATAACATTTTTATATTTTCATTTAGAAGTTAGGATGTAATTTAAAAAAAATAATAAAATCAAAATAGTAAAACAAACAAAATTAAAAGTTTATACACACTAACAAGCTAATAAATAAAACTTTATACACATGATTATTTACAACATAAACATGTTTTGTTCGTCTTTTTATAATTTTATCTTTAATATTGTATTAAAAGAAATAATCAAAGAGATAGTTCAGACTGAAGAAAAAAGAAATTGATCTTCATTTCAATTGTTTCCCATTATAACTCCTGAATTTTTGAAACCTACAAGTATCTGCATAGACTAGGGCCATTTATATGGTCTTTATCCCCTCTAGACACAATGTACAATAGAAATACCAAGCACGATAAGTAAAAAAAGAAAGTTGAGCCAGAAGTGAAATAAAACGATGGAGGCAAATCACACGGTGAAAACCTACATATTGAAACGGATTAGCGTCAAATAAAATCGATCTTTAATACAACAAACTAACAAGCAAATGTTTACCTTATGAAGGCCAACAAACTCATCCTCGCTTAATCCTTTTCACTTCTTCGCAAGACACCCTGTCGTCGATGATTTCGTCAATCCCTGTTGAAGATGTAAAATAAGAATGAATAGAAATAGTCCTCACAACAGTCCAAGTATATCTATCTCTAAATTTTCTTCCAAAGTTCTTTCTCAAAAACTTTCTCAAAAATTGTCTTCAGAAAAATTTCTCCCTTTGGCAAGCTGAGCGTTGCTACCTTTATGGATTTCAGCAAACGGTTGGAGTAGTTATATCCATTGAGTTAATTGATCAATAGTCGACGCACAGTGGAACCACTTGGCTATTTTCATAATTTTACAAAAAACAACAATAGAAAAATCTTATCCACGTGTCGAATTCAGTTGTGTGAAAAGGTTGGTTGTTCCTATAAATAATGCGGAAATGCTTTTAAATAATATGTCTCCTGACAGTTTTCATACTACTCCTTCCCCGTATCTCACTCTTAGTATCAATGTCCTTATTTTTTGTAGCATCAGACTCTTCCACATCCAATGTCAATAATTTATTCCCCTTGTTTTGTTTCTCTGTCAGCTCAATTCCTTCGCCTTGTGCCCTATAGAATATTTTAACTGAGCACATGATTTTTCAATTGTGTATCCAATTTGTTGTTCCACAGAAGTGTCCTAGATAAATGAATTATATTTCAATGAAAAACATTCTCCTATTTTTTCATTAGAATTTGATGATGTTGACAAAAGGTTTGCAACTGAGATCCGTTATGCTAATGCCTCACATTTGGGTTGAGGGAAAATAGATGTTTCAGTTCCCTTGATATCCATTCTAAAAAAAGGGCTTTGTCCACCCTCAAATTCAGAATTATTTTTAGTTCCTTCAGACTTTATTCCCCCGACTGATACAGCTTGAGTTATAGAAAGTTGACCTTCTTTTATCTATCTTCTATAATGTTGTGCCTTCGCCCACATTTGGCGCTTCAAGTTATTTGTAGCTTCTAATAGTTTGTCAAGCACAACACATTTGGTATTACCTTCATTTTCCACACCAATTAAAGAAACAAGAGCCTTTAAACACACTTCAACACTCAGATCAGAATATTCCCCTTCCATCAGTCCCTCTTTTCTTCAAGTGTGAGTATGGGAGAGACTTCAACAAAAACATAACCCTCTTCTCCTCTCGTTTCATAATCAATGGGCTCAAACAATTCACCTGCTTCTTGGATACATTTTATTACAAGATCATAGTAGGTGTCCTTAAATCCTTTCTGTCATCGCAAGATGTTCCAAGTTCCCATGGGTCTGAAAAAAGGTCTCCCCTGAGGAGAGCTCCACAAGCATGCACCCTACACTTCAAATATCACAAGGATAGTTCCATCCAAGGACCAAAATAACTTCAGGAGCTAGATAATGCCTTGTAGATACTGTTGAGGTGCGTTGTGGTGCTTCCAAAAATCAATTGACCTTATCGCACTCGACTTTGGAAATATTTTAAAGTCGTCTGGAGATTCCCTCACACCCTTGCAATTTGGAGCCTTCACACAGTCCGAAGAAAAATATATTTTCAAGCCTTAAATCTGTGTGAGCGAGTTTCCACTTATGCATATATGCTACAGATTCCAACAGTTTCCTTATAGCCTCCCGTACAAGATCAATGGGAAATGGACTGTAATTGTCCTTCCATAGGAATCATATAATATTGGGCCAAGATTCTCAAAGAATCTGCAAGTCTGATGTCCGATAGTCAAACAAGTCGCGCCTCTTCACACAACTCGTGCCATTTCTGTCATATTTTCCAAATTTACGAAGAACATCAACATTTGCTTGGTAATAAATTTCCTTCATAGACACAAATGTCTTTCTTAAATAATATTTTATAGAATGCAGGCCTTCCACTCCAGGATTAATCTTTCGACAACTGTGAACACGCTCAATAGGAGTGTCATGTGTCTTGTCTGCAGGGAAATATATGCTTGTAAACAAATGTCTTCTGAAAATCTAGGATCTTTGCAAGATACCTGAGTGTTATATTCACTACACCAATACTGAGTCTAGTAAAAAATGCTCCTAAACATGCTATACAAGCATATGGCCAAAATTGTTCCAGTAGAGAATTTTTCCAGTTCTTCTAATGCAACCGAACTCAGTGATATTCTCGGTTCGTAATCTTCAACGCAAATGTTACTTGTCTTGTTTTACATTATAAGAATTCCAAAAATTGATGAGTCATTGTCTCTTGCCATTTTAAACAAATTTTATCCTTTTGCCTACCGGTTCAAATTTTATCCAAGTGGAATAAGGTATACAAAGAGAAAATACCATGGTAATATAGCATATTTCTGCTTTGGGCATGGAACAATATTAAATTCATAACCTAAAGGTAGGTGGTATTACCCTTAAGTTATAATTAAGTATTTGAAAGGGAGAGGACATATGGTCATGAAACTTAAAGAGTCTTATGTGGCTTTGTTATAGAATAAAAAATTTGGCTAATTGGTTTACTTTTCCCCCTTTTATCAAGTGAAAAGAAAATGACAACCAATGATATGATAATTATAACTTTTCTTTTGGCGTAGGTAAAATTTTAATGTGTGGTAACAGGAAAATATTTGAAAGGTTAGAATGTGGTATTGATGTGTATGACAACAAAAAGGGG
The DNA here is from genome assembly GCA_009831015.1 of Picea engelmannii. Classification (NCBI taxonomy): domain Eukaryota; kingdom Viridiplantae; phylum Streptophyta; class Pinopsida; order Pinales; family Pinaceae; genus Picea; species Picea engelmannii. The sequence continues at coordinate 2,703,819 of ML786349.1, read as the reverse complement.
CCAACCATATATGGAAGAAAAATAATATGTGAGAAGTAATCAAGAGAGACACTTTTGTGATTGTTCCAGAAGTTCAAAAACTTTACCAATTACCGTATCATGTTCAAATTCAAAATTAATCACTGATCATATTCATCATAGCTAAAAATATTCTTTAACGACATCTTATTTAAATGTGTAGCAGAAACTCAGTGGGAGAGCACAAGGCCTTGCACCAACAATTGTGAAATGAGAGGGGGATCCTGGAAATGCTTTTTTGGCTAAGTACTGTTGAAAAAAATCGTCATCAACAATTTCCAACCAATAGATGTGTGTTTCTTATAGTGGCGTACAACTTGAAACAATAAACTATGATCCTTGATTCTCTTAAATAAATGGGAAGGGAAGGTAACGACAGGACTGAGGGAGACTCAATGTGGAACAATAAAAGGCTGATAAGGTTAGGTGGGATAGGTTATACAACAGGGGGAGACACGATGGAGGTCAAAGGATTCATGGATCGGGAATTCGTTGAATAAATCATGGAAAGAGGTAAGTATGAGGGTGTTTGGTCATGTTGTATAACCGGAAGGGACAACTCTTTGAAACTTGACAAGATGATTACGAGGTTAGATAAATTGTCGTGGATTTGCGTTGAGGGAAAGACCCAAGTTAAACACTGAGCATCCACAACGTATATGCTGGAGGCATATCAAAATGAAGGGGACAAATAAAAGGAAAGAAGGAATATGGGGATAGGACTAACAAACTTTACAACCAAGGTTGTTTTGTGTAGCAAGCGCATGGTAGACAAGCGAGGGATTATGACAAAGGAAGGAGACTTGGTTCACCTGCAATTCTACTTTCCACCAAAACACATTTGGTGAATCAGTTAAAAATATACAGATAGCCTGCCTTTTAATATCACCAATCATTTCTCCATCACTTCTTATCATCAAAAAGGACAAAAAAGGAAAGAAAGTGAAAGAAATAATAGTGAGAAAATAAATCGAGTAATTGTGAAATCAAACCAAAACTAATCTATTCCTTCCTATAAACTTTTATCATTATCATTAGTATTATTATTTTGTTTTGTTTATTTATTTACAGAGGAAAGAAACAATTAGCTTAGACTCAGGTCGAATGAAATTTAGCATAAAAGGAATGTGTCACATGCTTTGCATGTGTGTTAAGAACCAAATATCAATATAGCATAGAAAAACCTTAGAATAAGTACTCAACGCCTTGAAAAAGAGATAAATTCAGATAATAAGTCTCTTCGAGGGGGAAACCTCCTTATGCCCACATAAATGTACAATTACAAGATGATTCAAAATGAAAATGTCTCCTTGGTATATATAAGAGACTAGGAGGTATAATTACAACTAATGGCCTAAAGTCGACATAAATAGAATAACATTACTAATATAATATGCCCCAATTAAGGGGTAATGAGCCACTATTTAGGGCTTAACATGCCCCTCCCCTTGAGACAAGTGTTGTCCGCAATGCTTGAGTAACTCTGGATTCTTCTGTATAAAAGACTCATCTTCCCAAGTGGAATCTTCATCCAGTAGTTTCCTCCATTTAATGAGATACTCTGAAATGGATCTATTCCTCAGCTGGAAAATTCTTGTGTCAGTGATGGCTTCAGGCTCCAATATGATTTTTAGTTCCTCGTCAAGTTCTGGCAATATAGTTTGAACTGGGATCTTGTCATCTATAACCTTCTTTAAGCATGAAACATGGAAAATTGGGTGTACTCGTGAAGATGCAGGCAACTCTAATTTGTATGCCATAGTACAAATCTTTTGCAACACCTTATAAGGGCCATGGTACTTTGGTGATAATTTATTATCCTTCTTGGCTTGCTTGAGGGACATCTGTTTGTATGGTTGTAGTCTTAAAAACACCCAATCCCCTACTTCAAAGCTTCTTTCACTGCAATGTTGATCTTCTTGTTGTTTCATACGATTTTGTGCCATGGTCTGGTTGTCCTTTAATATTTGGAGAACTTGTTGTTGATGCTCGATGTGATCTTCCATGGCTTGAACCTTAGATTTTTCTTTTAGAGAAGAAGTGATGGAAGGAGGGTGGTATCCATAGAGTTCCATAAATGGTGTCATTTTTGTTGCAGTATGAAAGGAAGTGTTATACCACCATTCTACTAAGGGTAACCATTTGAGCCATTGTGTTTGTTTATTAGAGACAAATCAATGAAGGTATCCTTCTAGACATTTGTTCACTATCTCGGTTTGTCCATCAGATTGAGGATGATAGGATGAGCTATGAGCCAATTGAGTACCCAAACAAGAAAATAATTTTGTCCAAAAATGTCCAGTGAAGATAGGATCTTTGTCACTTACAATAATCTTTGGGCTGCCATGTAGCGTTTGAACTGTCTCCATGAATGCGGTGGCAACTATACTAGATTTGAAGGGATGCGAGTGTGCACAAAAGTGTGTGTACTTGGTTAGTCTATCAATAATCACCATGATGACACTCTTTCCTTTAGACTTCGGTAACCCTATGATGAAATCCATGGAAACCTCCTCCAAACGTCAACTTGGGATGGCTAATGGTTGTAAAAGACCCGGGGTCTTAATTGTTTCCACCTTATTTTGTTGGCAAACCAAACATTCTACCACAAACCTTTGAACATCATTTTTAAGGCCATCCCAAAAAAATTCCTTCTTGACACTATAGTAGGTTTTTAAAAATCCTGAGTGCCCTCCTATTTTAGAGGTGTGCAATTCCAATAGTACCTTTTGTTTGAGTTGGGATTTCTTACATAAATATAAGTGATCTTTGTAGCATAGTGAATCATTTTTTCATGTAAATGTATCTGATGTACTAGAATCCTGCTACAGCCTTTGAATGAGAGTCCACACTTTTTCGTCATTCTTCCATTCATCCCTTTCTTCTATTATCCAATCGGGTTGGATGATCGAGATAACATAGAGAAAGGCCTCAACATCTTTATCCTTCCTTGAGAGTGCATATGCCACAACATTTTGCTTCCCTTTTTTATAGACAATTTCAAAATCATAACCCAATATATTGGTTACCCATTTTGTTGTTCTTCTGAAGATAGTCTTTATTCCAAGAAGTATTTAAGAATATCATGATCTATTTTGACCTTAAAGTGCATACCTATTAGGTAAGGACGCCATTTCTTCAATGCATGTAGTATTTCCATCATTTCCTTCTCATAAATGGGTTTGTGTAAGTCCCTTCCCTTGAGTTCTCGACTTTCAAAAGCCAGGGGCCTTTCTTGCATTAGGACATCACCAATTCCATTTCCCGAGGCATCACATTCCAAAATAAAGGTTTTTGTGAAGTCCGAAGTGGTCAAGACAGGAGCTTTTCACATCACATCTTTAAGTTGTTCAAAAGATTTAGTTGCCTCTAGAGTCCATGAAAATGCATCCTTCTTAGTTAGTGTCGTTAAAGGTGCTTCTATTCTTCCATAGTGTCACACAAACTTGTGGAAGTAACCTGTCAAACCCAAAAAACCTCTAAGATTCTTTAATGTTTTGGGAATCGGCCAGTCCATCATGGCCTTAATCTTGTTAGGGTCTACCTTGACACCTTCATGAGATAAAAGATGACCCAAATACTCTACCTCCTTCACTCCAAAGAAACATTTGGATGGTTTGGAATATAGTTTTTTCTCCTTTAGTAGTTGTAGCACCTTGTCAGCATGTTGCACATGATCCTCCCAAGACTTGCTATAGATTAGTATATCATCAAAAAATACTAACACAAATTTTCGAAGGACGGGCTTGAAAATGGAATTCATCAACCCTTGGAATGTGGAAGGTGCATTTGTAAGGCCAAAAGGCATGACCAAAAATTCATAATGGCCTTCATGAGTTCAGAATGCTGTTTTTGGGATATATTCTTCCTTCATTCTAATCTGATGATACCCTGAACGAAGATCCAACTTTGTGAAATAGATTGCTCCATGTAGTTCATCTAACAATTCATCAATGATGGGAATGGGAAACTTATATTTAATAGTGATCTTGTTGATCTCTTTATAATCTGGACACATATGCCATGAGCCATATTTCTTGAATACCATTACCACCGGTGCAGAGTAACAACTTTGGCTAGGTCTAATAATGCCAGCCTCTAATAGTTCTTCAACCATGCGCTCAATTTCACTCTTCTGGGCATAAGGGTATCTGTATGGCCTGATGTTAGGAGGAACACTCCCAGGAATTAGGTGAATATCATGATCATGATTTCGATTGGGTTGAAGACCTTTGGGAATATCTTTAAATACTTTGGAATGCTTATCAATGATCCCTTGGAGATCTAGAGGAATATATGGCTTAGATGTTTGAACATCTAGTGAGCATAGTTGTGCAATAACACCTTGATGCCCCTTTTTCAATAATTTTGGCATGTCATTAGAGATTATCACCTTACCAGGTTTCCCTATGATACCTCTTAACTCAATTTCTTTTCCTTCCAATGAAAATTTCATGAAAAGTTCTTGAAAATTAAAATCCACTGTTCCTAATGATTGTAACCATTGGATTCCTAGTACAACATCAACA
>ML786349.1:2658793-2699222 GCA_009831015.1 Picea engelmannii | reverse complement strand
TTCCATCTACAATCATTACTTGAAACTCTGGTGCTGGATATACAAAGCAATTGAGATCTTTGGCTAATTTATAGTGAATGAAATTATGAGTACTTCCAAAATCAATTAGGACTATTACCTTTTTCTTTTTGATATATCCTTCGATCTTGAGGGTTTGAGGAGTTCTAATTCTAGCCAATGCATTACACGATATCGTGGGAGTCAACTCTTCAGATGAAATTGATTCTATGTTTTCATCTTGAGATGGTTCTTTTTCATGTTCGTGTTCTTCTTCCTCTTCACAATCTATGTAGAATAATTTCTTCTCACCACACTTATGTCCCTTACTGTACTTGTTGTCACAATTAAAGCATAAAACCTTTGCTTTTCTCTCCTCCAATTGTTGAGGTGTCAACCTTGTAGGTCGAGGTGTTTTAGAAGAAGGAGCATTATTCTCTCTATAGATGTTAGGATTGGTCCTTCTAGTAGCCATAGCCATATTTTTACTTTCAACATTTCTTGCCACCCTAAATGCATTCTCCAATGATTTGGGTTCCCAAAGTCGAACCTCATGTTGAATGTTATCTCTTAAAGTTCCTATGAATACATCAATCAAGTGCTCATCTAGAATATTTGTTACCTTTATATTCAATCTTTGGAAGTTCTCAATATGTTCTGTAACTGAACCCTTTTGCTTGAGATTTATCAATTGGCTAAATAAGGTATTGCTCCTTGTATCCTCATAGTGTGCTATCATTTCTTCTGTGAAAATTGTCCAAGTGACGAGTGATTTTCGAGAACACAACCATCTATACCATACAAATTGATTGGATTCTAAATATAAAGAAGCCATTCGTACCTTTTGTGTATGTGGCACATTATGTAGATCAAATAATTGCTCCATTTGAAGTATAAATGTGATAGGGTTCTTGCCATAAAACTTCCTCATATCGATCTTAGGAACATGGTTGGTCTTCAACCCAAATTTAAAGTTTCTCCATTCTTGATTCACCTTCCTTGTGTCCTCGTCATGAATTTCATGGGGTACATTTGCACTTTCAGGTGTCCTCTCTATTAGGAAATTTTTCAATCCTTCCATGAAACCATTCATATTTGCCTCCAACTTAGCTTCCATCTCTTGTAGTTCATATTTTGTTACTATCTTCTTTTTAAAATTCCGCAATGACTCAGTTCAGGAAGATTCCATAACCCTATATTGCACAGGTTGTATCTCCGAAAGTATAAGGCCTCAGGAGCTAAAATTTGAACCCCACGTACCTTGATCCATCTACTAAATATCCTCCAATACATTCCTTCTAAAACATTGTATAAAAATAGTTATAGAAAAAATTCCAAGGTGTCTCAGATGTAGTAGAGAAACCCCAAGACCTTGAGCTCTGATACCATATGTTAAGAACCAAATATCAATATAACATAGAAAAACCTCAGAATAAGTACTCAACACCTTGAGAAAGAGATAAATTCGGATAATAAGCCTCTTCAAGGGGGAAACCTCCTTATGCCCACATAAATGTACAATTACAAGATGATTCAAAATGAAAATGTCTCCTTAGTATATATAGGAGACTAGGAGGTATAATTACAACTAATGGCCTAAATCCGACATAAATAGAATAACATTACTAATATAATATGCCCCAATTAAGGGGTAATGAACCACTATTTAGCGCTTAACAATGTGGGTCTTATGAGTTTTACAAATTTGTGCATAGAGGGACTGCCAAAATGCCAACCAAAAGATGTGTACTGTGTGGAGAAATGATTAATCAATACCCAAAAGAAGCGATCACCCACCTCCAAGACATGCCAACCAACATATGCTTTGCCAGTAATGATGAAGGTATTTACTGAATTAGATTTAGGGTTTATGGTTTGTACCTTCAAGGGATGATCCATGAATTCATCAAATAAATTATTATCATCTCTAGGGACCTTTCTATCATGAACATGGTTGTAATGATGCAAAGAAGATTCGTAACATGGATTAAAAAACATATGAATGTCCCTACAACATTTACTATCATAACAAGTTCACCTAGGAGGGACATGTTTGATGGTGTCAAGTTCTTTAACCACTCTTTATTGAAACAAAGGATTAGCAACAATTTTATACAAGTTAATATCTTGATTGAACTCATAGATATCATCAAAAAAATATTCTTCGCATGCATCATTAAAGTCATGTGGGTCCTCATCAATTTGTATTTACCACTCATTAGAAGCATCATCGAATACAAATGTATCATAAATTGGTTTGACATAGTTAGAATTTATTTATCCATTTGCATAATCAAAATTTCCATCGTATGCGTGCGGATAAGAATATTGAGATGAAAGATGATTTCAGGGTTGATTTTCTTTATGAGGTTTAAGAAGGGTTTGAGAGGTGGATTGGTCATTAAGAATAATTATATAATCATGATCCTCTTCACATCCATGCTCTTGACCACAAGTAGTGAATTCATCATAAATAGGCCCTAAGAGAGAGGGATCCCAAGAGATACTCTGAGCATGATTTGAAGATTGAGACTCAAGAAAGAACATGCGATTTTGTAATCTTTTAACGATGGGGATTAAAGAAGACTACTCCTTGTGTGAATCATAAACGCCAAAGTAGTAACCTATTCTATGGATTTTCTCTTCGAAGTCGAGGGAAGTGGATGGGGCTAGCTATAGGTTTTGGATATTCTTTTCTTTTAACCACCATCAGTAAATAGGAGGTAGAAGTTCGTAGTAATGTACTAGGGCATCCAAGTTGGTAGGGAGAATGGGAGTAGGAATTAAATTGTATAACTTGATAAACTGAAGATTAAAAGTAAGAATTCTCTCATTATCCTTTATGTGTAATCGGTTAAACCTCTTAATATGTTTGTAAGGACTATCTAAATTCCCTAAGGTAGAAGTAAACTAGTGAGAAAGTTAAAACCAGGTAAAGATGCATCCATTAGGAAGGTTGGCAAATAAAGAGGCGGCATCACCCTGAAGGGAATTCATAAATAACAACATGCAACTATCATTATTATTTACTCCTAGAATGGATCAAGAATTCAAAAATGCATGAAGATGTTCAACCACTATAACAGTTCCATATCCATGGAAGAGAGGCAAACGATTCTTGAATTTGTGAGGTAAAGGGTTCATCGGGTGAGAGAACTTCAAGGGAGTGGGTACAAACCAAGGGGAATTGTTTAGGTCTTCCTCAAACTCAAACATGACATACTTTTGAATGAATTTCCCACGGTTAGTAGCCAAAACCATAGGGTTATAACCACCAAACAGGCTTCCAATTGGTTGAGACATCGAGGTCTAGGAAAAGTAAAACAAAAATTGAAATAATTAAAAAAAAAACTAGGAATGAACCATTGAATGGTCGTCCCCAGTATTGCCGCCACAATTATGTTGACGTCGAGGTACTAGAGAGTCTCTATCATCAAAATTTTCAACCTCTCGTGGGGCTAGGCGAGAAGAGACGTAAATATCACCCTAGGCTTAAATCCCTAGACAAGAAAGTGCATTGAAATCTAGGACAATTTTCTCCTAACCTACATGCCAATCATATATTCCTTTGCCTTGTAATTTTCCTTTTAGTAATATTTAATTTTTATTTAATTTATAATCTTTATGTTATTTTACAATTTAATTACTTTATACATTTGAAGTAACAAAACTTAAATAAAGAAAATGTAAATAATAAAATGGAAAAGGAAAATGTTTTGTATTTATTTTAGCAATAACCTAAAACAAGGTTAACCAAAAGCTAGGAAAGTTAATACAATTATGTTAGTTTCAAAGTGATTTTAATTGAAATAAAATTTTATTGAATAAACCTTATTTCAAGACTATAAAGAAATAACATTTTGATGATATAACATTTTTATATTTTCATTTAGAAGTTAGGATGTAATTTTAAAAAAATAATAAAATCAAAATAGTAAAATAAACAAAAACAAAATTTTATGCACACTAACAAAATAATAAATAAAACTTTATACACATGATTATTTACAACATAGACATGTTTTGATTGTCTTTTTATAATTTTATCTTTAATGTTGTATTAAAAGAAGATGAGGAATGCTGAGGACTTTAAAGAAATAATCAAAGAGATAGTTCAGAGTGATGAAAAAAGAAATTGATCTTCATTTCGATTGTTTCCCATACAAACTTCTGAATTTTCAAAACCTATAAGTCTCCGCGTAGACTAGGGACAGGTATATGGTATTTATCCCCTCTAGACAGAATGTATAATAGAAAGACCAAGCGCGATAAGGAAAAAAAGAAATTTGAGCCAGAAGTGGAATAAAGCGATGAAGGTGAATCAGAAGGTGAAAACTTGGATATAGAAACTGATTAGCGCTGAATAAAATCAAGATTTAATACAAGAAACTAACAAGTAAACATTTACCTTATGAAGGTCAGTAAACTCATCTTCGCTTAATAATTTTTTCTACTTTGCAAGACCCCTTGTTGCCAGCGATTCTGTCAATCCCTGTTGAATATGTAAAAGAATAATGAATAGAAACAATCCTCACAACACTCCAAGCATATCTATCTCTGAATTTTCTGCCAAAGTTCTCCCTCAAAAAACATTTCTAAAATTATCTTCAGAAAAATTTCTCCCTTTGGAAGGTTGTGTGTTTCTCCCTTTATGGATTTGGGTGAACGGTTGGAGTAGTTATATCCGTTGAGTTAACTGATCAGTAGTCAGTGCAAAGTGGAATCGCTTGGCTGTTTTCATAATTTTACAAAAAAAAACAATAGAAAACTCTTATCCACATGTCGAACTCAGTTGTGTGAAAAGGTTGGTTGTTCCTCTAAACAATGCAGAAATGATTTTAAATAATCTGTCTCCTGACAGTTTTCATACTGATCCTTTCCCGTATCTCAATCTTAATATCAAACTCCTTATTTTTTGTAGCATCACAATTTTCAACCTCTCACGGGGCTAGGCGAGAAGAGATAGGAATATCACCCTAGGCTTTAATCCATGGAAAAGAAAGCACATTGAACTATAGGCCAATTTTCTCCTAACCTACAGGCCAATCATAGATTCCTTTGCCTTGTAATTTTCCTTTTAGTAATATTTAATTTTTATTTAATTTATAATCTTTATGCTATTTTACAATTTAATTACTTTATACATTTGAAGTAACAAAACTTAAATAACTAAAATGTAAATAATAAAATGGAAAAGGAACTTTTTTTGTATTTATTTTAGCAATAACCTAAATCAAGGTTAACCAAAAGCTAGGAAAGTTAATACAATTATGTTAGTTTCAAAGTGATTTTAAAAGAAATAAAAGTTTATTGAATAAACCTTAGTTTGAGGACTATAAATAAATAACATTTTGATGATATAACATTTTTATATTTTCATTTAGAAGTTAGGATGTAATTTAAAAATAATAATAAAATCAAAATAGTAAAATAAACAAAAAAAAAAAAAGTTTATGCACACTAACAAGCTAATAAATAAATCTTTATACGCATTATTATTTACAACATAAACATGTTTTGATTGTCTTTTTATAATTTTATCTTTAATGTTGTATTAAAAGAAGATGAGGAATACCGAGGAATTTAAAGAAATAATCAAAGAGATAGTTCAGAGTGAAGAAAAAACAAATTGATCTTCATTTCGATTGTTCCCCATACAAACTCCTGGATTTTCAAAGCCTGTAAGTCTTTGCGTAGACTAGGGCAAGGTATATGGTATTTATCCCCTCTAGACACATGTACATTATAAATACCAAGCATGATAAGGAAAAAAAGAAAGTTCAGCCAGAAGTGGAATAAAACGATGAAGGCGAATCACAAGGTGGAAACCTGCATATAGAAGCTAATTAGCGCTGAATAAAATCAAGCTTTAATACAACAAACTAACAAGTAAACGTTTACCTTATGAAGGCCAGTAAACTCATCCTCGCTTAATCATTTTTGCTACTTCGCAAGACCCCTTGCTACCAAAAATTCCATCAATCCCTACTGAATATGTAAAAGAAGAATGAATAGAAACATTCCTCACAACACTCCAAGCATATCTATCTCTGAATGTTCTGCCAAAGTTCTCTCTCAAAAACTTTCTCTAAAATTATCTTCAGAAAAATTCCTCCCTTTGGCAGGTTGTCCGCTACTCCCTTTATGGATTTGGGTGAATAGTTGGAGTAGTTATATCCATTGAGTTAATTGATCAATAGTCAGTGCACAGTGGAAGCGCTTGGCTATTTTCATAATTTTACAAAAAAAACAATAGAAAACTCTTATCCACATGTCGAATTCAGTTGTGTGAAAAGGTTGTTTGTTCCTCTAAACAATCCATAAATGATTTTAAATAATCTGTCTCCTGAGAGTTTTCATACTGCCCCTTTCTTGTATCTCAATATTAATATCAATCTCCTTATTTTATATAGCATTGAACTCTTCCACATTCAATGTCAATAATTTCTTCCTCGTGTTTTGTTTCTGTGTCAGCTGAATTCCTTCTCCTTGTGCCCTATAGAATATTTTAACCGAGCATGTGATTTTTCAGTTGTGTATCCAATTTCTTGTTCCACGGAAGTGTCTTGGATAAATGAATTATCTTGCAATGACAAACATTCTTCTACGGTTGCATTAGAATTTGTTGATGTTGACAAATGGTTTGGAACTGAGATCAGTGTTGTTGATGCCTCACATTTGGGTTGAGGGAAAACATATGTTTCAGTTACCTTGATATCCATTCCAACAAAAGGGCTTTGTCCACCCTCAAATGTAGAATTATTTTTACTTCCTTCAGACTTTATTCCCCCGACTTATACAACTTGAGTTCTAGAAAGTTGTTCTTCTTCTATTTGTCTTATATCATGTTGTTCCTCTGCCCACATTTGATGCTTCAAGGTATTTGTATCTTCTAGTCATTCCTCAAGAACAACAAGTTTGGTATTACCTTCATTTTCCACACCAATTAAAGAAACAAGAGTGCTTAAACACTCTTCAACACTCATATCAGAATATTCCCCTTCCATTAGTCCCTCTTGTCTTCAAGTGAGAGTCTGGGTGAGACTTCAACATAAAAATAACCATCTTCTCCTCCCATTGCATCATCAATGGGCTCAAACAATTCACCTGCCTCTTGGATATATTTTATTACAAGCTCCCAGTAAGTGTCCTCAACTCTTTTTTGTCATCACAAGATGTTTCAAGTTCCCATGGGTCTCAAACAATGTCTCCCCCGAGAGGATCTCCACAAGCATGCACCCTACACTTCAAATATCACAAGGATAGTTCCATCCAAGTCCCAACATAACTTCAGGAGCTCGATAATGCCTTGTAGAGACCATTGAGGTGCGATGTTTAGAGCATCTTTCTTAATCATTTCTCCAGTTTTCCTATGCAAATAAATTTTTTCCAGTGGGTGTACTGCATTCAAATCAATGGAAACATTTGTCTCTTTTTGTTCTATAACAACTATGTTTAGTTTCCCTTTTCCATAATCCACAACTAATATCATTATGGCTTTAGATGCATCATATTTAAAAATTTGAGTAATATTCTTCTTAATCTTTACACCTACTTGTTTGATTTCCATAAATTAATTTACATAATCAATGGGTTGATTTGTAGTCAATGATTCAATTTCAATTTTCTCTCCTGGACTTTTGGACTTTGTTGAATTTGTTATTTCTACTGTCATGATAAGACCTCTATATATTGGTGTTATTTCTTTCTGTATATCCTGATCTTATTCTTCATCCAATGTATCCAATTTATTCCTTTTAACTAATCCACCTTCTTCTACCTCTAAATCATTTTATCTTGACTATGGATTCCTCCTTTTATATGTCTTGTCAAACTATTGAGGTGTCTACATGACTGGAGACTTCACATGTTGGTAAGATGTCTTACCATGAATTTGTAGAAGGTTATTCACATCTTGCCAAATGTCCTAATTTTCCAAAAACTCTAGTTTATATTTTTGTTGGTGTTGATAAGGAGCCTGCCCATGTGAGGCCTTCTTTGAAGAGATTACACCATGAGGGTCATAATTCCATGTTTCCCCTTGTTGAAATCCCATAGTTGAAATATGCTTTGTTGTAATCTACAACTCTTCCTTGATATTAAAAATGAAAGGACCTACCTCCTTTTTCAATTTGAAAGTCACCTTATTTTTCTTTGGAACAAAATGAAATTCATCTCTATTTAACCTTTTCCTAATATATTCAAGAGAAAAAATCCTAGGAGTTAAGAAAACAACTAAAAAGAAAGGACATAATTGGAAACCGTAAAACCTTATTTCATTGTAATGCTAAAAAATATACCAATCTCCTACTCTTGTGTTTGGAATCAACTATAAGAGTTTTTTACACTCAAGAAAGATTTTAGGGGGATTTTTATTGAATATTGTTTGGTAGGATTTAGCCATAAATTAGTTAATATAGTGAGGAAATCCAACATTAGAGGTTTCTTCTTAATGAAAAGAGCCCAATTAATGATTGAATTAGGATTACCAAGGTCATATTTAATTTTTAACCCTAGATGCATAAAATGGAAAACTTATGAAAACGAGAAGAGGTGAACCAAATATGACTGATATCTTAAGCTTCGAAGGGATTCAAATTCAAAGAGATGATAGTGAATTTGGTCGGCTAGAAATTGGGGAAAATTAAATTTGGTAATGGGCTTGGTCATAATTGGAAAAATTGAAGCCATGATACCCAACCCAAACTTATCTACAATTATATCATCATTTTCCCCCAAAATCATGGAAATCATGGAAATAATCCTTTGATAGTTCTCAGGAAATAATTCAGACTAGATGGAAATATTATCATCAAGGACATTGAGGTTTTTGTAGAGATATGACTGTACCAGGGTAAATCTCTCGGGTTTAATCTCTCTGAAACATCTAGCCTCTATAATCTCATTTAATGGCTCATTCTCTGGATTCAATGGCCATCTCAAAATTTCAAAAATAGATTGAGGTGTTATCTCGATTAGAACACACCCATAAGTGGGAATTACAGTTCGTTTTGACGGGATATAATTTTTGTCACAATAGAACACGAATTATAGGAATTGATATACCTGGGGTATCATAAATTTAGCGAGGTCATATCCCCAAGCATAGTAATGATCAACCATATTGGAAAAGTCTTATTTTACTTGATGGTATAGCTCAAAGGAGTCAAAAGAGAGGATAGGGTTGGAGATATATTTATCTTTGTCGACTAGGTCTTCTTCTACAACATTCATATTTTTATTGGTCTCTGAGATTTGAGAAGACTGCATTTTAAATGAATATTAAAGAATAAAGAGAATTCCAATTTACCCATGGAGGACGTAGATTGGATTTGGTATCAGTCTAGGATGACGATGGAAAACTTTGCTAGAATGGTGAACCCGATGCTCAAATCCTTTGAAAATTAAAAATGAAATGATAATTTGACCTTTACACCCCTTTTATTGAAAAGAGATATGTGTCGTTGTTTGATTGGTGAAAGATTAGTTTTAAAATAAATAAAATGATTATTTACCTTTTCGCTAGTGTAACATACCTAGCCACCCATAGGTCGGGGTACACTACCTTCAAGCCCTCCCTTGGACTTCTTTCTCTTATCGATACCTTTTTAAGAAATTAAGGATGCATAAAAAAAATGACTTAAACAACATGCACAACAATATCCAGCAATCATGCATAGTCTAAAGATTCAATTAAATGATAATTGAATATACAACATAAATAAATTCATACACATATAATAATAACACAATGGAATTGTAGATTAACAAGACTGAAAATAAAAGGAAGAAGATACTTTGAGAGAGCACTAGGGTTTGGCAAGAGGAACAAGTGAGTGAGGAGAGAAAGGTTCGATTGCCATGGGCACACCTGGGGGTGGGGAGCCAACTCCCCCCCCCTTCTGTTACAACAGAAGAGGCCTTTTAGAATATAATCACTCCGCAAGGAAAGAAAGAAACAATGCCTATGATCCCGAAGTTCATTAAGAAGCTTGATTCAATCCCTGAAATCACTTTTCCGGAGGAACAACCCAACAAGATTGCTTTGGCTTTGGCACAAAGAGGCTTGGTCGGTCAATTTATGGGGCTTTGGCATTTAGCAAGAACCATCGATGAATGGATCTAGAGAAATTGGAGGCCGCTGATCCAAAGAAGCGTAACTTGTTACCTAGTAGGAAGAGGTTTCTTCAAAATTGAGTTCATTTCAAAAGAGGAATGAAATATCATCTTCATGAGAAGCTTGTATTTAATGGGTACACAAGGCCTGTACCTTAATAGATGGATGCATGATTTCAACCCCTTAGTTGACATCCCAAAGGAGGTATCGGTCTGGCTCTATTTGCCAAACCTTCCAGTTCATTACTGGAACTACCAATCTCTACAAAAAATAGTAAATGGACTAGGTCATTTCATAGACAAAGTGGACACCAAAGCCCATTAATCATGTGCAAGGATCTGCGTGGAAGTGGAACTTGAAGACGGGCTGCCAGAAGCTATCAAGCTGACATTGGGTGCATGTCATCATTTTCAAAAACTAGATTACGAACATCTTCCGTTCAAATGTAGAAGTTTCCATGAATATGGCCATTTTCAAAGAAACTTCCCAAAGGCCCAACCGTCAGACAAGGAGGAAGGAGAAGGATGGCAACAGGTCAAAAAAGGTAAAGCAACCCTGAAACTGAAAGCGAAGAAAAACAAAGGCCTTGTTGTAAACCCTCCAACCATTCCTGAAGCTCAAGAAACACATAAAGAACCCTCGTCCTCGAGAAATAGCTTCAAGGCCCTAGAAGTACAGGAGAAATACCCAAAGGAGAAGGAAAAAGGGGACGCAACCACTGATCCAGTAGCCCCTGAAGAAACCCCCAAGGAAAATGAAACATAAGAAGAACACATCAACCTTGGTTCAAAATACAAAGATGATTCATATGGTGGAGAAATGGAAAAAAAGAAAATCCCAAGCCACACCGAAAAAATCCACCATAGGAAGGAAATATTAGAAAAAGGAAAGATAATAAAAAACCTACATGGACATCCTACAAGGGTCCTAGAAAACACTCAAAGGAATAATAAACACCCGCACCACAAGAAATCGAGGCCAAGCTCCAAAGGGAGCCACCACATCCCAAGAAGGTAAGTAATGAAGCACGTCTCCTGGAATTGTAGAGGGTTAGGCAACAAACTAAAAGAATAATCCTTGAAAGATATCATTCGCATGATGACGCCTGAGATCCTTCTAATCCAGGAGATGAAATTGCAGGACTCCGATCTCCTCCAAGAAAGCAAAACCTTTTCTAAAAAAGGCCAAGGAAAATTAGTGAGTGCAAGAGGTGCCTCAGGGGGAATTGACACCTTTTGGGACAACTCAAAGTTCGACCTTCTAGAAGAATAAAGTAGCATCCAATGGATCTTCACCAAGCTCCTCCACAAAGAATTTGGTCATCAAATAAGTCTTTTCAACCTTTATGTTTCATTTCTTTTTTCATAGAAAATAAATTTTTGGGACTCCTTAAAGTCCTTCCCGAGCCTACACAACCATAAGAATATCATAATAGTAGGGGACCTCAATATTAAACTCTCTTTAACGAATAAAAAATGGGTCTCCCTGGTCAGAGGTTCAGCAAGAGAGTGGGTGAAAGACCTCATCCGGGATTGGGACTTGGAAGATATCAAACCAGCCAAAGGCAAGTACACCTAGTAAAATAAAAGATTGGGTCCGGGTCACATTGCAGCATGTCTGGATAAGTTAATCGTCCAATATACCTTCCTGACCCTCGGACTAGTGGCCACCTCCAAAATATTTCCCAACTATGTCTCATAGCCTAATCCTATCATCTTGGATCTCTCTCTAGAAAAAAACCTTGGCCCCATCCCATTCTGATTTAACCTAATCTGGATTTGGCAAGAGGGGTTTCATGAGATTGTTTCTTCCACCTGGAGTGAGCAGGTCCAAGGCTCCCCGTTCTATGTGTGGGAAGAAAAACTACGAGCCCTCAAGAGAGCCCTAAAAATTTGGGCTAGATCCATCAAGTCCCCAACTTCCAAGAGAAAAGACGCCCAAGAAGCTCTCGAAATCCCTCAATTGGCCCTGGAAGAGGCCGCAGTGACTCAAGAGTTGTTAAACCAAGAAGTCGATCTCCAAAAAGTGCTTCACCATGCATGTAGGTAGGAGGAAGAATACTGGCACTAGAAATCCATAAGTATCTGGCTTCAATATGGAGACAAGAACATGAGCTATTTCCATAAGAAAGCGAAAGCCCGAAAGAACTTTAAAGCGGTCAACGAAATCCAATTTCAGGGGCAAGAGATAAAATATTTTTAAGGCATAAATCAATATTCACATGAATTCTTCAAAGACCTGTACTCGGTTCCATTTAAGTCTCCCATTGATCCAAACTCCTATCCCTTGTCTCTAATCCCTCAGCTAGTGCAGAATGAGGAAAAATTGAGTCTAATGGCTCCAATACAACTGCAAAAGCTGAAGAAAGAATTAGATCAAATGGAAGTTGATAAGGCACCTGGGCCTGACAGCTTCACAAATCTCTTCTACAAATCCTCCTAGCCAATCATCAAGGACGATCTACTAAGAATGGTCCAAAAATCCCAAAACTGTCTCAAAATCGGGGGGAGCACAAACTCAAATTTCTTAGCATTGATTCCAAAAGAAAAAGGGGCGAGAAACTTCAGTAGATTCCGTCCAATATCCCTCTACAACATAGGCTACGAATTGGTCACCAAAATCATCACCAATAGGCTCAAGAAAATTCTGCTAGGCATCATCCCGAAAAACCAGGGTGGCTTCATCAAAGGGCGCCAAATTTTGGACAATATAGTGCTGGTCCAAGAAGAAATCCACTTGAGCTGTCAGCACAAAGAAAAATGTATGGTTATTAAGCTAGACTTAGCCAATGCATTTGATAGAGTTAGACATGATTTCCTTTTCAAAGTAATGGAGAAAATGGGTTTTGCTCAAAATTTCATAAACTGGGTTAAAGATTGTATATCGTCTCCTTGGATTTCCCCGTTGGTGAATGGTTGATCAATAGAGTACTTCCAAGCCTCCAGGGGTTTGAGGAAAGAGTGTCCATTGTATCCTCTTCTATATGCCATCCAAGCATCAGTTCTAAGCTTCCTGCTAGATTACTATCAGCAGATCTGTTCCCTATTAGGAATATGAATGGTGAAAAATGTCAAAGACATCAATCATGCATAGTTTGCAGATGAGACCCTTCTTCTTGGAGGAGCCAGTGTCCTCTCAGTGAGGAATTTTAAGAAGGAGCTCAATCAATACAAAGAAGTCTTAGGTAGAAAAATCAACTACCAAAAAAGAAAAGTCTATGGTTGGAATTGCTCACCAAGAGAGATGCTTGAAATCACCAGAGCATTAGAAATGGAAGGCTCAGCGACCTAGGATTCATTCAAGTACTTGGGAATTCCAATTTTCAAAGCTTCCCCCAATTTCTCCCATTGGCTTTCCCTTCTGGACAATTTGAATCTCCGCATCCAAGCATGGGGAGATACATGGTTAAATCTCGCAGGGAAAGTGGTTCTAATGAAATCTGTCCTGACAAGTCTCCCTATCTATCAAAACTCAATACTTCTTGCACCAAAAACCATAGTTATCAAAATAGATTCCTTGCTGAGAATTTTTATGTGAGAAGGTGGAAGGAAAAATGATAGGAAGCTCCACTTAGTAAGCTAGGAAAAAATCAAGAAGCTGATTCTATAAGGCGACCTCCAAATCCGAGACATTGCTACCCAAAACCTAGCTTCGGGGGCCAAAATTTTGTGGAACTTAATCTCCTGAAAATCCTCCTAGAGCAAGGAATTTATGTGGAAAAAATACTTCCTTGGGCAGTGTATTAGATGCTTTGATCACCCTCCGAAAGTCCTTAGAGGCTTGCCAATTTTCATTCTTTGTTTCAGGGCCTTAGAGATCTTCAAATCCAATATGACTTGGATTCCTAGCAATGGGAAATATATATAGGTCCGGGAGGATTCAATTCTAGGGGAGCCACCAATTGATCACTAGGAAGGCTTGGCCAATATAAAAATCTGGCTCCACTCCAACAACCAACTCACTCTCTAGGACATTTCTCACTGGGAAGAGGACAAGGTAGGAAGTTGGAAAGATTGGGAGCTAGGAAACTACCCAGAAATACTTGAAAATGAATCCAAAAATCAGTTTGAGGAACTTGAAGGGAAATCACCCCTTAAAGCCTCAGCCAAGGACAAAAGAGGTTGGGGCATAGCCACCAGAAAATACTCTGTAGCTGAAGGCTACAAGTTTCTACAGGCAATTCCACATGTTCCTCCTGATCCAACACCATGGAAAACAATATGGTCCTACAAATCGATTCCCAAAATCGACATGTTCACATGGATGATGGCCCATAAAATCATTTTGACAAGTGAAAATCTAAGAAGAAGGGGTTGGCAAGGCCCTTCAAGATTCCCTCTTTTCTTGATTGAGGAAGAAACCACAGATCACCTACTACTCACTTGCCTGTATGCAAAAGAGGTCTGGGATATCATCGTGAAGCTTGGACCAGACCAATTTTCTCTTCCCTCGAACGTTTATGATATTCTAAGCAATTGGGTGATTCACTCCCCATTATCTTTGAGACAAAAGGACCTTCTCAAAACTAGTTGGATGTGGATTCCTAGTTTTGTAATGTGGAAAATCTGGTTGGAAAGAAACAATAGGATTTTCTGTGAGAAAAACTACAACCCAACCCTGGTGGCAACCAAGGCCAAGGCACTACTGGATGAGGCACTAGACTCTCATACCACGCTATGAAATGCATACACTTTGGAACTAGATGAATATCATTGTCTTAATGAGTTCATCCCAAACCATCAACACATAATAGCCACCAAGCCAGTCTTGAGAGCAAGATGGGAAGTAAGGTTGGAAGAACAAGACTTCATAAAGTTGAGGTCTTCACTGGAAAAGCATAGTTTGTTTTTTAACGGGGCTTCAAAAGGAAACCCAGGAGTGACAGGTTGGGGAGGGATCCTCCTGGGTCATTCTGGCACGTTGTAGGTGTCCTCATGGGGACTGGGCCATGATTCTAATAACAAGGCAGAGGCTCTTGCCCTCTGGCAGGGTCTTAAGTTAGCTTCCGACATGAACATTAAAAAACTGGTGGCCTTTGGTGACTCTAGGGTAATTATACAAGCTCCGAAAATGCAAAGGAGGCCAAACCATTTTAGACTAGGAAAAATTCTCAAGAAACTAACTCTTCTATTGCATAGTTTCAGGGAAGTCATCTTCTTTCACATCTTATGGGTACTAAACACTCAGACAAACATTGAAGAAAATAAAGGAGCGCTCATGAGCAAGGGAACACTGATAGTGAATAAGGTTGAAATGCTTTCACACATCACCTAGAAATGGAGGATCTCAAAGGAGTAGGACGGATACTTAGTAGATCCAGTGGAAAATTCAAGTCAGAACAGTCATTCAAATCTCTGTAGGCAGAGATCCAGATCCAAGGACCGATTTTCTAGCAAGTACCAACACCTAGCGTTTTCAGTACTTCGTTTGGTCAGAGTTAGGGAAGGAGGATCGGAGGACCATACCAAGGTGCGTACCATCGTCTTGGTAAATATACCAAGATTCACGAGGATACCGTGCATTCAAAGGATATTTCTTTGGCTGAGAGAATCAAGGTTGCAAGATCATTCAGTCAAGGCCAAACTTAGGAAGCAATCTAGTCGTTGAGAGCTCTAAGATTTCACAAATGGATTCATTGGATTCTACCTCTAATCTTGGGCCGACTCTGGAGGAAAGGATTGTATATTTGCAGGTGGATCTCAACCGGTTGAAGGCCTTGGTCAGAGAGCAAGAAAGGATCATGCTGAATGTGAGCTCCTTGACCAGGATCTCATCAGGCTGCGTGAGGAACTCACAGACGAATCAGATGCCCAGTTCAAAGATGTTTCCAATGTTCATGGAGATTTAGGGAATCGTCTAAGGAGGCTTGAAGTCAAAGTAGATAAGCTTTCCAGAGAATGGCCTGAAGAAAAGAATGTGCAGGGGCATAAGGAAGAAATATAAGCTTCATTTCTATTTCTACTTAGTCAATGGAGCGGTTTCTCTTGGCAGTGTATAAGGTTCTTCTTCTAGTAGTGACAATTATTCTTTTTCCCCTTTCATCCAACTAGGCTTCTATAGCCTAGGAAATTTTGGTTCACTTGAAAATGTTGAACTTCAAACAACAACTCATAATCTTAGTTAAATTCCTAAGTTGTAAAGCACCCAACAGCTAGTTTTCTAGTCCTTAATATAAAAAATTAATCGTTACTGTAAAAAACAAATAACACAACAGAGAGAACTTATCTTTATAAAAGGATGACACCAACTAGCTGCAAACCAAGGGCATTCCACCCAACCATAGACACCACTTCTCCAAATCTCAACAGTAGTGTCACCCTCGAGCCAGGGCTATGAATCCACAAGGATGGTTCCAGAGTGTACTTGGGTTCCCAAACCAGTCAACTCTCAAGCTCTCATAGGTTTCCCAACACCCACAACAATCCAAAGTACCCAGCTCTCTTCTACCTAGCCTGTACCACTCAAGAGAATGGACCTCCACACTTCTCTACCACGCAGTCCCTTAGACAGTCCTTCTCCTTTATTTCATGGGCCTCCAACACAGTTGGTCCAAAATCTCAATGTTGGAATTATCAGGACTCATAGTTGTGAGAGAAAAAAGGCACAGGCCAATGCATATTAGACATCCAGACCTTAGGTCATGGATGGATTGCACCAGCTACAATTACAACCAACTATCTCATGGCTAATTCTTCATCAATTCGGTTCCCTTTCTCAAGCCAAGATGCAGACACAGGTGAGGGTGGATCAATGAATGGGTAAGGGGGTGCATGGAAATGTGTGAGGGAAAGAATGGGATAATGCAGAGATGATGAAGAAGACGATCCAATGACCAACCCCACAATTAGACTAGGGATGGGTTTAAGTAACTTTGTGGGGAAATCAAGAACTTGTTGGCCTTCCCTGAGAATCTCACGTAACCTATCCCCTCCCTTAGGCAAAAAGGGTAATTAACATAGGAACAAACATTTAGCCCCTCAAGCCCCCTCTCTTGTGGAATCGTAGCCCTCTATAACTCTAGTACTTATCCATCTAGCAGCCAATGACATGTTTATTATTAATGATGATCAAAACATTACCTTTCTTTGGCATACTGGCCCTTTCATATTTTTTTGGGCACTCGAGCCTCTCAGCATTGTAACAATACATTAGTTAAAATGGGGGTTCAAAAATTAGGGTGTTACATCCCCTCCCCCTTATTTTGGAACTGTCCCACATGGCATATTCATGTTCCCAGGTAGAATCTTTAGGACCGTAGCAGGTCCATTGAATTTTTACCAGCTCTATAACTCGATTCCAAAGCATTTTGACTTTTCTGTCCAATACCCGCACTGGCTGAACCTGAAAATATCCCTCTATCTCTACCTGAATCAAATGCCAATCAATAACATGGTTAGGATCATGTACATATTTATTTAGTAAAGATACATGAAATACATTATGCACATTCATGGAATCAAGCAATGCAAACATGTATGCAACTAGCCCTATTATGTCCAATATTTCAAATGGACCACAGAATCTGGCTGTCAGATTTGTACAACTACCCAATTTCAAATAGATTTTCTTGGGCTTCACTTTCAAAAGTACATGCTCCCCTACTTTAAATTCTCTAGCTGTCATGTTCTTGTCTGCATAGACTTTCTGTCTATCCTGAGCTATCTTTAAATTCTACTTGATCTTGACCACCTGGTCTTCCATGTCCTTAAGAAACTCCAGCCCAACTACCACTCTATCTGTTGGGTTGTCCCAGCTCACTGGAGTATTTCATTTCCTACCATACAAGGCTTCAAATGGGCTCATTCTCAATGAAGCTTGATACCCATTATTATATGCAAACTCAACCAAGTGTAAGCAATCTTCCCACTTAGATGGCTTATCCATCACAAACATTCTCAGCATGTCTTCAATTATTCAATTGACTCTCTCTATTTTCCCATTTGTCTGGGTATGATAAGTTGTGCTAAATTTTAGATTTGTGCCAAATCCTTTAAACAATCCCCTCCAAAAATTGGAGGTAAACTTTGTATCCATGTTTGAGACAATTGTCCTAGGTATCCCATGCAACCTAGCAATTTCCTTCATGAAAATTTATGTAATATTAGTCGTTATATGCGTTGTCTTCACAGGCACAAAATAAGAATCCTTTGTTAATTTGTCAACCACCACCATGATTGAATCATGTTGGTTATTCGTTCTGGGTAATCTTGTAATGGAATCCATGGTGATCACTTCCCATTTCTTGTTATAACCCTAATTTTCACCTAATATGCATACCTGGCATCAGGCCATCTCACTTACCATTTTGGCCAACCCACCATTGAACAACTCTTCCAAACAATCACCCTTTTGGAGGCATATTCACCCTGCACCACTACTGCCCACGTGTATACGCTAGTTGACCCACTACAACCCGCGTATACTGAAAAAAGAACAAAAATAGAAGGTTGCAGACGAAATACAAATTTCTGGGTAAGTTTCCAAAATCGTTTGACCGCCCATAGCCGGTCACTTGACCAAATACCTAGCCCTTTCTAGCCTATAAAAGAAGGGGTAGGGGTACCATTTGGAGGAGGAAAATAATAGCAAAGAAACTCTACCCGTTTTGGTATTCCCCTTGCCCCAATCTTTTGCAACCATTGTGTGAGAACTGAAGAGGAGAAGCATATGTGGAGGAGGTTGGTGCAGAGTTGAAGAAGAGCCCAGGACCAGATTCGAGGAGTAGTAGCCGATCTCACCATTGTAAGTGACTTTTGTGAGGTTAATAGAAAGAATTACTTTTCCCGTCCCGCCATATGAGGTGTTCAATATTCAATTTGGTTTATATTTTTGGAACCTCTAAGCCACTAATTCATATATGAGATGCATGTTCGTAGTTCTTTGTTTGTTTGTTTGTGAATGCAAGTTAGATTTGGGAGGAGATTTGTAGTCAAGGAGAAACCGAACGCAAAAGGATCAACACCAAGTGAGGAGTTCAAGGTAGAGTTACTAGATCCTTTTATCCTTGTGTTGTATGCATGAATGTGGGGTCTATGTTGGGACAATAGTAAAAAGTAGGAGACTTTTGAAGGTTATTTTCTGCATGCATTACTAAACCCTTAGTGCTAGTCCATAGGGGGATTTCCCACCCACAACATTTCTTCTCTAGGATTGGCAATGGATTTAGAAAACTCATTGGGTGCCTATGCTCAACCTTCACCTTCTCACATTCCATACATCGAGCGATGTAATCAACAAAATCCTTCTTCATTCCTGGCCAAAAGAACTGGCTTCTTACTATTGTAATTGTTTTCTAGTAACCAGGATGTCCAGCATAAGGAACATCATGCATTTCCTTCAGTACCAAATTCCTCAATCCTCCAGAACTAGGAATATATATTCTATTTTTATGCATGAGTAATCCGTCTTCCTTTATCTCATACTCCTTTATTTTCTGGTGTACATCTCCTTGCTGTAAGTTTTCCTTTACCTATAGGTAATGATGGTCTGTAACAATACCATCTAAAATTCTTCTCTTCAAGTCTGATTGATGCATACTGACAACAGTAGCATGCATGATATGCACTCTTCTACTAAGTGCATTGGCAACTTTATTCTCCTTTCCCTTGATATTCTTGATATCGAAGTCATATTAACTTAAGAATTCCATCCATCTTGTTTTCCTGGAATTCAAGGTCGGTTGTTCAAAAAGATACTTCAGGCCAATGTGTTCTATCCTTAATTCGAATTTCTTCCCCATGAGATAATGCCTCCACATCCTTAAGGCGTGAACAATGGAAGCAAGTTCCATGTCATGGCTGGCATAGTTCCTCTCATGTTCCTTAAGATTCCTGGACTCATATCCAATGACATATCCATTTTGCGTGAGGAATCCCCTAAGTCCTTACATGCATCTATACATACCACAAAACTTCCATTTGGGTTAGCAATCTTTAACACGGGTGCACTATTAAGTAATTCCTTCAACAAATTAAAATTATTTTCACACTTGAGTGTCCATTCAAATTTAGTTCCCTTCTTTTGAAAAGAAGTGATGGGATAAGAAATCTTAGAGAACCCTACTATGAACCTTCTGTAGTAGCCATCTAATAACATAAAAGATATGACATCTGACACATTTATGGGTGTCGGCCATCCTCTAATGGCTTCGATCTTCTCTGGATCTACTGCTATGCCCTATTCTGAAATAATGTGTCCCAAGTAATGTATCTTCTTTTGATAAAAATAACACTTACTCAACTTGGCATACAATTGATGTTCTCTCAGTACTTGCAATACCATTCTTAAGTGATGTTCATGCTCCTCTTCAGACTTGGAATAGATAAGTATGTCATCCAAGAATACTATGACAAACTTGTCCATATGCCATTCATTAAGAACATGAAGACAATTGGTGCATTGGTCAGTCCAAATGGCACCAATGCAAATTCATAATGCCCATACCTGGTCCTAAAGTTTGTCTTATGAATGTCTTCTTCCTTGATTCTTACCTGACGGTATCCTACCCTCAGGTCAATTTTTGAAAATATCTTTGCTCCTATTAGCTGATCAAAGAGGTCATCAATTTAGGGTAGAGGATATTTGTTCTTTATAGTGTACTTATTCAGCTATCGAAAGTCAATACACAACCTCAAGGTTCCATCCTTATTTTTGACAAAAAGTATTGGTGCTCCCCAAGGTGAAACACTTGGACATATGTATCCTTTCTTCAACAATTACTCCAACTGAATTTGTAATTCTTTTAACTCTGGTGTGCTCATTCGGTAAGGTGTTTTTGACACCGGGGCAGCTCCTGGCACTAAATCAATTCAGAAATCTATCTCTCTTCTTGGTGGCAATCCGGGTATTTCTTGGAATACATCTTCAAAATCTTGTAGTACCGAGAAATATTCGAGGCTTGGCTCCTTTTTATTATCTGGCTCTTCCACATGAGCTGCATACAATTGACATCCTTTCCTAAAACATCTTTTTAGCTGCAAGGCTGGAATCTCCCTTATAGAGATGGGTCTTGGAACTCCTTTCACAGTGCTCTATTTTCCATTTCCATCAAGACATGTAAATGTCTTGATATCACAATCTAGGATAGCATGATGCTTGTCCAACCAATCCACTCCAATCATAATATCATAAGACCCTAATGGTGTGATATTTAGTTCAATGCTAATATTCATGCCATTAAGACTTATGGAGAAACTTCTGAACATATCATGGATTCTTCTTTTGGTTCTAGTGGCTAACTAAACCAAACATGATTTTCCAAGTTTACTTCTCTCCAAATGTAATCTATCCACTATCTTAGGATCAATGTACCAATGAATTTATCTTGAATCAATCAAAATAGCAACAGGTTGATTTACTATCTTACCTTCCACCTCAATTATATTGGACTGGTACTCTGCTTGCCGATGATTTAAAGATTCTTCCCATATCTTCGACTATTGTAGCCTCTTGGATGTTGTGCATAGTCTTCACTCTGTCATTTCTATGTGGGGAATCCTTGTACATGTGATCTTCCTTGCATCCCCAGCATTGGATTGGTGTTCTTCCCCTTTTTCCCAAGGAATCTTCCTTCTTGAAATCTCCCTTAGCATACTGATATTGACGATTTCTATTAGGCTCATTCCTATTGAAGGGAGATTTGAATCCTTTCCTCCTCTAATAGGACTTGGATTTTTATTATCCTTCCAAGATTTATGTAGGGATTCTCTTCCCTGGCCTTTCTCATACAGGTATTTATCCTTCCTGATTGCTTCAGTCAAGGTCTTGGGTTCATCATACTTGATATTTACCTTATAAAAGGCTGGCATTCCACTTAGAAATCTATGTATTTTCACTTTCTTATCACCAATAAACTTGTCATACTTTAACAATCCCAAGAAATTATTCTCGTACTCTGCCATAGTCATGCTTCCCAACCTGAGTTCAAAGAAATCCTACATTTTCTTGTCATATAAATGCTCTGAGTGTTACTCCTTCTGGAAGTACCTATTGAACTTCTTCCAAGTGATCCTACTTTCATTAACATGTTCCACTTGCTTCAGTTGGTCCCACCACATTGCAACCTTCTTGTGTAAATGGTAGGTGTCAATCCTAGCTTCCAGTTTGGATGAATAGTTATGCAATTGAAAATATCTCCTGATCCCAAGCAACCATGCTTCGACATCATCTTCCCTTTCTCTTTCACCCTCAAAGGAAGGTGGCTTGAGCTTCCTCATCTCTCCTTGCAAACTATCTACCTCTTGTTTCCTTCTTTGGTGTCTGAAAGGAGACACCTCTAGACTACTTACGAGATCTTTCAATGCATAAAAATTTCTTTCTGAGTAAGGAGGTGATTGTCATCCATGAGCTCTACTAGCACTTCTGGAATAACCAACTCTTCCACGATCATCCCTTCTTTCATGGCACCTGCCTTCTTCCTCTTGTCTTGATTTTGATCCCTTCTTCATTTGTTTATGCAATTGATTTAAGCTCTGCAACACTTGAGAATTTATCTGACTTTTCTCTCTCAGTAGTCTCTCGTTGTCTTCTTTGTAGCTTTACACTTCCATCTTCAAGGTTCTTACCGTTTCTATTAATGTTTCATGCTCTCCTTTTCCCTTGTGCCCATTGGAATCGGTCTCTCCATTACCAACTCTAGTATTCTTTCCTTTGGCCTCGTTATCATGACTAGAGGCTCCCTCACCTTCTTCAATTTACTCAATACGCATCCTGAGATGATGTGTTTAAACACCTTAATTCTGCAAAATGTGCAAGCGACCATTTTGTTAGAATGACGCATATGATAATCAAAATTTACAAACCATGCTACAAGTATATTTATTTTATTTTTTTCATGGAGATCATATCCCCATTCTCCAAAAATAACAGTGTCCTATTATCCTTGGCCAACACATAATTACATCCTGCACAGGCGTTTCCTTCAAACCACCTTCCCAGGTGACCACGACTACAAACTGTAGCTAAATCCTTCCTTAGAACTTTTCTGTCTCGAGGAAAACCAATTTGATCCTTATTCCTCCTTCCCTCATCTCTCCATATGAATATGACCATGGCCATGACTCTATGCTTACTTGAAAAAGTGTTTTTCTAGAGATTTGGGACTTTGTAATTTTCAGCCAAACTGGATCAATGGTCCTTGTCCCTTTTCACGATCAATGATCGAGATCCACTTCGGGACTCCATGCTTCGGGAGTCTCAACTTCTCCTCGCTTTCCTCCTCCCAGAAAAATATTACCTGGAGTTCAAGATCTGCCAACATGTGTCCTCCCACAGATCAACGACTGTGAATCGCTTTGGCTCTTCGGGCTTCGGAAGTTTCAAACTTCCCTCCCGCACTTTCTACCGGAGTGCTTTCACCCAAAGTCAACGATCCTTTGACATGTGTCTTCTGGAATCAATGGTCGATATGTACTCTGGCCTTTAGGAGTTTTCAACCCAATGCAACTTGTCACATGTTTCCACTCTGGAGTGCCCAGTCTCCAGACTACATGATCTCTCTCCACGTGGCGAAATAATGGAAGCAGACATGTGGCCCAATCAGGTGGGTGACACTTGTCACGTTCTAACTGGATTTTCAATGCTCCATATGTTCAAAAATTACTAACATGTAGCACACATCCCATGTGTCCACGTCATCCTAGGTGATGTCCTCAAGCCATGTCACTTCAGAAATTATGGGGTCCACATCACCTCCTAGTGATGTCATTGTGCACCATCACTTCAGGTATTCACCCATAATCCATGGATTTATGCCACGTCTCTTATGGATCCGAGGACCCAGATTCACCTCGGTTGATTCGACGCTTGAGATTTACTCCGAACGATCTAGCGGCTGAGAGCTATTTTGGATGATCAGACAATCAAGATTTACTTCGGCTCTTCGGGCTTCGAGAGACTCAAATCTCAACTGAAAACCTCTCGAACAGATTTCTCTGGAATTATTGATCTGTTGACACGTACCTGTTGGTGATCAACGGTCGGGATCTACTTTAGCTATATGAAGTTTTGATGTTCAAGACCTAACATGTCACATCACTGCATGCCTTTCAATTTGTGGGGGAACACATTGGTAGTTTGGAGTAACCCACTTTTTTCCCCACAATTCTCTTGATGTTGACACTAACCACTTGGTGAAACCATGGTTTGGATTATGGGACCACCTTGGGGAATTATCTCCCATGCAACTTGGTTCCCCACAATGCCTCCTGTCCATTGATATCTCTCTCCCATGGGATCCAACGGCTGTGATCTTAACCCTTTCTTCCTTTTCATCGGATGACCCTTGTTCACCTGTCCTCCAATCCAATGATCTAGGATCTCTCATGATCCTACAGTGGCGATCGCTCCCGAATTCAAGGGGGGGGGGGTGGTCACGATCCTTTGAACCCCTTACAATGGATCTTTGACGTTCTATCTCCTACGTATATTCTGCAATGCCACTCCTCCTAAGCTTTTCAACTTCATGGTTAGAGTTCGATCTCGACCTAGAGACTCTAACCAACAGACTTGGCCCATACCGACCTAGTGTTTCAACCAAAAGCTCTGATACCAAACTGTAACATACCCAACCACCCACAGGTTGGGGTACACTACCTTCAATCCCTCCCTTGGAATTATTTCTCTTACCGATACCTTTTTAATAAATTAAGGATGCATAAAATAAAAGACTTAAACAACATGCATAGCAATATCCAGCAAGCAAGCATAGTCTAAAGATTCAATTAAATGATAATTAAATATACAGCGGAAATACATTCATACATAGATAATAATAACACAACAGAGAGAACTTATCTTTATAAACATACGAAACCAACTAGATACAAACCAAGGATGTTCCACCCAATCGTAGACACCACTGCTCCAAATCTCAACAACAGTGTCACCCCCAAGCCAGGGCTATGAATCCACAAGGATGGTTCCAGAGTGTACTTGTGTTCCCAAACCAATCATCTCTCAATCTCTCACAGGTTTCCCAACACCCACAACAATCCAAAGTACCCAGATCTCCTCTACCCATCCTGTATCACCCAAGAGAATGGACCTCCACCCTTCTCTGCCATGCAGTCCCTTAGGCAGTCCTTCTCCTTTATTTTCTAGGCCTCCAACACAACTGGTCCAAAATCTCAATGTTGGAACTCTCAGGACTCGCAGTTGTGAGAAAAACAAGGCACAAGCTAATGCATTTCAGACATTCAGGCCTCGGGTCACAGCTGGATTGCACCAGCTACCATTATAGCCAACTATCTCATGGCTAATTCTTCAGCAATTTGGTTCCCTTTCCCAAGCCAAGATGAAGACACAGGTGAAGGTGGATCAATGAACGAGTAAGGGGGTGCATGGAAATGCACATGAGGTAAATAATGGGATAATGTAGAGGTGACAGAGTGGATGAGTCAACGACCAAGCCCACAATCAGACCAGGGATGGGTTTAAGTAACTTCATGGGGAAATCAATAGCCTCCTGGCCTTCCCTGAGAAGCTCACGTAACCGATCCCCTCCCTTAGGAAAAAAGGGTAATTAACATAAGAATAAACATTTATCCCCTCAATCCCCCTCTCTTGTGGAATCATAGCCCCCTATAACTCTAGTCCTTATCCATCTAGCAGCCAATGATGTGTTTATTATTAATGATGATCAAAACATTACATTTCTTGGGCATATTGGCCCTTTAATAATTGTTTGGGCACTCAGGCCTCTCAACATTGTAACAATACATTATTTAAAATGGGGGTTCAAAACTTTGGGTGTTACAACTAGTTGACGTCATGATTGGACACATGTATACCTTGTGTTAATTTTGAGGGGGTGGATGTGGTTAAGTTAACCACATACCTTGGGGGCCAAAATTAGTGAATGAATGCCACATCGCAAATCTTAAGCTTCATGTAAAGTTTTTTGGCCGCAACCCCCTTTCGTTAAACATTGAGCATATAGGGGGGATGAAATTTGTTGTAAGTCGTCAATATTTAAGTGGGTGCATATGATTAGATCTATGAACAAAGAAGAATGTTTTATTAAAATTATTTACAAATAGAAGTTTATATAAAAAAATTAAAACAATTTACAAAGGTTTTGATTTTAACCTTCAATTTATTTAAGAAAAATAAAACTAATCTAATAAAGTTTAAAAGTCTCTAAACAAATTTCGTTACTTAAAACAAAAAAACTAAATTTTGAAATTTATTTAAACTTAAATATTAATAAACAAGAATCCTAGTTCCTAAAGAAATCTAAATTTTTTATGAAAATTTAGTTTTATGTTACAATAGGGCTTATCCCTTTTCTATGGACCAAAATTTCCTAATGGATTCTAATTGTGTTCCTTATTTTGTGTGTACAGACCCCAAACGTGCATTGTCTTTCCTTCCTTTATGCATGTTGTGCAGTTCCAAAAACAGGTCCCGAAACCTTTTCCCAAGAATCACACCACTGAGGAATGTTGTATTCACATCCATTTGATGTATCTGTCACTTCATAATTGAAGAAAGAGAAATAACCATACTAATATAAGTATACCTAGCAATTGGAGCAAAGGCCTCCTCATAGTCCACTCCCTCTTTATGGGATAACCCTCTTGCCATGAACCTTTCCTTTTACTTCTCGATGCTTCCATTTGAAATATGCTTGATCTTATATATCGACTTGGAAGTCACTATATACTTCCCTTTCAATCTATGAATTATGTCCCACACATCATTCTTCATGATGGAGTAGTATTCTTCTATGATGGCATCCTTCCAAACCCGTTGACTTGATGCTTCCTCAAAACTGGAAGGCTCAGAGTCAATAATGTTACTCATAAGGGCCACATAGATGGAAAACCTTTGTGGATGACTAGTTTCCCTAAAGGTGCCTTTGGGGGATGCATTCCCCTTTGCATCCTTCAAATTATTTTGAAGCCATCTAGGCCTTGTGTCCTCATAACTAGGGGGTTCCAATGGATAAAACAAATCCTCTAACTCCTCTTCATGGTCTGATGGATGCTCCTATGTACTGAATGGATGTGTACTCTTTTCAACTTTTGGTGCCTCCTACTCCTCACCACCTATTGTGATCTCATAGTATCTCCTGAAATCCAAATCCTCCTCAAACCAAAAATCTCAACTAACTTCAACATATTATTGTCTTGTAATGTAGATTTTGTAGGCCTTTGAAGTCTCATTGTATCCCACAAACATGCTTTTTTTCCTCAAAGGTTACAACTTCATTCCCTTTTCCTTAGGAACATAGATGTATACTAGACACTCAAATATCCTCAAATTTCATATCTCAACTTTCACTCCTATGAATGACTCCTCAGGAGTTTTGTACTCCAAGATCTTGTGAGGACTTATGTTCTGAACATAAATTGTTTTTTGCATGATTCTTCCCAAAGCATCATGGGCAGGTCCTAGTCATGGGACATTTCCTTGGAAGCCTCAACTATAGTCTGGTTCTTCCTCTCTGCTACCCCATTTTTCTGTGGGTTAAAAGGAACTATTAGCTCCCTCTTAATATTTTCTTCCATATAGAAGTCCTTAAATGCATTGGAGATATACTCACCCTCATTATCTAACCTTAAGTTCTTGATCTTCTTTCTTGTCTAATTCTCCACTAGAGCCTTCAAATCCCTAAATCAACTGAAGAATTCATCCTTATTCTTCATGAATAATATTCATTTCCACCTAGAGTAATCATCAATAAAGGTCACGTAATACTGGAAACAACTCACATATGGAACTGACATCAATCCACACACATTTGAATGTACTAGGTCCATGATCTTCTTGGACCTACTAATACTGCTTGGAAAAGAATCCTTGGAATTCTTTCCAAGTGAAAAAGCTCTCCATACTCCCTGGTGCTTGGTTCCAAACTCTCTAAGACCTATAACAATCTTTTTGATACTGAGAGGGGTGGTTGAATTAGTATCAAGTATAATTTATCACTTTTAACAACCTTGCTTTCAATCAAATAATATACCCAATGAAGAGTAGAAGAAGAGATACATAATGAACAATAGATATAAGTGTAAATCCAGTGAATGTTTTTCTTATATAATAAAATATTTCATTCAAAGGAAGATACAACTTCTAATTTCTCCAGCTCCAAATGGAAGGAGTGTCCAACCCCATAATTTACAAGCTCTAACCTGAAGGAATCTACAACTACCTATATTCTCTAGTTCCAACTGGGAGGAGGCTCCAACCACCTTTTCCTCACCCATTCCTTCCTCCCTTGAGTATAAATGATAAAATAAACATGTTGTTGTCACTCTCACTGACACATCATCATCATCAAACTGGGTCCACTTATAAACTAGGTCCACATAGAAACTAGGTCCACATAGACTGTTACTATCATTGATACATCATCATCATCAAACTAGGTCCACTTAGAAACTAGGTCCACTTAGAGAGCCTAGGTCCACATGGTTCCACATATAAACCTCAACAACAACATAGAACATTGTGCAAAGAATCAACCTTCCATATTATAATGAACCCATAGCAATGATCCAAACATCACCATAAGACTAGAAAATATCATTCACAAGGGATCCTTATCATCCCAGTTCCTTCACCACCAAACTTTTACTAAGATATAACAAACTTGGATACTCAAAAAAAGTGAAAATCCATCCTTTATTTATATTAGTTCTATCCCTATTTTTATTTTCTTGTCCAACTTGGTTGAACTATCCTCAATTTTATGGCTGGGTTGTTAGAAAGAAAAATCCATATCTTCGCATTCCCATTGGAAAGGTATTAGGTAATTCCATTTACCATTGAAAATGTATAAGAATAATATTTCCAACCATGTAACTTGTTCTTCTATTTGAGTTATTTATGTAGGGTAAAAAATACCTCAAAGATGGGGTATGAAAATTGACCGCAAATAATGCTTTCAACAATCGTAATCTTGCAATATTGATCTTGGACATCTGAAGTGTTATTCACTTGACTGCTTCTAGGGTTGACATTAATGACAACCAATTTCCAATAATATCCCCCTTTTTCATTGATGGAAACACTTATTCTCCCCTTGTCATCCTACTCTCCCCCTATCATCATGCTCCTAATTTTTCTCTCCCCCTTTGACGTCAATGGAAAAGGGTGGCTCTTTTCTTTGGGGCTGCTCCCCCTGAACCTATGGCACTCAATAATACTTCCTTTTTATTTTCTATCTTCTTATCCTTTATTTATTTATTATGGTCCTTGGAGCATTTTTGTGTGACTTCAATTTTCTTTCTCTTTTCTTTTTCTAGGATGTATATGTTATTTGGTATTCTTGTTGTTGTTGGAACCAATCTTCCTGAGTCATTTTATCTAATTTCACATTTTAGGGAATCAAAAGTAAGGGTGTATTCTTGATCACATATTTTGCTAACACTGAAGAGATTATTCTTCAAATATTCAACCACTAGGACATTTTCAGCTTTTACATTTTCACTTACAAGATTTACTACACCTTTTCCAAGTATTTTGACAGAGGAGTCATCTCCAAATGAAACACTACCACCATTTTTATTTAAGAAGATGAATTTATTTTGGTCCCCATTCATGTGTGTTGAGCACCCACTATCTATGTACCATTCATCATCTTCTTCTTTGTCTTCAACGATCAGTGCTATTCGACAGTCTTCCTAGTTTGGATTCTCTTTCCTTCTCCATACTATAGTTGGTTTTATGATAGGAGCATCTTCTTTTGTATATGTGCAATCTCATTCTTTGTGACCAATATTATTGCATTTGTAGCATATAATATTTTGATCCATCAGTAGATCAAATACATTGTAATTTTTGTTGACATATCCATCAACATTTCCAGGTCTACTGTTTACATGATTGTTCCTTGGACATCCATAATCATTTATGTTTCTTGCATTTATTTTTCAATGAATTGCTTTGTGTCTAAAGTTTCTGCAAGTATAACAATGACCAAGAAACATATTATCATACCTGATAGGGAGTGAACTACTTGGTGCTTCACGCCTTCTGAATTCTAGTCTTTTGTTCAAGTTGGAGGTGTTTTGTTCCCGTTGTTCTTCAACTCCTTCTTGATTGTTCTCATACCTGGTTGGAAAGTACCTTCTTGATGTTTCACCCCTTTTGAATTCTAATATTATGTCATGTTCCTATTGTTCTTCAATCTCTTCTTGATTGTTGATTCCACTTCTTAAGGCATTTTCATAGCTTCTATAATTTCCTTCATCTTACTTGCTTGGTTTATCTATGTTTGATATCTTCAAACTGCTATTGTATCCAAGTCCTATCTGATCATTTGATGACCTCATATTGCTAAGAATTTCATCCAACTTTTCAGTACTTTTTTCAAAATTCTTCAATTTTTCTGTTGTCAACATCAACTCTTTTTTTGTGTAATTATTTTAATTTCTCATGGTATTCTAAATTCTCCTTCATTATGTTAATAGTCTTTTCACGCTCATGATTTTCTTCCCACAATTTGACAATTCAATTTTCAAATCTCTATTTTTGTTTATTATATTTCTATTTTCTTGTTCAACATGATTTAATTTCTCAATATTCTCATCATCTTCTTGTTCACTTTATGTGATGTCCTTTCCTCCCTAGAAATATTCAAAGCACGTTCCTTCATCAGACTCTTCTTCATAATTTATTTTTTCTATTTCATAATTTTTATGATCATTATTATGAGTTTATTGAGTTATGAAGATAAATTCTCTTACATATTCTTCTCCATCACTTTCATTTAAAGAACTTCCATCCTCCTTGGAATAGAGGATATTTTTCTTGTGGAAGATTTTATTTTCTTCAAAAGGAAATTTCCTAGCATAGTGTCCTATTCTATCATTATTGAAACATTTAAACGGTAACTTACCTTTTTTATTTTTTGGTTCCCCTCTTGAGATTTCTTACAAAATCTTATTCTTCATCATCTGAATCATCTATCGATCTTTCTTCTACCTTGTGTTCCTTGTTCCTTGTTTTCTTCATTTCTTTAAAATATGCTTATATGTTTGACTGCCCATTTTTTGTACCTGTTCTCATTTCACATGTTGTGAGGGACCCATGTAATTCATCCATTGTCATTTTGGTTAAATCCTTGTTTTATTCAATGGCCGAGACCTTGGCATCATATCTCAAAGGAAGTGATCTCAACAAATTTTGTACAACCAAGGATTCATCAAGTTATTCTCCTAATCATCTAATGGAATTGACAACTTCATATACTATAAGTAAGTGGGTTGCAATATATTCCTTTTCATCCACTTTTAGATTTTCAAACTCCACTCTATGTTGTTGAAGCTTGAACTTCTTGACTTTTAGATCACCTTCATAGATATTTTAAATTTTGTCCCATACCTCTTTAGTTGTGCCGCAACCCATCACCTTGCTAGAGATAGTTGGTGTTAATCCACTTAGGATAACTATTGATTAAGGTTGGTTGTCATTGATGTCAACCCTTGAAGAAATCCCTGCAGCACAAAGGTTTGGGTAATGGACCCAAGATTGTTTGATGTAAATATCACTCATTATTTTCTTGTCATGGTTCATAAGAAGTAAATATGAATGAACTCCAAAGTGGTCCCCTTATGGTGAAAGCCCTCCTGGGAAGACGCTTTGTGGAGTAAGAGAACCCATGCTTAATTGTGGAATAATGAGATGAAGGACAATGAATTTGTTAGGTAAACTATCCTATATGGATAGTGCTTGTAATTCCATTTCCAGTGGTATGTGTAACATCACATAACTCCTCACGGTTAGAGAGTTATGGCCATGAGAAGTTGGAGACCCCGAGTTTGGGTAATGGACCTAAGTTTGTTTGATGGATAACGATATGATTTATTATATATTTTCAGATAATACTATTCTATATGGATAGTACATGTCAGTCTATTTCTAATGGTATGTGGAATTTCACATAAGTCCTCACGGTTTGAGAGTTATGGCCTTACGAAGTTGGAGGACCCTCATATGTCATCTACTAGCCCCAAAAGGTCAAAGTAGTCAAAGTGGTTTAAGATATTTTAAAAGGTATATAATAAAGTGAAGTAATGAGTGTATTATAATTGAAAGTGAATACAAAATAAATTATTTCAATAATAAATTTAATGGAGAAATTAGAAGTGGGTTAACCCTAAAATAAGGAAAGTGGGGCCAAGTGACCTAGAAGATGTTTTTAAGGAAGCTACTTGGAGAGTATAAATAAGAGGCAAGGCTCTCTCCTTTTAATCAAACTTTAGAATATTGAATATATATAGGCTTCCAAGGTTAGAAAGGATATCTAAGCTGAAATTCTGAGGGAAGGTGAAGAAAAGAAGGACGAAATGAAAGGAAGGATAAAATCTTTTGATGGTGCTTTCTAAGGTATGTCATTTACAGGTCATCTCACCATTTTCGCTATAAAGTTTTTTCTATAATGATTCAGACTGTGAAATTTCTACTCCATTGAGAAAACATATCCAAGTATCTATGGTAAAACATTCATCTTGTGGGTCATTGTATTTTTGGAGTTACACTCCATGGAAAATAGGGTTTGTGGCTAGTCCTGAAACTAGTCAAAAACAAGTGTTTTGTGTAAAAACACCATAACTTCTTCATAACAGATCCAAATTACATGAAAACATTTTTTTTGGTTAGAGTACATTCTATAGTTTGTTGTGTAATAGTTTCATATCAATTCAACAAACATTCCATGCGGAGAATTCTCTACAAGGTCTCTCTCTAGAATAAGCCAAAATTCAGCAAGGTATGCCATTTTTTCTATAACTCCTTTTCTAACAGGTTCCAAGTAGTGACACCTGGAGTAATTGCATACAACACACTAAAGAACATTTTGTATCAGTTTCATATCTTTATGCATTACAAGCACAAAGTTATGATTACTTCAAGTTAGGGTTGTTGACTAATCCAAAACTATGCATGTGAGACTAAAGAAAAGTTTGATGAAAATGCTAGTCTCTTGTTGTTGAAGTTAAGGAAGGTTTGTAGGAATGTGATCATATACACCAGGTCTATTACAGAGCTAGAAATCAGATTTGGATGATGAAATTGATGATGGATTTTGGTTAAGGTACATGTTGAGTACATGGTTGAGACAAGTAGTTGTTGAGTTGGCACATACATGAGGTGTATAGTTGATGATGATGGTACATATTGATGAGTCATAGTTGATGAGTAGTTGACACATGATTGGTACATACTTGGTACATGGTTGGATGCACTTATTTATGGTACAGGTTGATTACAGGTTATTTGGTACAAGTTGGTGCATGGTTGATGCACTTGTTTATGGTATAGGTTGATTATAGGTTGATGCATGGTTGATGCATGGTTCAGATTTATTGGTATAGGTTTAAAGTAGTATATCTCACAGTCACAGGTTGACAGTGGTTCCATCATTCTACTTCTACTTCAATATGGTGGGACGGGGCAAGGGAAGGTGGTTGTAGCTGGAGAACATAGGGGGTTGTAGCCTCCTTCTAGTTGTAGCTAGAGAATTGGGGAGTTGGAGCTTCCCTCAGGTTGTAGCCTGAGAAACTAGGGGGTTGGAGCCTCCTTCTAGTTGCAACTGGAAAACAAAGGAATTTGGTGCTTCCAATGAATGTAAGTCTTCAAGACATATAAGAAAAACCATTCTGTGGTTTTCTCCTGATTTGGGCTTCCACATAAAACACTAGTGTACTGTGTATATGTGTGTTTTTTCATTTGTTCATTTATTATTTACTCTGCAGTTATTAGATGATAATGCTTCATTGATATAACACTTGGATTATATGGTTAAAAATGATTAAATTGCTCTATTACTGATTCACCCCCCCTCTCAGTAATCCAACAATTGGTATCAGAGAAGGTTCCTTCAGAAATCAGTTTAACCACCAAAAGGTAGATCATGGAGAGTACCAACTCATATAAAAATGGAATACCACAGTTTGATGGACAAAAGTATGCTTTTTGGAGCATAAGGATGAAGACATATATATAGGCATAGGGATTTCAAGTCTGACAATCAATTCTAGATGGATACATAACACCAACAGTTCTACCAACAAATGACAAAGTAGTTAAACTCGGTGAGAATAATTCCAAATCCATAAATGCACTTTTGAATGGTCTCAGTCATACAATATTCACCAACGTTGCACATTGTAAATCTACTAAAGAGATTTGGGACAAGCTTCGAAATATTTATGAAGGAGATTCAAAAGTCAAAACAACAAAGCTTCAAACTTACAGAGGTTAGTTCGAACAACTAAAAATGAAGGAAGATGAAGATATCGCAGCGTACTTCTTACGAGTCGATGAAACAGTGAATGCAATCATAGGATTGGGAGAATAAATTGAAGAATCTGTAATTTTTCAAAAGATACTAAGATCTCTTACTATGAGATTCAACCCTAAGATATCAGCACTAGAAGAAAGATCGGATCTGGACTCAATAAGCATGGATGAACTACATGGAATCTTCACAGCATATGAAATGAGAGCAGGAAAATCCAGATGTAAAAGAAGCATCCTGCAAGGCATCCAAAAGATCAAAGCAAAAGAAAAAGGAACAAGAAGAATATAGCAGTAGTAGTGATGCCTTAGAAGATGATGAAGAAGTGGCCAACTTCGTCAAAAGACTGAACAAGGGAACCAATGGTAGGTATAGAGGTAAACTCCCTTTAATTTGTTTTAATTGTGATTTGATTGGTCATTTTGCTAACAAATGTCCTCATAAGAAAAAGAGAAATGATGAAGGTTACTCAAAAGGAAAACACACATATAAAGGAAAAAGAACTACAAAGGAAGTTTTCAAGAAAATCTTATACACCAAAAGAGACATCTCATCATCAGATGAAGATGAAGTCAGTAACAATGAGACAGGAAGAGTTCTATTCATGGTAGTAAAAGACTCTAACAAAGAAGACTTCGAAGAAGAATATGAAAAAGTCGAAGAAGAATGTGAAGAAGTCAGAGAAGAATGTGAAGAAGTCAGAGAAGAAATTGAAGAGATGGAAGTTGACTATCGAGAAGAATTAATGTGTGCCATAGAAGTTATCAGAAGAGAAAGGAAGAAAAACAAGAAACTACAAGCAGAACTAGACAAGAAAAAGGACACTGCAGAACTAGAACAAATGATCACAAAATTGAAGGTTCAAATAGAAGAAGATAAAAGAATTGAAGAAGCACTCAAAGAACAACTAGAAGAAAAGGACAAGATCATTGGAAACTTGGAAGCAGAGGTTGTCACACTAAGAAAGGATATTCAAAAGAAAAATATGCAGAATAGCTCAAAAGTTCTGGATGACATTATCAACAGTCGAAAATATTATCTTGAAAAGTCCAGACTTGGATACAATAAGACAGAAAAGGGATGAAGCTCCAAAATAACAGAGCAAGAAACAAATCCAAATAGCTATGCATAAACAATCAAAGAGGATAAGAATATATACATGGAAGATTACAGGGACACTCATCCACTAAGAAGATTCAGATTTCAGAATCAACAATAGACAGATAGGCCTCAAGAAGAAGAAGGATTCATAAGAGCACCTCATTTCAGAAGATCTTCAACTCCCAAGTATCAAACTATATTTTTTGGTTCATGTTATGCAAGTAATCATTTTGGACATAAAGTTGTGAATTGTAGAGCTAACAACAAAAACAATAACAACTTTGAGAGTTATACACAAAGGGATTATTCAAGGAGACCTAGTGACACACAAAGAAGAAGTTACAACGGGTTTGAATCTTTGAGCACTGAAGTGGAATGTTACAAATGTAACAATTTTGGACACATGTCCAAGGATTGTAGAATGATAGTCCCTCCTAAAGAACCTCAACAAAATAACAACAGTCATAGACAAGAACCTCAGAAAATGACATGGATAAGAAAGCAAGATTAGTATAACAATGAAGAATGCACAGTCGCTCTACAAGCTAAGTAGAAGAAACATGGTTGTTATGTTGACAGTGGATGTTCAAAACACATGATAGGTGATAAAGAAAAATTTCTTACATTACGAAAAGAAAAAAATGGATTAGTCTCCTTTGGAAATGATAATTCATCCAAAATCATTGGAGAAGGCATAGTCCGAATTGGGAACAAGAATGAAAAGGCACAAAATGTTCTATTGGTAGAAGATACGAAACATAATCTTCTAAGTGTGAGTCAAATGTTTGGCCAAGGTCATAAACTTACTTTCGATTCAGAAAAGTGTGAGATAAGAAAAAAGGTTCAGGGAAATTGGTCGGTACAACTGCAAGAACTTCAAACAACATATATATATTAAGTGAAATTAGAAATGAAAAGTGTTGTCTAGGAAAGGAATATGAAAGTTGGTTATGGCATATAAGAATGGGTCACATGCATTTTGATAACCTTGTCAAAGTCATCAAAAGAGAAGCAGTCAGAGAAATGTCCCAGATCACGAAACCAACCAACACTTTATGCAAGCATTGTCAATAAGGAAAGAAAACAAAGACCAAGTTCAAATCAAAAGAATATTCAACAACAATACCACTGGAAATTGTGCACACTGATCTAGTTGGACCAACTACAACAAAGGGAATAAAAGGTGAAAAATACTTTATGTTATTAGTTGATGATTATACAAGAATGACTGCAGTTTACTTTCTCAAGAACAAGTCAGAAGCTTTTGAAAACATCAAGATCTATAAGGAAATGGTTGAAAATGACATGGATTCAAGAATCAAATGTTTGATATTTGATAATTGAGGAGAGTTCACTTCAAAGGAATTTATGGACTACCATAGCAGTCATGAAATAAAAAGGCAATTCTTCGTTGCTAGGACACCTCAACAGAATGGAGTTGTTGAAGGAAAGAACATGACAGTACACGAAATGGCTCGAAAATGCTAATGGATTCCAAATTGAAAGATTTATTTTGGACACAGGCAGTGCATACAACAGTTCACATTCAAAACAGAGTAATGCTCAGAAACAACACTGATAAAACTCCCTGTGAGCTATGGAAAGGAAGACGAGCAAATGTGAAGCACTTTAGAGTTTTTGGAAGCAAATGCTACATCAAAAAAGAATATGGAAGAATGGGAAAGTTTGACTCTCGTGTGGATAAATGAATACTTGTTGGTTACTCAAGTACAAGGAAAGCATACAAGTGTTACAATCTAATATTGAACAAAGTTTTGGAAAGCATCAACGTAACAATTGATGAAACAGACAGACCAGAATCAAAGGAAGAAGAAAACAAATCAATGGAACAACTTTTTGAAGAAGAAGATGAAAAATAAGTAGAAGATGAAGAGAATCCGACAGAAGCAAAAGAGCAAGTTCAGAAAGTATCTCCAAAGACACCTAGTAAAGAAGTATAGAAGAATCATCCTTCAGATCAGATTATTGGAAACAAAGATGCAGGAGTTGAGACTAGAAGAAAAATCAGTTCACCAGAACAAACACACCTAGCACTCTTACCTACAATTGAACCAAATTGTTTTGAAGAAGCCAACAAGGATGAATTTTGGAATAAGGCCATGGATGAAGACTTGGATCAAATAGAGAAAAATGACACTTGGGAATCGGTTCCAAGACCAAAGAATAAGAATTTGATCGGCACAAAATGGGTTTTCAGGAATAAATTGAATGAAGATGGATAGGTTACAAGGAACAAAGCTAGATTGGTATGTAAAGGATATGCACATATTGAAGGAATCGACTTTGAAGAGACATTTTCCCCAGTTGCCAGAATGGAAGCAATCCATTTACTTTTAGCTTATACATGCTCCAAAATGTTAAAGTATATTAGATGGACATAAAATCATCTTTTCTGAATGGGGAACTTGAAGAAGAAGTCTACATTGAACAACTAGAAGGATTTTAGTTTATAGAGAACACAAATTATGTATGTAAATTAAAGAAGGCCTTGTATGGTCTAAAGCAGGCTCCTAGAGCATGGTGCTCCAGACTGGATAAGTATCTGTAGCAGGCAGGGTTCAGAAAAGGATGTGCAGACAACAATCTCTACATCAAGGTAAGTCAAGGTAATATTTTATTAATTGAATTTTATGTTGGTGATATTATTTTTGGTAGTGATGATGACAGGTTAAGCCAAAAATTTGCAAAAGACATGCAGAATGAATTTGAAATGTCGTTACTTGGAGAACTATCCTTCTTTCCGGGACTTCAAATATGTCAAAGCAATCAAGGAATTTTTATTTCTCAAACCAAGTATATCATAGAAATGCTAAATAGGTTCAGAATGGAAGATTGCAAACCAGTTATCACTCCCATGCAAACCAATTGTAAGTTGAGCAAAGATGATGATTCAAAGTCTACATATCAGAGGCTATACAGGTCAATGATTGGCAACTTACTATATGTTATAACATCCAGACTAGATGTAATGCAAGAAGCTGGATAGGTGTCACGATTTAAAGCAGCACCAAAGGAATCACATGTATTAGCAGTAAAGAGGATTTTTAGATATCTCAAAGGAACAAAAGATTTTGGATTATGGTATCCAAAAGGAAAAGATATATCACTTATTTCCTACTGTTGTGAGTGGGAAATCTCTCTATGGACTAGCACTTAGGGTTTAGTTATGCATGTAGAAAAGACCTAAAGATTTCTACTTTCCACCATCGTCCCAGACCTAATCCCCATTATTCTTAAGCAAATACATAGTTAAGAAGATCAAGTGAGCATACCTTATTTCAGGCATTTGATGTAGATCATTCCTCACACTTGATCTTTTTTTGATAACAAATCTCCTCCCAAGGTTGACCTACATTCACACAAAACAAACAAAAAACTCCACATGCATTTGATATATAGATTAATGGGTTAGAGATTCAATAAACAAGTATGTAATAAACCATGAAAACCTCATATGGTGGGACGGGAAAAGTATTTCTTTATTATTAACTTCAAAAAATTAACTTACAATGATGAAGACGGTCGTTGCTTCACGAACCTAGTCCTGGGCTGCTCTTCAACTGTCCTCCAACTTCTTTGCTCTATCTTTCTTTTTTCATAAGGAAGGCTAAAGGGTTGGGACACAGGGAATGCACAACTGGGTATAGTTTCTTTACTATGATTCTCCTCCTCCAAATGGGACCCCTAACCCTTCTTTTATTGGCTAGAAGAAGCTAGGTATTTGGATGAACCCTCGACCATGCATGGCCAGAAGGTTTAGTTAACTCACCCAAAGTTGTGTATTCTATCGACAACTTTCCTTTTTTCATGCTTTTGTAGGTACATGCGGGTTGTTTTGGGTCAGCGAGCGTGTACACGCATGCAGTAATAGAGCAAGGTGCGTGGGCCTTTATAAAAATTGATTTTAAGAAGAGTTGTTTAACAGTTCTTTGGCAAAGAAGGAATCTGAGATGGCCTGATGCTAGGTAAGCATGTCTGGTGCAAATTAGGGTTATAACACCTACACAGATGTAGATTGGGCAGGTTGTATTGATGACCGACGAAGCACCAGTGGAGTAGAGAAGAAGAAGAGATACATAATACACAATAGATATAAGTGGAAATCTATTGGATGTTTTCTTATATAATAAAATATTTCATTCAAAGGAAGCTACAAATTCCAAGTTCTCCAACTCCAACTGGAAGGAGGCTCCAACCCCCTAATTTACAGGATCCAACTTGAAGGAAGCTACAACTCCCTAGATTCTCCAACTCGAACTAGAAGGAGGCTTGAAACCCCTTTTCCTTACCCCTTCCTTCCTCCCTTGAATATAAATGACAGAATCAACTTTCTATTGTCACTATCACTAATACATCATCATCATCAAATTGCTTCCACTTAGAAACTGGGTCCACATAGAAAAACTGGGTCCACATAGAAACTGTGTCCACACAGATTGTCACTATCACTATGATTTTCTTTGTCACTATCATTGATACATCATCATCATCAAACTGGGGTCCACCTAGAAACTGGGTCCACTTAGAGAACCTAGGTTCACATGGGTCCACACATAAACCCCAACAACCACATAGAACCTTGTGAAAATAAGCGACCTTCCATACTATACTGAACCCATAGAAATGATAAAAAAATCACCATAAGACTAGAAAATATCCTTCATAAGATCTCCTTAGCCTCCTAGATCCTTCACCACCGAACTTGTGTTAAGAGATCAGAAACTTGGATACTCGAAAAAACCAAAGATACATCCTATATTTATGTTAAGAACCAAATATCAA
Source organism: Picea engelmannii (assembly GCA_009831015.1). Classification (NCBI taxonomy): domain Eukaryota; kingdom Viridiplantae; phylum Streptophyta; class Pinopsida; order Pinales; family Pinaceae; genus Picea; species Picea engelmannii. Next base: position 2,658,957 of record ML786349.1, on the reverse strand, counting down.
TATAGCATAGAAAAACCTCATAAAAAGTACTCAACGCCTTGAGAAAGAGATAATTTCAGATAATAAGCCTCTTTGAGGGGGCAACCTCCTTTTACCCCACTTAAATGTTCAAGTACAAGATGATTCAAAATGAAAATGTCTCCTTGGTATATATAGGAGACTAG